>CANTUR010000289.1:0-600000 GCA_947683625.1 Mallotus nudiflorus | reverse complement strand
CAAACTAAAGAACAAGAATCATATACTGTTCATTATCATATGAGTAAATATATATACAATACAAAAGCAATATTGTTAGGTTATAAAGATAAATAGACTAAGATAAGTACTTAAAAATGTGTATCCTTATCACCCTCACTCAAGATGAACATCTATTGAAACAATGTTCAACTTGGTATGTTATGAAGAATATTGCATTTTGGATAGTGACTTGGTAAGGCAATCTGCTATATAATCTTTAGAGGAAATGTAGTGGACCACCAAAGCTTTATTGAACACCTTGTCATTGACAAAATGGTAATCAATCTTAAGGTGGTTTGATTGTGAGTTAAATATAGGCATGTTGGTCAGATACGTTGCAGATAGGTTATCACACTATAGTGTTGGAGAAGGCAAGGAAGTTAGTCTAAGTTCTTGAAGAAGAGATTACAACCAACTGAGTTCCTAGACTGTCACCACTAATGCATGGTATTCTACCTCAGTTGAAGAGTGAGCAATGCACCCTTGCGTGAGCTCTATGAGATGAGATTGGGACCGAGAAAAATGGCATAACCAGTTGTTAATTTTCTATCATTGATGGAGCTAGCCCAATCAGAGTCACTATAGGTAGAAATATGGAGGTTGTCTAATTTGTGAAGAAGAATGCCATGGTTAATGCTACCTTAAAGATACTGAAGAATCTGCTTTACTACTTTCTAGTGTGTATATTTAGGTTTGTGTATAAATTAAGCCACTTTTTTAACAACATAGGAAATGTCTAGTCTCATGAATGACAGATATTGTAAACCACCTACTATTATGTGGTAGAAGCTTACATCTTCCATGTCAATATTGTTATGCACAGACATCTTAGTTATTGGACAGCTTTGAGTGGAGATTTCATTGGCATTTGTCATATTGCCTTTGTGCATAAGATCTTGAATGTATTTGGATTGACTGAGTAGAAGACCTTATGGGTTAAAATGCACCTTAATACCTAAAAAATAGTGAAGGAGGTTAAGATCATAAAGAGCAAACATGCTGCTTAGTTGTTAAATAACCTGAGAAGTGAAAGTTAAAGAAGAGCTAGTGATGATCAAATCATCAACATAGATGAGACAAAAAGCAGTAACACCATTAGCTGAATAAAAATACAATGAGCTTTTATCTTTAAGCCTTCAAATCCAATATTGGTTAAACCAAGAGTTGAATATTTATATCACTAGATCGGAGCTTGCTTAAGTCCATATAGTGAATGCTTCAATTTACAGACATGATGTGGAAATTATTAGTTGACAAACCCTTGTGGTTGATGCATAAAACTATCTTCATCAATTGAGCTATGGAGGAAGGCATTTGAAATATCAATCTATTTAATTTTCCATTGATGTTGAAAACCCAAAGAAAAAATCAATTGAATGGTGCAAGGTTTAACCATTGGACTATAAGTATGATGGAAACTAACTCCATGACATTGATTGTAACCTTTGGCAATGAGGTGAGCTTTATAGTAATTACGGTTGTCATTAGTTGTATATTTGAGTTAATAAACCCATTCGCAACCGATGATGTTTTGCTTTGGATTATGAGGTACTAATTTCCAAGTGTTATTTGCTATTAAGGCATTATACTCGAACTTTTATTACTTTATGCCATTAAGGAGAGTTGTCACCTTAGTGGTAGGTTATTGGTTCTGGTGGTAGAGAAGAAGTTATAATAAATGTTTTGGGTTTTAGGCTTCTAGTTTGAGAGTGGGTGGTCATTGAGTGTTGGTGAACAATATTTGTTGTTAAAGGTTGTGGTGAGTCATGATATGAGGTTAAGTTAACAATTAATAGGATGCTAGGGGTATTCAAATTGATAAGTGACTTATGAAGAGGATCAGGTTGTGGTTGAGGTGTAGTTTATAGATGAGGACTGATGGTTGCGGAATGGTATGGTTGTTGATTAGATGAGGTATGGATAAGTTCGGTAGGATTAGGAGTCTATGGAGTTAAAGATAAGATAGGTGTGGGCTATTTAGTTATTGGCGATATGGTTGTATTTGAGAGAAGATTGGTTTTAACAGATATAAAAGGCATAAGTTACTATAGTACAATGGGAATAAATGTAGGAGGTGTTGAAGTGGAGTGAACAATGGATCTAGGACTCGACAATCACTTTACTGAAAGGGGAACACTTGTTCATAAAAAATGACACGTCTAAAAATAATAATTTTTTAAGTAATAAAATCCAAACAATAGCATCCTTTATTCAATTTATTGTAGCAAAGAAATATGCATTTGGATGATCTAGGTGCTAATTTGTGAGGAGAATGAGGATGTAACCAAGGGTAGCATAAGCATCTAAAAATTTTAAGTGCATAATTATTCAGTTAGTCTAAAATAAGGTTTGATATAGAGAGACATTATAAGTAGTGGGTGTTGGTAATTGATTATTGACATATGTGGCAATTTTAAAAGCATAAGTCCAATACTTTAGGGAAACAAAATAATGGTGAAGTAGAGAGAGTATAGTTTTAACTATGTGTCAATGCTTTCTCTCTACTCACCCATTTTGCTTTAGGGTGCATGGATAAGAACTACATTATGTAATTCCATTTTCAGAGAGTTATTTAGTTAAACTTTAAAATTCACCACCCCAATATTCCTGAAAGATTTTAATTACACAATTAATGAATTTTTCAAATTTATGGCAAAATTTGATGAAGGCAAATAAAACTTCAGATTTGTAAGTGAGAAAATAAATCCATGTATACTTGCTATAGTGATAAAAAAATTATGGCATAATAAAGTTTGCCATCATAAGAAGGAACTGGAGAGGGGCCCCATAAGTCAGAGCAAATTAATTATAATGGCTAGGATGAAGTACGAGTAAAAGTAGAGAAAGGCAATCCATGACTTTTACTTATAGAGCAGGCATGACATAAAGAAAATTCTTTATTTAAAGACTTCATTTTTTATTAAGACAAGGCATTTTTAATAGTATATAATGAATCATGTGCTAATCTAGCATGCCAAATAGGTAAAGAACTAAAAGTGCTTATCCAGATGAAACATAAGAAGCTGGAGTCATGTCAATAGAGTAAAGACCATCTTTATTCTTGTCATGAGCATCAAATTCTTCATAGGGATATCCTTGATTTTAAAACAAGATGGAAAAAACTCTATAGAAACATTATTAAAATATGTAAAAGAAGAAATAAAGAGTAAATTATGACAAATGTTAGGAACATGAAGAATATCACTAAGAGTAAATGATTTATTGTGAGAAAGATAACAAGAGGAACCAGTATGACATATTGAAAGGGTTTTACCATTACTGATGGTAATGTCATCAGGGCCTTGATATTCTATTCTATTACTCAGATTTTCTATATCAAATATTAAATGGTGAGTTTCACTAGAGTCCATGATCCACTGTTGGGTGTTTGAAGAGTGAACAAAAACTAAGTTTGAAGAAGGCTTGAAGTCGAAGGTGTGATTGTCTTATTTGAATCTAGGTGCAAGTCCGAGTAAGATGTCCAATCCTATGGCAATTATAGCATCAGAGTTCTTTAAGATTTTAGTAATATGTGGAAGTGCCTGAATAAGTTGATGATCAGGATGAAACACTACCTGGAGAACTATAATTTTTTTGACCTTATCCATGAAAAAGTTGACCACCACATCTTCTTATTCCTATATAACCTGATTTATAAAAAACTGATGGTGTAGGAAGAATCAGTTCTTTATGTTTTCCTTTAGCAACTAGGCTGGTTTCTTTACTAAGAAGAAGACCATAGAGTTCATCAAAGGTAACTGTGTCAGTTCTGTTTTCAAAAGATCGAAGGAATGGGCGATAGTTAGTTCCAATACCATTAGAAATAACATAGATGAGATCCTCATTACTGACTAAGTTTTACAAGGCAATGAGTTGATCAGCCAGACCTTTGGCTCTTTGCATATATATTGTAATGCTTTCATTTGAATCTCAATAAAGCTTGAAGAAAGTAGCTTTAAGTGTTCATATTTGTGCATTTGATGCAGAGGCATAAGTACGAGTAAGACAATCCTATGCTTCTTTAGTGCTTGGAGCACAAACAATCCATAGTATGAGTCTTTCAGTTATGGAACCAATCATCCGACTGAAAACAAGTTAGTCTTGATGAAACCATTAATCACACTGTGAATTTGGTTGATTGGTTTCTGTCATGAGAGGAGGAGGTTGACTATGTCCATTAATGTGTTTTGGAAGATCATAGCTATATAGGAGGGGCATGATTTGAGCTTTCCATAGAAGGTAGTTTATGGAATTTAATTTGATAGGAAGATGATTAGCAATATTTGGTAAAGAAGAAACTTGCATGGTGGGTGTCAAAGAAGAAGAAGTTGTTGTAACTAGGGTAGTGTTGGTTGAGTCTTCGGTAGACATGGTAGAGCTAGTTGTTAGACCAAATTAAAGCTCTAATACCATAAAGAGCATGAATCATATATTGTTCATTATCATATGAGAACATATATATACAATACAAAAGTGATATTGTTAGGTTGTTACAGAGATAAGTACACTAAGATAAATACAAAAAAATGTGTATCCTTATCACAAATAATAGCAACTCTTCAAAAATAGCAAAAATAAAGAAATAAAGGCCTTTGGATGTAGAAATTGCTCCAACAAAATTAAAGAAAATATAACCGTAGCAGACTTCTTGATTACCAGGCCAAAAGAAGAATCATTTCACAATTACGTCCATAAGAAGACAGAGATGAGATGATAATGATGATAACCATCAAGCGACAAAGAGAAAACATGTAGAAGAGAGTGAGGAAAAAGAAGATAACAAGAGCGTTAAAAAAAAAATAAAAGGTTGTACACATATGATAGACCCCTGGTTCATATTGCAATATGGATAGCGGTTCATGATATAATTTGCCATTTCACTGGCAAAGTTCTTGTCCTTTTTATTTTAAATAATGAAGTTCGCTAGTCAAATCGGTAGATTTCTAAACCATTACAGGGTTTTTAGTAATTCCATAATTGATATTGGCATAATTCTTTTTTTTTTAAAAAACTAATATTTCCATCATTGGAAATGACAAATTTATTTTGTCTTGTAGCAATTCTGCCAGTCCTAGTGGCTGAATAACTTTGTTTTTTTATTTTTTCACCATAAATTGAGAATTATTTTCAAAATACCCTCAAATAGGAATTTTTGCCACAAAATGGAAAAAAGCCACATGAATTTAAGGTTCCTATAGCTTAACTAGCTAGGATTGAATATTATATATTTATTATTTAGTATATAAAATTATAAACATACAATATTTTATAAAATAAAATAATATCATAACTAATACATTTAGTATTTTATTTTATTGTATTAAAATACAAATAAACTAAAATGATTTAAATATGTTAATGAATTAGTTTTAATATAATAAGAACTATAAACTAAGTCATTTTCAATAATAAAAATTTAATTATGTAGTTTTTATAGAACAAAAATTATAAATTAATTTGTATTAACTATATAATTTTAGTAAATAAGAGTTATAAACTAATTAAATGGTTTTTAAAAATAAATGAGATTTCAATTATAGTTTTATACTATTCTATACAAATGTTAAATGTTACAAATTTATCTTAATACCTTAAACCTCATCATTTATATATAGGTGTTGATGTGGCATCTCTCATATATCCAAATAAAATTACTTAATTAACTTTATTTATTTAAATATAATTATTTAACTATCTTCATCTCTTCAAATTAAACTAATAGCTATATTTTTATATGCTAACATTTTCCTTCATATTATTAATTCCAGAAGTGCCAAAGGGTGAATTGGCATTTTAAGATAGATGGGCAATTTTTAATTTTTAACAAAGAGTAAACTAAAAATAGATTTTGAGCACAAAATGAGCTAGGAAACATAAGAAATTTATAGAGGTTCGGCCCTTAAAGCCTACGTCCTTTACTCAACCACTTGTTGAGAATTTCAATCCACTAACAATCTACTACAAGGTATAGATTAAACCTGTACAATTTTAAACTAAGCCATCTAAGTGTTTTTCACAAGGTTCACGCTCAAACCTAAGTATTTTTCCAAGGTCACACTCTAACTTAAATACTAAGAACAATCCTCTTAGCTTACATGTATAATGAAGATTTCCATCATATTTGATCAAATTTGATTTTAGATTTTGATGAAAAATTTGGTCTTCAATTTTGTCCCTTTTCACCACCAATAATGAGTTCATCTCCACTCATGACAAAGTTGCAGTTTTACCCCTCAAATAAAAAATCTATCATGATTATAACTGCACAAGTTAAGAAATAAAAGTCAACAATAGTAAATGTACTGAATAAATTTGTAACTCATATTATCAACTCTTTAATAATAAATTTATTCAACATAATACTAAAGGATAAATACTCAAAAAAATAACATATTTATTTAAAAGAATATTTTATTGCCACAGGGATTATATACTAAAGAAAAACATATAATCCCTGTGGCATTCTTGTAATTACAAATTTATTTGGATAATATTAATTAGACTATCACCTCTGTCTATTTTCCTTGATTAGTGTGAGAAACTAATAGTGGGAGGTAGTGAAACTCATGCTACTTGATATGAGTAATCAGAATAGACATGTGGATACTCATTGGATAGGTTAATTGAACAGTGACATTAGTATTGTGATTGCAAGGATATTCACATATAATCAACAATCACAATCTAGATTATAATGGTGCATATAGTCCTTTGATTTGAGGTGACATAGTCATCCACATTTAGGTGGTTAGAGTTTGTTACCGCTTACATACTTGTGTTAATCATCATATGGGTATATGGCATGTGGTGGCTCTAATTAGTTAAATGTAGGGATGAATGTTTAACCAAGATGGGATTCATTACCTAGTGTGAACCGGGATAGATCCTATGCTATCTAAGTTTATTCTTGATGAATAAATTCCTGGCCAGGATAAATACAACACAGTCTAAAAAAGAGTTTCAGTACTATAAAGAGTTATAGTATTTGTTGTATTTTATCAAGAATTAAAACTTAAGATGAGGTCATATAATAAAGCTATTAGAGTTTGATAATACCTTGACTCTAGGCTATATTGGAATCTTTAATGAAAGGAATTTAGTGCACGGTAATTATGATCAGGTTCATGTGAATCATAATATGCATTCATTTCTAATTGGGTAGCTATGATATCGATACTAGGGGTCACTCACAGCTTATGAGAACTAAATGTGAATAATTAGGATTTTCACATTTAGAATTGAAAAGAGTTTCAAATAATATTAAATGTTAATATTATATTTCTCCATTGCCATTTAGACATGAACCTAGTAAGTCACACCTTAAAGAGTTTTATTTATTCACTATTGTATTAATCTAATTATTGATTAAAAGAGTTTAATCAATTAATCAAGATTAATAGAATTAGATTTATGTTTTGAACAATGATTCTAGTATATCATGAAATCTAATTCAAATAAGAGTATTATTTATTAATTAATATTGGATATTAATTAATATATATTAAATTAATAAATATATATATATGTTGTTATTTATTTATGGACTTATATTAATGGTCCAAATTGGTTTGGACATAGGCTAAAATTTATTTTGGACCTAAGATTAATTAAAGTCCATATCTAAGTATATGTATAATTTAATGTGTAAATTAATACATTTGATGTATACTTTACATACAAATTTATACATTAATATGTGTAGGTGGCAAGCTTAATTATTAAATTAAGCAAGGTGGCATATTAATTAAGTGGATATTTATAAAGTATGCCTAAGGTGTCATTTTTAATAATTTGGATGGTTAGGTGTATACCTAAGGTGGCATACTTAATAATCACTTAATTAATTAATTCATACTTTTCCTTAGTGGAAAATTACTACACATATATCTTTGATATATCTAAGGCAAGTCAAGAGACTTGGTAAGAGATAGATGAGGAAAAATAATGCTTAAGTGAGTTTTTGCCTAAAGAGTTAAGTAAAAATCACTAAGTTATTTTGGTTATGATAAGATCATAAACTAAAAATAAACACAACATATACTAAACATATACTCTATACTTATGCTCTTAATTAAATTAGTACAAGTTACTAAGTTTAATTAACACAAGTAAGTGATAGATAAGGCTTTGGTGTTTCAAACTAGAGGCCTTACATTTGGAGGGCTAAGCATTTGATTCAAGGAATTAAACAGAAGGAATACTAAGCTCTACAACAAGTAAGTTTACAAACTTATAATTTATTTATTATTTTTTTGTATATTGCTTAATTTATTTAGTTGTGTATTTCAATGTAATTTGAATCTTGGGCAAATGAAATTCTTCATTTTATAAAAGGTTATGATGAGCAAATTTTTAAAATTTACTCTATTTAGACTTGTACTTACAACACATGTATTTATGTCTAAATACCGTAACTGATTTCTATCAGTGGTATCAGATCCCCTTTTTGCATTTTATACATACTAAATAAATTGTTTAATCACAAATGTTGTGATTAAAATATGTTGGTTGCAAGTTTTATGGCTAAAATATGCTAAAAAATATATTTTGTTTATTATAGTGCTGCTGTGAATAGTGGTATTGTAGCAGTAAATAGTGGTACTGTAGCATACATTTTTATTTTGTTTGCAAAATTATTATAACATGCAAAAGTTGCATTTATTAATTTTTGTATGCCATACTTGCAAGCAGTGATCATGGACAAGGCATGTAGTATTCAAATTTATACATTTCATAGTGCCAATGGTATGGACTTAATTAATGCCAAGGACCAAGAATGGCAATGGGTACCTGAGGTCTGTAACATTAAGAGCTTGATTGATGAAATATCACATAAGATGTGATGATGGGAAAATGTCACTTATAAATTTTAATATTTCAAGAATGGCAAAGGGTACCTGAGGAATATTATAATTTATTAAGAACTTCATCACCCACTAGAAATCCATCCAACAAGGGATTTCCGTTTCCTACTTGGAAGAATAGGATCCGCCAAATTAGTGGGAAATCATTAAGATTAAAGACCAAATCTAATGATTTTTCTTTTTATACAATGTCTTTTAAACTAACTAATTTTGTTACCTTTACAGATAATTTGATGATATGAAATCATCAAACCCACTCTCCGTCATACTAGACCAACATAGGCTCATAGGCCCAAACTTTGTAGATTGGCTAAGGAATCTAAAAGTAGTTTTGGCTTCTGAAGAAATACTATATGTATTAGAAAAACCACTACCTAAGTCACTTCCCACGAATGCTTCTCAGGAGGAGCAAGACACTCTTAAAAATTGGAAAAAGCATAATTTGCAAGCACGTTGCATTATGTGGGCTTCTATGAGTATTGATATCCATCGACAACATGAGAAGTACAATAGTGCAAATGAAATCCTACTTCACCTGAAAGAGCTGTTTGGTGAACAAAGTAGGACCGCTAGATATGAGATATCAAAGCGGTTGTTTCGTGCTAAAATGAAAGAAAGTGAGGATGTGGCAGTCCATGTGAACTTAATGATAAGATCAATTGAGGAACTAGAAAGTCTAGATTTTTCAATGGACTTCCATCTCCAAATGGATTTGATCCTGCAATCACTTCCTGAATCATTTGGGCAGACCATTGCAAATTTTCATATAAATAAAATAGAGTGTGCACTTCCTAATTTATTGAACATGCTTGTAACTGCCCAAAAGGCAATACAAGGCAGCAAGGGGAAGGAGACTATTCTTATTGCTTCTTCTAGTAAGACTAAAAAGAAGAGTTATAAGAAAAAGAAAGGCAAGACAAATGTTGTCAAGCCTACAGGTAGAATAGCCAAATCTCAAGGCAAGGGACAGGTGAGGGAAGATCCAAACAAGGGTAATTGTTACTATTGTAAAGGTAAAGGACATTGGAAAAGAAATTGTCCTAAGTTCCTTAAGTCTTTACAGACTAAAAGAAAGGATAATTTTGGAGAAGGTACAGTTTTCTCTAACTTTTCTAAATGTTCTAATAGTTCATCAAATGCATGGGTATTGGATACCGGTGCTAGTTCTCACATTTGTTTATCTTTACAGGATCTAGCAAATAAGAGAAAGTTGAAGCCTAATGAAGTAACCTTAAAGCTTGGAAATAGTGCAAATGTTGCAGCTAAAGCTATAGGGTCAACTTCAATAGATCTTTGTAATCATATTTTATTATTGGATGATGTATTATATGTACCTAATGCTTATAGAAACATAGTCTCTATTTCTAGTTTAACTAGAAAAAGGTTATGAATTTTTATTCAAAAGAGAAGTATGTAATATTTACTTTGGAAGTAATATTATTGGCTTGGGTTATTTAATACATGGTTTATATTATATTGATAATAATTCCAATAATAATGAGCTTCAATTTATGAGTAATAAATATGCAATGCTAATTGAAAATACTTCTAATTCTAAACATCTATGGCACTTAAGATTATGTCATATTGCTGAAGATAGGGTCACTAAGTTAGAAAAGATGGGAATCTTGAGCATTCTTGAATCTGCATCTAATCCAACTTGTGAAGCTTGTCTTCAGGTCAAGATGACTAGATCACCATTTGTAGGACAAATGGCAAGAGCCATTGATATATTAGAAGTCATACATAGTGATGTATATGGGCCATTTTCTAAAATGGCTAGAGGTGGTTTTTACTACTTTATAACCTTTATAGATGATCTATCAAGATATGGGTATTTATTTCTTATGAAGAATAAATTTGAATCTTTTGAAAAGTTGAAAGAATTCAAAGCCCAAGTAGAAAACAAAAATGGGAAAAATATTAAAACTCTGAGATCAGATCGAGGAGGTGAATACTTGAGTACCGAGTTTATTGAGTTCCTAAAGAAACATGGCATTGTATCTCAACTCACACTGCCTGGAACACCTCAATTAAATGGAGTGTCTGAAAGGTGAAATCGTACTTTATTGGATATGGTACGATCGATGATGAGTTATATGGATCTTCCTATTTTTCTTTGGGGTCATGCACTCCAAACTACCTGTTATATCCTTAATCATATTCCATCCAAATCCGTATCTACTACACCATATCAGATATGGCATGGTAGAACACCAAGTCTTAAACATGTTAAGATTTGGGGATGTCCAGCTTTTATCAAAAAATTAAAGTTGGACAAGTTGGATGTGAAATCGATAAAAGGAAGGTTTGTTGGATATCCTAAAGATAGTTTAGGATATTACTTTTATCTTCCTGTTGAACAAGTAGTTGTTGTAAGCAGAGATGCCATTTTTCTTGAGAAAGAATTTCTAAAGGAAGGTGGCATAGTAAAGAAGATAATATTAGATGAACAGTCATCTAAAGAAACAGAACAAACTGATCAAATGAATATTGATCAACTCAAGGAGCCTATTCCAATTAAAAATATCATCACACCAACTCCTAGAAAATCTAGTAGGGTATCTCATCCTCCGGAGAGATATGGCCTTCTACATGATATGCAAAAGTTAAATGCTCATGAAGATAGTCTTCATATAGATGATCCTACCACATATGAAGAAGCTTTATCTGATAAAGATTTTTCTAAATGGATTGATGCTATGAGAACAGAAATGGATTCCATGTATGCAAATGAAGTCTGGACACTTATTGATCCTCCAAAAGGTATTGTACCTATTGGATGTAAATGGATCTTTAAGAGAAAGACTAGTGCAGATGGAAAGGTTAACACCTTTAAAGCTAGGCTTGTGGCGAAAAGGGTTTCGCCAAAGAGAAGGGATCGATTATGAAGCGACCTTTTCTCCAGTAGCCATGCTTAAATCCATTCAAATTCTTTTAGCTATAGCTGTACACTATGATTATGAGGTTTGGCAAATGGATGTCAAGACTGCATTCCTTAATGGTTATCTTGAGGAAGAAACATTCATGGAGCAACCCAAGGGTTTTGAATCCAAGGAAAGCTCTAAAGTGTGTAAGCTTAATAGATTAATCTATGGCTTAAAGCAAGCTTCCAGGAGTTGGAATCATCGTTTCGATGAGGCTATTTGTTCTTATGATTTCACAAAGAATCAAGATGAGCCTTGTGTTTACAAGAAGGTTAGTGGGAGTCAAATCACTTTCCTAGTCTTGTATGTGGATGATATTTTATTAATTGGAAAAGATATAGGAATGATGACTTCTGTAAAAGTCTAGTTATCTAAAACTTTCTCTATGAAAGACTTAGGGGAGGTAACTTATATTCTCGGGATTTGACTCTATAGAGATAGATCGAAGAGAATGATAGGTTTATCCCAAAGTCTTTACTTGGAAAAAATATTGAAGAGGTTTAATATGCTTGAATCCAAGAGAGGATTGTTACCATTTAGGCATAGTGTTCATTTATCCAAGAGTATGTCTCCCAAGACACCCGAGGAAATGGAACAAATGGCTAAAGTTCCTTATGCTTCGGCAATAGGAAGCTTAATGTATGCTATGTTGTGTACTAGGCCTAACATTGCCTATGTTGTTAGTGTGACTAGCAGGTTTCAATCCAATCCAGGTTTAGAACATTGGATAGCTGTTAAATCAATCTTTAAGTACTTGAGAAGAACTAAAGATTTGATCTTAACTTATGGAGAAGGTGATTTACAGATTAATGGCTTTATAGATTCTAATTTTCAATCAGACATGGATGATAGAAAGTCTATATCCAAGTTTGTTTTCATCTATAATGGCGATGCAGTGAGATGGAAAAGTTCAAAATAAAGTATCACTGCTGATTCCACTACAGAAGCTGAGTATATAGCTGCATCAGATGTTGCTAAAGAAGCTGTTTGGATTAGGAAGTTTGTTATAGAACTACAAGTTGTTCCTTCCACTGAGTTTCCAATTTCTCTTTATTGTGACAACAATGGAGCCATAGCATTGGCAAAGGAACCAAGGTCTTACCAGAAATCCAAACATATAGAAAGGCGTTTTCATATTATTCGAGAACTTATTGGTAAGGGCAAAGTGGTCGTCCAAAAGGTAGCTTCAGCTAACAATGTTGCTGATCCACTAACTAAAGTGCTCACACAACTACAGTTAGATGGTCATCTTAAAAAGATGGGTCTTAAATATTGTAGTAAATGGCACTAGTGCAAGTGGGAGATTGTTAGTATAAGGTATGTCCTATTGGCATTCTTGTAATTATTTAGACATTGTCTATAATCCCTGTGGCAGTAAAATATTCTTTTAAATAAATATGTTTTTTTTTGAGTATTTATCCTTTAGTGTTATGTTGAATAAATTTATTATCAAAGAGTTGATAATATGAGTTACAAATTTATTTAGTACATTTACTATAAATTGTTCGTAGTCAATTAATTAATATGTGGATAATATTAATTAGACTATCACCTCTGTCTATTTTCCTTGATTAGTGTGAGAAACTAATAGTGGGAGGTAGTGAAACTCATGCTACTTGATATAAGTAATCAGAATAGACATGTGGATACTCATTGGATGGGTTAATCGAACAGTGACATTAGTATTGTGATTGCAAGGATATTCACATATAATCAACAATCACAATCTAGATTATAATGGTGCATATAGTCCTTTGACTTGAGGTGACATAGTCATCCAAATTTAGGTGGTTAGAGTTTGTTACCGCTTACATACTTGTGTTAATCATCATATGGGTATATGGCGTGTGGTGGCTCTAATTAGTTAAATATAGGGATGAATGTTTAACCAAGATGGGATTCATTACCTGGTGTGAACTGGAATAGATCCTATGCTATCTAAGTTTATTCTTGATGAATAAATTCCTGGCCAGGATAAATATAACATAGTCTGAAAAAGAGTTTCAGTACTATAAAGAGTTCTGGTATTTGTTGTATTTTATCAAGAATTAAAACTTAAGATGAGGTCATATAATAAAGCTATTAGAGTTTGATAATACCTTGACTCTACGCTATATTAGGATCTTTAATGAAAGGAATTTAGTGCACGGTAATTATGATCAGGTTAGTGTGAATCATAATATGCATTCATTTCTAATTGGGTAGCTGTGATATCGATACTAGGGGTCACTCACAGCTTATGAGAACTAAATGTGAATAATTGGGATTTTCACATTTAGAATTGAAAAGAGTTTCAAATAATATTAAATGTTAATATTATATTTTCTCATTGCCATTTAGACATGAACCTAATAAGTCACACCTTAAAAAGTTTTATTTATTCACTATTGTATTAATCTATTTATTGATTAAAAGAGCTTAATCAATTAATCAAGATTAATAAAATTAGATTTATGTTTTGAACAATAATTCTAGTATATCATGAAATCTAATTCAAATAAGAGTATTATTTATTAATTAATATTTAATTAATATTGGATATTAATTAATATATATTAAATTAATAATTATATATATGTTGTTATTTATTTATGGACTTATATTAATGGTCCAAATTGGTTTGGACATAGGCTAAAATTTATTTTGGACCTAAGATTAATTAAAGTCCATATCTAAGTATATGTATAATTTAATATGTAAATTAATACATTTGATGTATACTTTACATATAAATTTATACATTAATATGTGTAGGTGGCAAGCTTAATTATTGAATTAAGCAAGGTGGCATATTAATTAAGTGGATATTTCTAAAGTATGCCTAAGGTGTCATTTTTAATCATTTGGATGGTTAGGTGTATACCTAAGGTGGCATACTTAATAATCACTTAATTAATTAATTCATACTTTTCCTTAGTGGAAAATTACTACACATATATCTTTGATATATCTAAGGCAAGTCAAGAGACTTGGTAAGAGATAGATAAGGAAAAATAATGCTTAAGTGAGTTTTTGCCTAAAGAGTTAAGTAAAAATCACTAAGTTATTTTGGTTATGATAAGATCATAAACTAAAAATAAACACAACATATACTAAACATATACTCTATACTTGTGCTCTTAATTAAATTAGTACAAGTTACTAAGTTTAATTAACACAAGTAAGTGATAGATAAGGCTTTGATGTTTCAAACTAGAGGCCTTACATTTGGAGGGCTAAGCATTTGATTCAAGGAATTGAGCAGAAGGAATACTAAGCTCTACAACAAGTAAGTTTACAAACTTATAATTTATTTATTATTTGTTTGTATATAGCTTAATTTATTTAGTTGTGTATTTCAATGCAATTTGAATCTTGGGCAAATGAAATTCTTTATTTTTTAAAAGGTTATGATGAGCAAATTTTTAAAATTTACTCTATTTAGACTTGTGCTTACAACACATGTATTTATGTCTAAATACCATAACTAATTTCTAACATATGTGCGTGTGAAAAAGTACAGAAAACCACCATGTGGTTTCATGGTTTTGCACTTTTAAGTATGTGTTTTATTTTTTAATAATTTGGGTCTTGTATTTGTCACCATTTGAAAATTTTCAGTATATAAAGCTAATACCATTAATAAGTCTGACGGTGTTAGTCTCATATATTTGAAATCTTCTTAGCTTATAACTGTGGGATAATTGAATTTGTTATTTCACCAATCCAAGTCCACAACTCCTTTTAGATCAAAATTCACGAACCATACTTTAATTTGTTATTCGAAATTGACAAGAAAAGATCTACAACCATATAATTAGTGCTCCTTCTAGAAAAAGAAACCAAATGTTTTATTTTGAAGATGATTGTTCTGGAAATATTTTGTTGCATCTTATAGCCATGATATTATAAAGTTAATGAGTAGCTGAAAGTTTTATTGTATATTGTATTTGTGTTAACCACTAAGTATAGTACACATATATGAATATATAAAGAGTTGTACAAGAGTTTGTGTTACAATAAACAACTGAAGTGTAACAAGAATAACAAACTAAAATAACAAATTCATTTATGCTTTGACGCCCTCTTAAAAACCAATTGTTGTGTAGAGGGCAATAACTGAAGCTTAAAGACAAAGTGTTGAAAGGTCGAACAACCAATGATTTGGTGAATACATCAGCTATTTGGCCTTTGGTGGAGAGGTAGCGAGCCTAAATAGTGCCATTTTGTACTTGTTCACGCACGAAATGATAGTCAAGTTCAATGTGATTTGTTTATGCATGACAAATAGGATTGGATGATATGTAGATGGCACCAACATTGTCACACCAAAGAACAGCTAGGGAGGAAATTGAAATACCAAACTTAGACAAAAGATGGTGAATCCAAAGAAGCTCAACTATAGCATTGGCTATGGCTTTATACTCATATTGAGACAAGGAGCGAGTAATGGTAGGTTGCTTTTTAGCACACTAGGAAATAATATTATTCCCAAAATAGATGGCATAGCTATTAGTGGGATCATTAGTCATCGAGGTAGCTAATGAAGATCTATAGTTAATTGGTGCACAAAGAAGAGAGCGTGATGAATGGTGTGCTTTAAATATTGAAGTAACTGTTTTAAGGCTAGCCAATGAATATCTGATGGACAATGCATGAACTGACATAGTTTATTTACTAAGAATGTTATATAAGGTCTTGTTAAAGTGACATATTATAGAGCACCAATGAGTTGGTGATAGAGTTCAAGTTGAGTTAATTGCTTGCCATTTATTTTGTTAAGAGTAGGGGATGTGGCCATCGGTGTTAAGTAACCTTGGCCTCTTGAAGACCTGCTCGACACAAAAGATCAAAAATATACTTTGATTGATGAATGGTAATACTTTGCTCATGACGGTGGACTTGAATGCTAAGAAAATAAGTGAGCTGACCAACATCTTTAACTGAAAATTCTGCTTTACGAGCAAAGAGAACATAAGTAATTAATGATGGTGAAGAGCCAGTAAGTATTATGTCATCGACATAAAAAATTAACAAAATTACATCATTATTTCATCATAAAATGAAAAAGGAATGATAAGCTCACGAACTGATAAAGCCAAAAGTTTAAAGAAATATCTGCAAGCAATGATACCATGCTCGTGGAGCTTGGCGCAAGCCATAAAACGACCAATGAGTAAGCATATATAGTCCGAATAAAGAGAGTTAATTATTGACCTTAGAAATAATCAATCTTAATTTTGATATTAAAAAACTTAATTTTGAGCATTTAATTTGTTCATTTAAGTATGTATAAGTTAGGACTATTGAAAGTTAAAATGATGTATGAATATCTTGGGCTAATGCGACCTCTGAGATTCAAAGAGGCTTTTAACATCCTTAAAGCTTTATAATGAGAAAGTTATCTTCTTCACATTTGAAGTAGACATCTTGAGCTTTCTAAATTGAGCTTACTTGCCAAAATTCAAGTTCATTTGGGTATGCAATATTGAGTCGATGTCAACATATGCAGCTACCATTTTAGATTGCACAGCTCTTAGTATTTCATAAATATCTTGAGCTAAAGAAGTCCAATTGAGGTGATTCAAAATGACATGGAAATCTAAGTCAAATATAAACAACTTTTATGAAGAAAGTATAGGCAAATTTAAATATCTCCAATATAAAATCATAGTTTTAACTTGTGTACCACTGTTTGATAGTAGTCTGCCATTTCAGATTGCATAAATCTTAGTATTTCAGCAATATCTTAAAATAAAAAATTTCAATTGAGGTGATTTAAAATGATATTGAAAGCTAAGTCAAATATCTATAATTATTATGAAGAAAGTATAAGCAAATTTGAACTTCTCCAATAGCCAATCATGGTTTCAACCCGTGCACAGCAGTCTGATAGCATTACATTCAATAGTTCAAAATTATAAATATTGGATTCAAAATATAAATGTTGGACACATTATTTACACCTCTAAAAGCTATATTTTTTATTATTTATGTATATAAACACTCTAAATCTGAATGTAAATCAAGACATTTTTGCTTGTTATCATTCTCTATCTTAACATTCATTAAAGCTCTCAAATTCTCAAATATTCACTCTTTGTTTATAACTCTTATAAAAGTTGGTTGTGTGTTAGAAATAGAATTTCTCTTCATATTAAATCTTTAGATAGATGAGTAGGGAAGTGAGATTTATTTTTAAAGGAATTGGTTTAAGTGTTGTCCATTGAAACACTTGGGATTTGGTTTTTTGAGTGAGCCTTGAAAAATCAAGTTGTAAGATTGTAAGAGTGAGCCATAAAACTCTTGTGTAATCTCATTCTTATGAATAAGATTGTAGGTGATTGAAAATCTTAACTTGGGGATAAGTTAAGTGGAGACGTAGGATTGTTGTTGAATCTGAACTCTATAAATCATTGTGTTCTTCATTCTTCCTTCTCAAAATTCTTTCAATTATTGCAAAGAATTATTTTTTAATTTCTATTTTAATTAATAGCCCTATTCACCCCTCCCCCCTCTAAAGCTTTTTTAATTGGTATTAGAGCTTGAATTCTAAGAACTTCATTTATAGAATATAAGATCATAAATAGTGAATCATAAAATATTTCTTCACTTGGACCATTCCTCGATGCTGGTGACTATCCTTATTGAAAGTTCAAAATAGAGCTATACCTTAATTATGATTCCATCAAACTTTGGGATATTGTCCTAAAAGGTTGGGAACTACCTACAACTATGATTGATAGTATGGTAACTACACTAACAAGGAGTCAATGGAACAATGAGCAAAAGTAAGAAAATCATAAAAATAAAAAGGCGATGATCACTCTAGTCTCTTCTATAACAAGAGAAGAAGGAGGTAAGTTTCAACATTACATGTCAGCCAAGGAAATATGGAAGACCTTAGAAAATCATTATGAAGGCAACGTGCAAGTTAGAAGCAATAAGGTTCAACTTCACATGTATGAATACAAACTTTTCAAAATGAAGCCTCATGAATCAATCATGGAGATGAAAAATCGACTTAACACTCTTATCATGACCCTCAAGAAACTTGGAAAGCATTTCTCCAAAGAAGAAGTAAACAATATGATTCTAAGAATCCTACCTAAGAAGGATTGGGAATCTTGGATTACTTCAATTGAGGAAGCTCAAGACCTCTCAACTCTCTCTATCGATGTGCTTATTAGAAAGCTTTTAACACATGAGCTAACAATTAAGCAAAAGGGTGAAGAGTAAGAAGAAAAGGAAGAGAAGAGAAAGAGCATTGCCTTGAAAGCTTCATAAAATGATAGTAAAGAAGAAAATGTTGAAGATTCTAGTGATGAAGATAATGAAATTGCCATGCTCACTAAAAACTTCAAGAATTTCTTAAAAAAGAAAAATCATCAAGAACAAGAGACTTTAATAAGAAGTATTAAGGAGAAGGTAAAAAGAAAACTACAGACATTACTTGCTATAAATGTAAGAAACTAGGTCACATATAAAGTGAGTGTCCTAAACTAAAAAACAAGAGCAAATGAACAAAAGAGAAAAGGAGGCCTTATAAGGTAACTTAGGATGACTCCTCTGAATTGGAAATGGAACAGGAATAACAAGAAGTAGCTAACCTTTATTTCATGGCTCTTGAAAGTGAAAAAGTGGTACCATATATATCTAATTCTTCCTATAATGATAATTATTGTGATGATGATGATATTGAAAACTCTATGGTAAGGAAACTCTTGCTTAAATAAAAAAACTTATTATCTAAGAAGAAGTATTATAAGCATAAGTTATCCAACCTAACCAAGGAATTTGAAAATTTGAAAAATGAATTTTCTAATATTGTTAAATCAAATGATAAATTGTCTAATGATTTGAAAACTTCAAATTCCTTAAAGCTTTCTAAGGAAGTATTAAATTTAAAAAATTCCATTGAGAAACTCATGAAGAGAAAAGAATCTTTGAATAATATTCTTGACTTTCAAAAATTCCATAGAGATATACATGGAATTGGATATACCAATAGAATAGCTTCCTCATCATCATCACATATTAATTTTGTTAAAGCCTCAAATAATTATGCTCCTTCTACTTCAAAATAAAATGAAACTCATGCATTAAAAGCTAAAAGATCTTATGTGTCACATACTTAGGGAAAGTTTATAAGACTCAACCTTATACGATACAAAAAGGTAAGCATCATGCTAGGAAAACACAACCTAAACATGCTTACATATACACTAGACATAATACTCATAAGCATATTGTACAACATAATGCACCTAGACATATTACATAAACCTATTAAAATACACATTGTCATTGTCTCACACTATAACTCAAAAGAACTTTAGGAGATACACACCACAACATCAACAAAGGCATGCTTCACACATTAGGAATGCATATCCTCCTAGGAGAAATAAGTTTGCAAATGTTGAATGCTCATATTGCATGATCAAAGGATATACCAATAATGTGTGCTTCTATAAAAGACTGCACATGAACTTGCTTCCTACAGACTATTTTGAAACTAACCAACCTAGACTAAGAAATGTTTGGGTTCAAAAGATTGCTTAAATTGTCTCATGTAGGTGTGCTTAAAGTCCACAAGATTAAAAAGCAAATGGTATCTTAATAGTGGATGCTCAAGGCACATGACGGAAGACAAGGAGCAATTCAACAAGCTTGATGATAAGGATGGAGAACATGTTACTTTAGGGGACAATGCAAAAGGAAAGATTATCGGCATTGGAGAAATTGGTAATCTTCAATCCTTAACTATACACTATGTGTTACTTGTTGATGGTCTTAAACATAACTTGCTTAGTATAACTCAATTATATGACATGGGAAATAAGGTCACTTTCTATCCTAAGAATTGCTTTGTTAGTAGTCTTGATGAAGATAAAATAATTTTTAATGGTGAAAGAGTTAATAATGTTTATGTTATTGATTTTAATAAGATTGATAACAAAGATATTAAATTCTTAATGTCAATTTTCCATGACACATGGACATGGCATAGAAGGTTAGGACATGCAAATTTTGAGCTATTAAATGATCTTTGTAAACATAAACTTATGATTGGTTTACCTAAGCTTGAATTCACTAAGAATAAACCTTTTAATGCTTGCCAAATGGAAAAATAATCCAAGTCCTCATTTAGGCTAAAAAATGTAATGTCCACTTCTAGGCCACTTGAACTTATACATATGGATTTATTTGGACCAACTAGAGTTGCTAGTCTCGGTGGTATGTACTATGCATATGTATTGGTTGATGATTACTCTATATTTACTTGGGTATGTTTCCTTGCTCATAAGAATGATGCATTTAAAGCTTTTGAAAAGTTTGCAAAAAGAGTTCAAAAATAAAAAGGTTTTTGTATTTCTTCTATTAGAAGTGATCATGGAACCGAGTTTGATAAAGAATTTTTCAAAACCTTTTATGATGAAAATGGTATTTGAGTTTGATAAAGAATTTTTCAAAACCTTTTATGATGAAAATGGTATTTCACATACATTCTCTTCTCCTAAAACTCCTCAACAAAATAGGGCAGTTGAAAGGGAAAAAAGAACTCTTATGGAAATGGCTAGAATAATGCTTCATGAGTATAATATGCCTTTATACTTTTAGGCAAAAGTCGTTAACATGTCTTGCTATATTTTAAATAGAGTGTTCAAAAGATTAATTTTGAATACAACTTCTTATGAGCTATGGAACAACAAAAAACCCAAAATCTCATATCTAAGAGTATTTGGATGTAACTGCTTTATATTAAACACCAAGGATAATCTTGGAAAATTTGATTCTAAAACCAATGAAGGAATTTTCCTAGGCTATTCTATTTTTAGTAAAGCATATAGAGTTTTTAATTAGAGAACTCTAGTAGTTAAAGAGTCAATGCATGTTGTATTTGATGAATCAAACTCACTTGATCCTAGAAAGGATATTTGTAGTATTGATGATCTTATAGGTAATGATGAGATTATGAAAACTCAAAAAGAAAATGATAGTAAGCCTTTGGAACTTGAAGGTCTAAGCAAGGAGGACAATGAGGAAACGTCTCAACCTACCTTGAAGGATGAACTTCCAAAGGATTAGAAATTCAAGAAAGCTCATCCTCAAGACCTCATTATAAGTGACACTACAAAAGGGGTAACTACTAGATCTCAATTAAAGTCTATTGTTAATTTAGCCTTCTTTTCTCAAATTGAACCCAAAAGTATTAATGATGCTTTGTGTGATGAATTTTGGGTCCTTGCTATGTAAGAAGAGTTAAATTAATTTGAGGGAAACAAGGTTTAGACATTGGTTCCTAGACCGAAACATCATCCTATTATAGGTGCCAAATGGGTGTTTAGAAATAAGATGAATACAAGGTGTCATAACTAGGAATAAAGCTAAACTAGTAGTAAAAGGTTATAATCAAGAGGAACGCATTGATTATGATGAAATCTATGCCCTATTACAAGGTTAAAAGCTATTAGAATGCTACTTGCATTTGCATCATTCATGGATTTCAAAATTTATCAAATGGATGTTAAAAGTGCATTTTTAAATGGTTATATTGAAGAAGAGGTGTATATTGAACAACCTCCAAGTTTTGAAAGCTTTGATTTTCTAAATCATGTATTTAAACTTTCCAAATCATTATATGGATTGAAATAATCTCCCAGAGCTTGGTATGAAAGATTGAGAAACTACTTATTAGAGAAGGGTTTCTGTAAAGGAAAAGTTGATACAACTCTTTTCATAAAGAAATCCAAGCATGATTTATTAATTGTTTAAATATATGTTGATGACATTATATTTGGTGCTACTAACCATTGTTTCTGTGAGAAATTCTCTAATTTAATGCAAGGAGAATTTAGGATGAGTATGTAGGTGAACTTAAATTCTTTCTTGGACTACAAATCAAGCAACGTGAAAATGGGATTTTCATCGATCAAACCAAGTATGCAAGAGACGTTCTCATGAAGTTTGGCATGGATAGATCTAAGATAAGTAAAACTCCAATGAGCACCACAACTAAACTTAACAAAGATGAGAATGGCAAACCAGTTGATGAAAAGCAATTTAGAGGTATTATCATATCTCTTCTTTATTTAACTACTAGTAGACCCGATATTATATTTGCTACTTACTTATGTGCTAGATTTCAATCAAGTCATAGAGAGTCTCATTTGAATGCTATCAAAAGAATTTTCAAATATATTTGTGGTACAATGCATTTAGGACTTTGGTATCCTAGAAGTTCATCTTTTAACTTGATTAGTTATTCTAATGCAGACTTTACCGATAGTTTACTAGATAGAAAAAGCACTTTCAAAACTTGTCAATTTTTAGGACAATGTTTAGTTTCTTAGTTTAGCAAGAAACTAGTTTTGGTTGCCTTGTACATTTCTGAAGTTGAATATATTGTGGCAAGTCTTTATTGTTCATAAGTTTTATGGTAAAAGCAACAGTTGTTAGACTATGGTGTAAAACTTGATCACATTCCAATAAAATGTGATAGTATAAGTGCTATTAACCTTAGTAAAAAGCATTTTAGAACTAAGCATATTGACATTAGACATCATTTCTTGCATGATCATGTTCAAATTGGTGATATCTCACTTGAATTTATTGATACAAATAATCAACTTGCAGATTTCTTCACCAAACCTCTTAATGAAGAGAGATTGAATTTCATTAAGCATGAACTTGGCATGATAGTTCTAGTTTATCATGATTTTATATTTAATTAATGGTTAAACTATTTTCATGTGAAATCATGTTGTGCTTATTGATTACTTTGATTGATAAATGTTCTGATTTTAATCTTAAATTTTTTTATGGTTGCCAGTTCATATTTGGTTTAACTTTTTAAATTTTCTTTTGCATTTTATCAAAGGTGGTGAAATAATTTGAGTTTGCATGTGTACCTAGTTAATTTTTTTAACACGTGTACTTAGTTTTTTTACTTTTAAAACTTCCTTAAAAAATGTATTTATATTAGTGACATATTATATTTTTGTTATACATGCATATTAACAATGTAAGTATGGCTAATTTTGTCGTATATCATATGTGACAGAAGGTCTTATTTTGCTTACTTTGTTTATGTATGACATAGATTTTATAAAGATTTTATGTATCTTTGTTTTCATTTCCCTTTATATCTCTCCCTTTTATTTTTGTTTTTAACAAATGGGAGAAATATATTTGAGTTTTTTATTTGTTACTATACATGTGTATCATATTTTATTATTGTGTTTATACATGCATAATTCATGTATAATTTCTTCTTAGAAATTGTTTTGATCTTTAATAAAGCATGAATATTTTTACAAAGATTTGGTATATCTTTTCTTTGTTCCTATAGGAATTTTCATCCCTTTAGGTTCATTTTCCCTTATATATCTCTCTCTTTTCCTTTTACTTTTGTACAAAGAGAGGAAAATATGTTAAGGATAATTTGTGTTTATTTTTGTATATTCTAAGTGCTACATAATTGATTAGCTAGCTAAGCCCTATATGATAATGTGATAGTTAAGCTCGTCTAGCATCAATATTATTGTTATATGTATTATTTTTGTAATGCATTTTAGTGGCACTATATACAAATATGTTTCAAATTATTTCCTCACATTGCCTAACATTTATTTAAATGATCATGTTATCATATTTTATGTTTTTAATACATTTGTCATAAGAATGCCATGTTTTTATCCTTCTTGCTATATTTTATGTTGTTTTTATTTTTTTATCAATCAGAATAATCTATAAATTTATATTTCTTATCATGTTCATACTCGTAGGGGGAGAAATAAAGAAATATATTTTATTCCATTTCGTATCATTATAATCACAAATATTATCACATACTTTACTTTGTATTATTTTTTATCAAACTCAAAATAAGTTTGTCAAAATCAAAAAGGAGGAGATTGTTGACCTTAGCAATAATCAATATTAATTTTGATCTTAACAAAATTAATTTTGAGCATTTAATTTGTTTGTTTAAGTGTGTATAAGTTAGGACTCTATTAAAAGTTAAAATGAAGTATGAATATCTTGGGCTAATGCGACCTCTAAGATTTAAGGAGGCTTTTAACATCCATAGAGATTTATAATGAAAAAGTTATCTTCTTCATATTTGAATTAGACATCTTAAGCTTTATTAATTGAGCTTACTTGTCAAAATCCAAGTTCATTTAGATATGCAATATTGAGTCGACGTCAACATATGTAGCTGCCTTTTTAGATTGCATAGCTCTTAGTATTTCATAAATATGTTGATCTAAAGAAGTCCAATTAAGGTGATTCAAAATGAAATGTAAAGCTAAGTCAAATATATACAAATTTTATGAAGAAAATATAGGCAAATTCAAATGTCTCCGATATAAAATCATGGTTTCAACTCATGCACCATTGTTTGACAGAAGTTTGGCATTTTAGATTGCATAAATATTAGTATTTCAGCAATATCTTAAAGTAAAGAACTCCAATTGAGGTGATTCAAAATGATATAGAAAGCTGAGTCAAATATCTACAACATTTATGAAGAAAGTAAAAGAAAATTCGAACTTCTCCAATAGCCAATCATGGTTTCAACCCGTGCATAGCAATCTGACAGCATTACTTTTAATAATTCAAAATTATAAATGTTGGATTCAAAAAATAGACATTGGACACATTATTTGCACCTCCAACATCTATATTTTTAAGTTTTTATCTATATAAACACCTCTAAATCTGAATGTATGTCAAGACATTTTTGCTTATTATCATTCTTTATTTGAACATTCACTAAAGCTCTCAAATTCTCAAATATTCACTCTTTTTTTATAACTCTTATGAGCGTTGGTTATGTGTTAGAAATAAAATTTCTCTTCATCTTAAACAGATTATTAGGGAAGTAAGATTTATTTCTAAAGAAATTAGTTTAAGTGTTATCTATTAAAACACTTAGGATTTGGTTTTTTGAGTAAGCCTTGAAAACTCATGTTGTAAGGTTCTAAGAGTGAGCCATAAAACTCTTGTATAACCTTAATCTTATGAATAAGATTATGGGTGATTGAAAATCCTAACTTGGGGATAAGTTAGGTAGAGACGTATAATTGTTGTTCAATCCGAACTCCTTAAATCATTGTGTTATTCATTCTTCTTTCTCAAAATTTTTTTAATTCTTGCAAAGAATTATTTTTTAATTCTGATTTTTATTTAATAGCCCTGTTCACCCCCCCCCCCTTTAGGGCTTTTTTATCAATAGAGCCCTAAGGTTAACCCATGTAAATAGGTTCATCCAGAAAGCCATAAAGAAAAGTATTTGATATTTCAATCTATTGTAGTAGCTAGTTGTTCATATAGGCTAAGGAGAGAATGAGTCGAATGGTAGTTGATTTAACAAATGGACTAAAGGTTTCATGAAAGTCAACTCCACTTTATTGGTGATAGCATCTGGCCACAAGTATGGCCTTATAATGGGCAATGGTGTTATCTAGATTTTTCTTGATTCAAAAAAACCCATTTATTGCCAATAACAGTTGGTAAAAGGGATAAGGTACTAGTTATCATGTAGTTATTTGAATAAGAGCAGCAAGCTCATCTTGAATTACAGCTTGCTAATGAGGGGATCGACAAACATCTATAAATGTGGTAAGTTCAATATTAGTGGAAGGGTTAGTGGTATTAAGAAGATCTTGGCATTTGTTTAGTATGGAGGGGTGAAGAGACATAGGATGTATACAAAGTGGTGAGCTAGAAGAGGAAATAGTGTTAGAAGGATGAGTAGTTACAGGTTGGGTGGGGTTTGAAGGATGAGATGAGTATTGACTTCGATTAATAACTAAATTAAAATCAAGTTAGGATGAGGATACGTTTGGGTTAGGTGAAGTGGAGGTGCTGGGTGGATTAGATGAGATAGAAGGAGATATGGAAGGTGGTTTAGGTTACTGAGAGGGGATAGAATAGGATGGAGATAAAGTGGTTGGAGAGGAGATAGGAGTTATGAAGGATGAGGATAACATACTTGATATTGGTAGTTGAATGTGAATTTACAACTAAAGGAATTTATCCAGAACTGAGTTAGTAGTTAGTGGCAAGGACAGTGATGCTTTGCAAGGGAATGTAGTTTCATTAAACTATGCATGGCGTGATATGTAAATGTTCCTAGACTTTAAGACAAGACCCCAATGCCATTTATGTCAAGTAGATGGACTAATATAAACACATTTAATTGATCGATAAGAGGATTTATAAGTGTTATATGAGTAAAGCACTGAAAATAACGAACATCCAAACACCTTAAGATGAGCATAAGAAGGAGTTGTGCCATAAAGTTTATAATTTTGGACACTGATTATGTAAGACAGGAGTGGGCGAACCATTAATTAAACTAACATCAGTGTCAAAGGAATAAGGCCAATAGCGGAATGGAATAGCACTGTGAGCCATTAAAGTAAGTCTAGTATCAATAACATGATGGATTTTGCATTCAGTAACTCCATTTTGCTCATGTGTATAGGGACAAGCCAATCGATGCTTAATGCCTTTTTGTTGAAGAAAGGCTTTATGACTTTGAAACTCACCACCATAATTAGATTGCAGATCTTTAACTTTCTTAGAAATTTGGCATTCAATAAAGTTAACAAAATTAATGAAGACATCTTAAACATCACTCTTATTATTTAGAAAGAAAATCCATATGAATCTTGTAAAGTCATCAACAAATATCACAAAATAATGAAACGCAAAATTAAACAAAATGGGAGAAGATCCTCAAACATCTGAAAATAATAATTCAAAAGGTTCTAAACTATGATGCTCAACAAGTGCTAAAGGAAATTTAGTAGATTTCCCAAGTAAGCATAAAGAACATAACTCTTTATTATAAGACTTTAAAAGAGAGAGTTTGTTGGATGCAACAATGTGTTGAGTTATTTTTGCAGATGGAAGACCAAGACGAGCATGCCAAAGAGAGAGAGAGCCTTCTTGGTAAGTAATGTAGTTTGAAATGGAAATTGATAAAGGCCATGTTCAAAAGCTCCTCAAAGTAGCTGCTTCCTTTTCGTACGGTCCTTAATAAAAAAAGAATGATTGCCAAAATTTAAAGAAATAATGATTATCCACTGTAAATTTCTGAATCGAAACCAGTGGTTTTGTGAGGAGGAGTAGATGTAGAAGAAGTACCAATATGATTAATTGGCAAGCTCTGGCCATTTCCAACAAAGAGCTTATCACCACCATCAAAAGTTTAAGGTAAATAGAGAGCACCTAAATCAGGTGTTATATGAGATGTGGCTCATGTATCAGCAACCCAAGGTTGGAGGTTTGATGATGAGGCTGCAGGGTGATAATGAGTCAGGTTGGCTTGCACAAGAGAATATGAAGAATACTATCACTGAGAATGAACTTGAGATGGACTAGATGGTTAATAACGATGATGACATGTGCTTGCTTGATGAATAAAGAGACCACAAATTTGACAAGCTATATTAGAGCCTCTACCACATCATTGTTGCTACCAAGGATGAGATGCCAAGCCTCAATGGTGATAAGTAGAGTAACCAGAAGTAATTAATGATGGTGGAGTGGGTAACAATGGCTACGAGGAAGGAGAAGGGCCATAAGAAACATTAGCTAATTATTGCTCATTATGGCTTTTCATTAAAATTTCAAGGACCGCCAATTAATTATGAAGTTCATTAAAGGAGAGAGGTTTAGGTAGTAAATATAGATCAGTGATTACAACTTGGAATTCATATTGAAGATTTCAAAAAATAATAGCATTCAGTTCTGCAGTAAAAGGAGTTTGACTAGCGGCAACAAGTTCATCCACCAAAGCTTTGGTCTTTATCAAGTATTATGTAACTAATAAGTCATTCTGTTTCAATTCTTAAAGTTCAATACTGAGCTAAAGCTACTAGTTTTAAGAGATAACACTGAAGGTATGAGCCAAAATTTGCCAGGCAGAGAAGACAAAATTCATGTTTGTCACAAAAGGAAAAATTTCTTCAAATAGTGATGATAAAATCCATGAAGGAAGGAGTTGATCCTTCTTGAACCAGCTTTGATATTTGGGGTTAGAAATAACAGTACCCAAATTTTCAGAACTTGAAATTATTTATGGAGGCGCCAAAGTCTTTCCATCAATGAATTTGGTTAGGTCTTGTGAGTTGAGAAGAGGAAGCAATTGCGTTTTCCATGCTAGGTAATTTCTTGAATTAAGTTTGAGAGAGAAGTTTAGTTGGGTAAAGGTTGAAGAAGGTAGGGGAGAGAAGGTTGCTTAAACAATTTGGGTGTTTGTTTCTGAAGCCATGAGGCTCTAATACCATATAAAGTTAATGAGTAGCTGAAAGTTTCTTGTATATTGTATTTGTGTTAACCTCTGATTACAGTACACATACATGAATATATAAAGAGATGTACAAGAGTTTGTGTTATAATAAACAACTGAAGTGTAACAAGAACAACAAACTCATTTATGCTTTGGCAGAGAGCACCATCAAATACCCTTGAACACATATCGGTGCTGCTTTACAAATGCAAAAGGAACTACAATGGTATAAGGTAATTTTCTTTCTGAACTTATAGGATAGTACAAATAACAAAGGAATTACAAAATTGATATTTTTATAAGTCAAACCTATAAAGATCAAAATTGTTATTGTTTTCTTGATTAAATTTCTAGACATTTTAATTACTTTATAATCATTAAATGATTCAAATGCAGGAAGTAGAAAGTGTTGTGCTTCCTTGTTTTAAATAATATACCAATGAAGAAATTTTAACACCCAGACAATTATTTACAAAAGAGCACAAGGAATTAATAGTAAAGGGATAGAAATGGATGAAAGAGACAGCACAATCTTCTACCATTATAGGTGCTCTTATAATCACAATTATGTTTGCAGTGGCATTTGCTATTTCTAGTGGTTACAAATAAGAAAGTGGTTATCCAACATTTGTGCATGAAAATTCATTCAATGGGTTCATAATATCTGATGCAATTTCTTTATTTGCTTCATCAACTTAAGTGATAACATTTTTAGGAGTTCTATTGTCATGTTATGCAAAAGAAGATTTTCTTATATCATTGCCTAGAAAGATGATCATTGGCCTCTCCACTCCTTTTATCTCGATTACAGCCACGATGATGTCGTTTTGTGCTACTCTTATAATAATGCTGGACGAAAATCTCAACCTTATTATTCCGACTGTGTTGTTGGCTAGTATTCCAGTTACCATTTTCATGTTGCTGCAATTTCCTCTACTTGTAATGGACCTAGAATCTTTAATAGGAAAAAGAAATATTTTTTTACTTTTTTGTAAGATACTTTTGTTCTGCGATTTTTTAGATGTCTTATGCTATTTGTTTGCATTTAGTTGGACTCTGTTCTTTTTTAATCATGTTCTTATTTTTGGTCAACTAGAAAATATTATTAAATAAGGCAATATACAAGGAAGAGAGCAAGATTTTTACAATGAATACAAATTCTACCATACAATCTTGCACTATAAAAAAATCAGCAAAGAAAAGAAGAAGAAAACAACAATAAAGAAATTTTTTTAAAAAAAAGTCACTATTACACTGGTACAATGGTGTCACATGATGAGGATATATAAATTGGCAATTGAATGAGCCAAACCTAGAGAAACTTGAACTTCGGATGGCAGACCGAATCAACACTCTAGCATCCTTAGAGAATAAATGGGCATAGCAAAATTCATTTTACAACTAGACAAGAAAATCTTGAATAATAGGTAATTCAAATCAAGACTTTCCTTAAGAACAAGGTTGTTTTCTTTTCCATGAAAATTAGTACAAAGTTTAGCTTTTCCTTGCAAACCTATCAAACTCCTATAGAAGGAGAGCAAAAGTTTCATAGAGGGAAAGAAAAAAAGGGAGTCAACTTTATATCTAAAAAAAATATTATTTATTTTAGTAGAAGAACCTAATATATATATAGAAGAGCAAGACATAGGATTAATTTCTGGCAAAAAATGGCAAGAAATTGAGCCCTATGGCGAAGAGAAGGTGACGCGGGCAAACAGTACTCAAATAATGTTCTTCCATTAAAGTAAAATATCTAATTTAATCCCTATAATTTTTAGTATGACCAATAAATTTACATACTTACTTTTATTTTTTATTTAACTAATCCTTAATCTTTTTTAGCTAATGTTTAGTTATGTACACACACACACACATATATATATAACCCCCAACGTTTCCCCTCCGGACCATCTAACTGGATTGAGCTAATTCCTTGCTGCCGTATTTCCTATACTTCCACTAGTCTGGGTCAGCGGTTTCTCTCAAGCTATGGAATTTCGTAAGTGATGTTCGAAACTGCTAGCATTCCCTACTCAAGGCTTGCCCTCGAATTAAATTTTTATTATAATTAGATATTATTGTGTAGTTTTAGTATATATATACACATACACACATATACATATAATTAGTTTATAGGCTTATATATATATAAACTAATTATACAGTTTTTAAGAAATGAGAATTTATCATCAATTTCAATTTATGTCAAATCTCACAAATCTACTTTAATACTTTTAAACCTTATCTGATGTGTCATCTCACAAGATATCAAATTTAATCTTTTTAAATTGCTAAATTTATGCAATGTTGCTAATAAAAAGTTGAAATGTTTGTGACTTTTTATAAATTTATTTTTATTTTTAAATTTTCATAAAATATTTAAATTTTGGCCAACTTAATCAATTCCAATGCAAATAATTATTTTCATGAAATTATATGAAAATCATAAATATAATAATAAAAAGACTGAAATTTTCTATTGATAAATAATTAAATTTATAAATAATTTTAATATATATATTAAAAGATTATTTTACGATGCGACAAAATTCTGGCTTTACCTTTGTTTTTTTTGAAAGGACTAATATAAAAAGAAATGATTATTTTTAACGTTTTATTTATTTTACTAGAATGCTACTCTAGTGATTTTAACAGACTTTTATAATTAGATTCCTTTTTTATAAACAAATATTTTAATTTAATAAACAAAAATTATATATATATAAGAATGTTTTAATATATATATATATATATATATTATTTATTTATTTATTTATTTATTTGAAAGCTTAATTTACCATGCGACAAAATTTTGGCTTTACCTTTTTTTGAAAGGGTTAATATAAAAAGAAAAAATTATTTTTAATGTTTTATTTATTTTACTATAAAGGTATTTTAGTGATTTTAACGGACTTCGGTAATTAGATTCTTTTTTTATAAACAAATATTTTAATTTAATAAACAAAAATTATATAGGAATGTTTTAATTAAATTTATAAATTAATAGCAAAATGAGATGCTTCTTTTATTATGATCAAACTCAACTAGGTACTTATCCTATTTGGCTTCAATATTCATTATTCAATAAAATATAACCCAAATGAATATATGAAATTGTATTAAAGAGAAGAGAAAAAATTAAAAAAATGTTATCAAGAAGCTTCAAAGGTCTCCAATGGATTCTTCTTTTCCAAACTTCTTTTTCTCCTCTTTTTCTTTCTTCTCTTGGGTGTATTATCCCTTTGGTTGGTTGGTAAGATCTTGGTTCATAATTGGATGCTAGATTTCAAGGCTATTATCCTTAAGTACCCCCCCCCTTTAGAATGTCTTTTCATATTCCCCTAAATTTACTCTTTTATAAGGCACACATAAGCATTATCTTTGCTGGAATATGGTTGTTCTATGATCACAGTAGAGGGGCCTGGTTTAAAGGACTGGCGGCGTTGATGTTGCACTTGCCATAAAAGGTTTCACCTTTAAGACTTTGTGATTGTAAGGCTTCCACGTTCGCCACAAAAACTCAGCTCCAAATTTACTTGGCTTGACTTTGAGCAATCTACAATTGCAATCTCTCCTGCAATCGCCACAACATACTTCCTCTGCTCCTAGGTATTTTTCACTCAAATTAAGCCCCATTGACCTCCATGTTCACTTTTCCTTGAAAAATAAAACATAAACATAAGAGTATATATTTGTACTAACTATCCTAATTGCAATCTAAAATCTACAAATGCATGTTAAAATAAATCTTAAAAACTATATATAAACATACAACGAAGGAGGTTGAAAAAATACAATAGGACAAGCTTAAGAACATGTTGCCTTTGCGAGATAATAGGGACGACTATTAGCTTGATGCCTAACATGAGAAATAAAAAATAAACTCCTTGTTTAGTAAGCTTGATGGAATCTAAAATAACAATCTCAAACTGAGAGAGATACTCAATAAAATGAAAAGCATCGACAATACATTTAGCATCTGATTCAAATAGTACTTTATAAAATCTCATTTTAAAACACCATGAGTTAGTAGTTTGAAGACCCATAGCTTTAGCTTCATGAACAGTGAAAAACCTTTCACAGCAACCATCTTACCTTACAAAAAAATGGCCTATGTCATTTCTAATGAGAATGTCGATCCTAATAGAGCCATTAGCCACTAAAATGGCCACTTTTATATTTCATTTAAGCCAACTAAGTTATGGTCTTTATTAAGCCTGAACACCATATAATATTAATGAAAATGACTACGAATTCTAGTGTTTAGATTTAACTTCAATCCATTCTTAAATAAATTCTAAAACTTTTTATCTACGGTTTGCATTGGAGAAAAAATTTTATTATCCCAGATATTTCTTATTACACTAATTCCATATGGACAACAGAACCATAACAACAAAGTAGCAAATCAGAGGAAATATACTCCAAATAATACAAAAACCAATTGTGGATATTGCCAAACTCTGTGTTAGCATAGGGCCAGCAGCTTTTAGCAAAGGGGAAATTTATAAAAATATGACATATGTGTTCAACATCCGATCCACATAAAAGACAAGCAAAATGAGTATTAACTACTTTCATAACTAGTTAAGGTCGCATGGGAAGGTAGCCATCACATAATCTTTATAAAAAGGTTTTTACTTTTAGTGGTAAGCTCAATTTTCATAGCTTCACCCAACCTTTACTAGGCAGTTGATTAGGATCTAAAATGCCCTCCATATGCATATGTTACCGAAATTTAGTAGTCTATTGCCCATTCTTTAAAAAGTGCCATATAAGAGCATCTGAAGTCTCTATAAATGGTAATAGAATGCTACATATGGCATCTATATTAGATGGAGAGAGGATATATTGCATAAGATCAATGTTCTATATCTTATTGAATGTGATCAAATCATAAACATGCATATCACCAGTTTTTTCAGGAGAAGATTGCACTTTATAAGAGATAGAATTACATAACCAAGGATCATGCCATGCAGTTTACCATTGCCTATATGCCAACAACAACCTCTAACTAAAATAGCTTCCACATGCAACACAATATGCCAAATAAAACTTTGATTACCATAAAATGAAGAATAAAAAAAATAGTCCTTAGAAAATATTTAGCTTTGATAATGCGAGCCACTAATATATATGGTTTGGAAAGAAATTGCCATCCTTGTTTTGCAAGTAAGGCAAGATTAAAGCCATGTAAATTATGAAATTATAGTCTACTAGATTCTTTCCTTTTACAAAGAGTATGCCAATAATGCTAAAAAATGCCCCTTTTACCATTTGTCTTTGAACCCCACTAAAATGAATTCATCATTCATTGCAATTCCTAACATAATTAGCTCAACAACATAAAAATACCCATACAATACATTAGAATAGATTGTTCAACTATTTTAATAAGAATTTCATCACTTGCTCTTGATAATATCTTATGGTTCCAACACTAAAGCCGCTTCCATAACCTATCCTTCAAGAAGTTGAGAATGGCATTTTTGAATTTACTAATTAAAGATGGTAAACCTAAAAATCTACTACTATTGAAGGGAGAGGATAGTCCTAGCACATTAATGATTGCCTTTTGCTTATTTTCATGAATATTATAACTAAGTATAATGCCAAATTTTTCAAAATTGAAAGCTTGACTAGAAGCATTCTCATACTCATTAAAAATATCTTTAATTACACAACATTCTTCCATTGAAGCTTTAAATAACAAAAAAAAATATCATCCACAAATAGTGAATGAGAAACACTAGGTGTTTGATGATAGACCTTACATCCTGGAATAAAACCTTTCTTTTCTACTTGCATGATTAAAGCTGATAAACCTTTAACACACATAATGAATAGATAAGGAGAAATGGGATCTTATCAATATAAGCCATACCCCAAAAATCATCCATTCAACAAAATAGAATACGAGACAAATCTAACATATAGCACAATCCAATGAACCTAAGTTCCATTAAAAACCAATGTTTCCATAAAAAATTGCAAAAAATTCCAATCCATTACGTTATAGACCATACTAACATCCAATTTCAAAGCCATTTCACCCTTCGAGTCTTCCTTTTTCATGCAATGCAATATTTCAAAAACTATCATCACATTATTAAGAATCGATTTATTAGGCACAGAAGCAAACCGTGACACAAAAAAATTTAGGAAGGATGACCTTTAGTCTAACACTTTAGCAATCAATTTATAAAACACATAACAAAGTGTAATTGGCCTGAGGTCTTTTATAGTGTTAAGAGACTCATATTTAGGCATAAAAATAATTATAGAGTCATTTAACGATTCAAGAAAATTACATGAGTTTAATCAAGTTGAACAAGTCTTAAAGATATCTTCTCCTAAATCTTTTTAAAAATGCTAATAAAAAGCTGGATTTAATCTATTAGGCCAAGGGCTTTATCAGGGTGCATTTACTTAATTGCTCTAGTAAATTCCTCTAATTTGAATGGTGTACTAAGAAAATCATTGTTTGACTCATCCACTTTAGAGTAAATCTTTTCAAGAAGAAAAGAAGAAGTAGAGGCTGAAAAGAACTGCTAGAAATAACCTTTAACTACCTACCCATACTCACTTAATCTTCAGCTAAAGATCCATCAAGATCATGTAAGTGTGATATTTTATTTTTCTACTTCCTACTAGTGACAAAGGCATGGAAATATTAGGTATTGGCATCACCTTTAGTAAGCTAGAAGTCCTTTGAGCATTGTTTCTAATACACTTCTTCTTGCTTTAGGACTGTTAGCAATTGTTATTTATATAAATTATATTCCTAAACAACCTCTGAAGAATAAAATTCAGAGAAAAAAAGAGAAAATTCAAGGGAAATATTTTCCATTATATTCAAAGAAAGGTTACACCCCTTATATATACACATAGAAATCTTAATCGCAACCTAATTAGGAATAGAATAACATCGTAAATAGAATAAAGACTTTATTCCTAATTGTATACAAATATTTACTTCCTACTATATACAATAAAAATATTTACTTCCTTAACACTCCCCCTCAAGTTGGTAAATGTATGTCAATCATTCCTAACTTGCCAAGTGAGTTGTTGAACATTTTTCCGGATACAGCCTTTATGAGCATGTTAGCTAGTTGAGTCTAAGAAAAAACAAATAGAAGATCAATTGTTCCTTGGTTCAGATGATCTTTTATGAAATGTTTGTCAACTTCCACATGCTTAGTCCGATCATGTTGAACCAGATTGTTTACAATTGCTATGGCTACCTTATTATCACAATGTAACAACATAGGCTTCAGATGTTTTAGTCCCATATCCTAAACAGTTCGCCTTACCCAGAGCAACTCACATACTCTATGAGCTATTCCTCTAAAAACTCAGCTTCAGCACTTAACCTTGCTACAACTTTCTATTTCTTGCTTCTCCAAGTGACTAAATTCTTTCTAACAAACGTAAAGTACCCGGATGTTGATTTTTGATAAATCTAATCTCCGACCCAATTAGCATCAGTATAGCTAGTAATTTCATAATCCTTATTCCTCCCAAAGAATAACCCTTTGCTCGAAGAAGACTTTAGATATCTTAATACTCAGTATACTGCATCCATATGTTCTTTACTCAGAGAATGCATAAAATGACTTACAACATTTACTACATAAGCAATGTCTAGCCAAGTATGAGATAGGTAAATCAACCTTCCCACCAACCTTTGATACTGATCTTTATTAGTTGAAACTTGATCTCCTAGGACTAAAAGTCCATGGTTGACTTCAGTTGGAGTCTTGGCTGGCTTACAATCAAGCATGCCCATCTCTGTTAGTAGGTCCATTACATACTTTCTTTGGTAGAGGGAAATTCCTTGAGTTGATCTTACAACTTCAATTCCTAAAAAATACTTCAAGTTACCCAAATCCTTAAGTTTAAACTCAGATGTTAACTGTCTTTGCAAGATTGTTGTCTCACTTGGATCATTCCCAGTGACTACCATATTATTAACATATACAATCAGCACGATGACTTTACCTAACTTTTGTTTGATGAATAGTGTGTGATCAGCATCACTTTGCTTATATCCGAGCTTTCTCATGAAAGTTGAGAATCGTCCAAACCATGCTTGAGGTGATTACTTGAGTCCATACAATGCCCTTTTTAGTTTGCATACTCAGTCAGTACATCTAGATCTGAGTGGTGGATCTATAGACACTTCTTCATCTATGGTTCCATTCAAAAATACATTCTTCACATCAAATTGTCATAGCGGCCAGTCCAGGTTGGCAGCTAAGGAAATCAGAACTCGAATGGTGTTTATTTTTGCTACTGGGGTAAATGTATCTTTATAGTTAATTCCATACTTCTGAGTATATCCCTTTGCTACCAATTGAGCTTTATACCGACTTATGCTTCCATCTAAATTGAGTTTGACAGTGAATATCCACCTGCACCCCACTGTTTTCTTTCCTTCAAGAAGAGGAACAAGATCCCATGTCTAGTTCTTCTACAATACCTCCATTTCATCATTCATGACTTTCTTTCAATCCAGATCATCTAATGCCTCTTGCACATTACTCGGAATAGATACAGCAAATAATTGATTTACAGTAAGTGCATATGAGTTAGACAAATGGTTGGTTGATATGACATTGTTGATAGGGTATTTAGGTTTGGTATAAAGGTCCGGATCATATTATTTTTTCAAAACCCCTTTATTGATTCTAGAAGGATATCGAGGCCCGGTATTTAGAGTTACTAATGGAGACGAGTTTACCTTATTGTGCACATCCGCATCCAGAGTTTCTTTAACTTTTAGTGTGGGATGGGAAGATGTACTATCTTGATTACTTAGATTTTCTTCAATTATCTGTCCAGGTGAGATGCTCGGACTTGGAACATCATATGTCTATGAGATGCTCGGAACACTTGGGAGACTCCGAACACTTGGAATGCTATCTTCAACATTCAGACCACTCATAATGCTATCTTTAAATTCAAAGAGGTTTAGATTTTTCTCCCTCTAAAGAGATCACTCTGAGTGAGAGAAGAAAGGAGCATTTTCATGGAATCGAACATCCCGGGAGACATACATTTTCTTTGTATTTGGATCATAACATCAATATCCCTTTTGTAGATTTGCATTGCTAACAAAGATACACAAGATAGCTCGAGGATCTAATTTGATGAGTGTCTGATGAACATATGCCGAGAATCAAAAAACTCGGGGCTCGAGATTATTGAGGGGTGGAGATATGACAAGTTCTTAAATTTTTTAAAGAGGTGTTTTGAAATCAAGTACTCTTGATGGTGTCAAATTTATGGGGTACGTAGTGGATCGAACAGTCTCTCCCCAGTATTCTCGAGGAACATTCATGTCAAATAATAATGCTCGAATAACTTTTAATAACTGCCGGTTCTTCCATTTGGCTACACCATTCTATTGGGGAGTGCCGGCACAGGATGTCCGGTAATGAATACCCTTCTTGTGATAGAAATCATTTAGAATTGAGTTAAAATACTCCCCACCATTGTCAGACTGCAAGACTCAGATTTTACTCTAGTATTGCGTAGCCATTATTTTGTACAGGTCCCGGAACTTGGAGCACACATTTCCCTTATTTGAAAGTAGTGATACCAAGGTCATTCAGGTACATTCATCAATAAATGTTACAAAATATCAAGCACCAGATAGAGTAGGAATCTGAGTAGGCCCCCATACATCAGAATGAATGGTCATAAATGGAATTTAATTTTTATTATAACTCGGTACATAAGAGATTCGCTGGCGTTTTGCTAATTCACAAATATCACACTTAAATTTTGAGTCTGTGGTATTCAAAAATAAGTCCAATTTTATTTGTCTAAGATAATGAAAAGAAAGATAACTAAGATGACGATGCCATAAGATTACTTAGTCTTTAGCCGAGCAGCTTCCACCAACCCTATTAACTTGACTTGACTTCTAACTTGAATCGCCATACAACTCAAGATACTATAACTTTCCACGTTTAACACTAGAGCAAATAATCCAGTGCGTTGCAATGTCCTGAAATACACAATAATTAGGCCAAAATTTGATAGTGCAATTTAAGGTTTCAATGATTTAGCCAACAGATAATAGATTACAAGAAAGGGATAGAACAATAATAACAGTATCTAGATTAAGAGAGTCAGAGTTAGATATTAATCCTTCATGAGTGACCGGTGCTATACCTCCATTAGCAGTCAGAATAGTTTGTTGGGTTGATGGGTGGATGGATGTAAGATGGTGAGTGGAGTTTGTCCTATGATCAGTAGCACCTGTATCAATAATTCGTGTATTATTTTGAGTAAGATTTATCATACTTGATGTTGCATCAAGATCACCACTTGATTTAGTACTACTAGAGGTGGCAATTGCCTCCTTTCCGAGCTTCTTATAAGGCTTTCTATTGAAATCCCACCATTCCGGATATCCCACAATTTTATAGAATCATTCCTTGAAGTGTCCAACTTTACCACAATGAGTATAGGTACATGTGATGGACTTACTCGGTATTTTTCCTTTGAACTGGGGATAAGTCTGAGCTGCTATAAGTACAGAATAGTCCGGCAGTATCTTCGGCTCTTCCATCATATGTTGCTGGATGTGATCCCTTCGTACATATACATAACTACACTCGAGATTAAGAGGTGGATCCTTCTAGAGTATTTCACTTCGAGCATTATTTAATTTTGAGTCAAGCTCGGCTAGGAAAATATGTGTTTGAAGCCGGGTAATATGTTTGTGGAGTGATACTACTCTACTAACATCCTCCCCTTGTGCATATGTCCGGGCATATATTTCCTAAAATATTCCAACCAATTCATTATAATATGCAGGTAATGGCTTACCATTTTGACATGTTGTGAATGATTTCCAGTTTAATTCAAATAATTGTGTTTCATCATATTCATCATATAAAGTTTTTAAGACAACATCCCATATCTCATTTTCTGTTGGAAGATGGATGAATCTCTACATCAATGTCGGATTCATAGAATTAATCAGACAACTTTTGACTCAATTATTATCAAGGAGCCAAGTCTCCAACGCTTTATCTCCTTTTGGTGGCTCTGGCATAGTGCCATTAAGAAAGCCAGATTTATTTATGGCTTCAATTCGCATCTCCATGATCTGTGACCATATAATATAATTTGTATCATCAAGAATAATTTCTGTAGAAAAGAGAGAATTATCTTGAAGGGTTTGAATAAAATTAGGTGTTCCATGGGATACAGTGGATGTGTTTTCAGTAGTCATGGTTTTGAACATTCAAAGGATTCAAAGGATGTAAGAAAAATACGATTTCAAGGAAAAATACGATTTCAAGAATTCAATAAAAAAAATTCGATTTTAATGGATATGCTCTGATACCATGAAGAATAAAATTCAAAGAAAAAAATTCAAGGCAAATATTTTCCATTATATTCAAAAAAGGTTACACACATTATATATACACATAAGAATCCTAATTACAAGCTAATTAAAAATAAAATAACATCCTAATAAAATAAAAATTTTATTCCTAATTGTATACAAATATTTACTTTCTAATATATACAATAAAAATATTTACTTTCTCAACAGCCTCTTCATCGATACTATCACGCAACTGCACAGTTTACTTTACAAGATGCTATTTGATCCCAAAACTTCATAACAAAATCACGGCCCCATCTTTAAAGAAACACTGTGTAAATTTGCATTTTTTTAGTAGCTCAAGAAATTCTTAACGGCTTCATAGATTCCTTCTTTCTTCAACCATGCATTTTCAAATTTAAATCGATGCTCCTTATTTATCCCCAAATCCGATCTTAAACACAAAAGAATTGGAAGATGGCCAGAAACTGACAGTTAACAAATTGTTTACCCATTCTTAAATCTTAAATTTTGAAACACTATTTCATTAATAAATTTCAACAAATTAAGCGAAAAAAATGCTAGAATATTCCTTAAATGTTGTTACCTTGCACTAGACTAATAGTTTAACACTCCGACATACTTGTGATATAAACTTGCGTAATCCAACCTGATAGCCACCTCTATAGTGATAGATTAGGCTTTAATCTCAAGTAGTAACCTAATCATTTAATTAACCAAACAGTCCCTGCAGCTGTGATAATGGCATACAACTCCATCCCCAAAGAAAAGAAATTGCTTAATCTCCAAACACTAACCAGTGACACTTGGAGAGATGCACTGTATGCTGGAAGAAAGGGTTCCAGCCACTTAGTCCAGCGCCATAAGCTATGCCTAAACATAAATAACTTGTTAACTTTTTTAATTTCATCATGAGCAATTTTTAGCAGCAGCTTACTTTTAGACAAAAAATGCACATTTTGCTGTTAAAGATGAAGAGCTGTTTGCAAAGAACAAAAGAAAACTCAAAGAAGAATTTTATCAACCACTTGGAAGGCAGAGATGAATGAAATGAAAAACTTGCGTTATTGACTTCATAAACCAGCCTTTAATTAACAATAAAACATAACAAATTTTCAGAAAATTAAACCCTCATGACAACAACTTTATTTCCTAAAAATATGCAACCACTACTCAACCAAAAGACCAAGTCTAACATTTCTAGCATTAATCTTTAACATTTCTATCATGCATGGTCAAGAAACTTACTAGGTTGTACCTTGGAATTCATCTTTAGTATCTCAGTACATATAGAAATTGAATTCCCCCAAAACCTAACCCGTTACATCTTCATTGAATTCAGATTCTGGTAAAGAACTAACTAATAACCATATATTTCAGGACACACACTCTGAGCTTCTGATATTGTCTCATCTTCCATTAACAGATCAAGTGCAAGTGGGTATCACATTTTTTGTATTTAGGCAGCTCAAGTTTTTGTAGATTTTTCTAATCATATATGTTCAAACTTCTGTTAAACATCAAAATCTAATTTTCAATTTCTTATATTCATGGTCAATGACATTTATATCAACTGTTTTGGTGAAGCAAGCTTGATGCACAAGAAATTTTAGCTCCCGATATGATTGAATCTCTCAAATGGGATAGGAAATTATATATAGAAAATTGACAGGACAGAGGTAGATTATCACGTTCATCTCAAAGAACAAAACAGTAAAATCAAGTAAAATATAATTTTCTTACGTTTCGAATCGCTACTGTATTTGGTGAACATTTATTAGTAACTTTCAATTTTTTTTTTGGGTCAAATATAAATTTTGGAGAAAGGGGTGAGAGATAGATTTTGAACCCAAAATCTTACTATTCTCGTGAAAGCGTTTGATCATTTGGCCAAATATGTGCAGTGTTGAAAGATGCCTGTCAATATATAGTTAAAATGTAATTTTTTTTGTTCAATTTTAGACAATGAAAATGAAATTTTTTTTTTTTTTTGAAATATGAAAATCAAAGTTATTAATGTACACAAAAATGAAAGTACGATAGTGATACAGCATAATTAAAATTTAAGTATTTGATGCAATAAAATTTAAAAAATTTAAGGATTTGAAATGAATTTTGCCTTAGTATTAATTTTTTTTAGAAATAGTATTAAATTAAATATATACCTTTGCAACGCCCGAATAATTTAAATATTTACTGACCGTTCATAATGTGTAATATTAACGTTAGTGTTCTTTATTGATGTTTTTTACATCTCTCTTTATCGTGATTCTCAACTTGCATCTTATATTACATACATATATATATTTATACTTTTATCATTCATAACTTGAGATTATACTTAATTATGCGACAATGAGTATTTGTTGCCCAATAAATTGGATGTATCTATTTTGTTATAATTTATAAAATGTCACATGTGAAATGCCAAGCATTTGTTCAAAGTTAATGGAAAGTTCCTTTTGATACGGAGAAAAATTAAATTATTCTCATAACAATTGTAACAGTAACTAATAGTTACATAATCACATTAAGAGGGGTTTGGTGCATACTCATCGGAATTGAAATAGAAAGAAATAAAAAAATTTTAAAAAATATTTGACTCAATATGAAATAATATTTGGAATTAAAATCATTTATTAATTAAAATACTTTTGCAACTATTTTTTATATATTAAAATGAATATTATAATTTTTTATTTACTAAAATATTATAAAAATGATTTATTTTTTAATAAATATTTTTGTTCAAACAATTTAGTAATATTTTATAAATTTATATATTTTATTCATAAATTTTAAATAATATATGATACTATTTAAAATTATTTTAACCATAGTTGGTTTTACTTAATTATAAAAAATCAAAATTCATTTTCATGAGATGGGTGAAAACGAATCATCACATTCTTTTGGTAACAGATTCTCATTTCAGATATTTAAAGTCAAAATATGCCCTAAAAAAGAAAATCAATCACTCTAGTTCTTATTTCTGGGCTTATTTTAGCCCAAACGGACGGCTCATACGGTTTCATATCCACATCCGAATGGAATGGCCTTTAATTGCCTTCACAGAATTAAGTGTAAGCTTTCGAAATATTGTTCTTAATTTGTAGATTTCTTTTACAACGATTCAATTACAAAAGAGACACGAATAACAAAGTTCAATTTTTTTTTAAAATAATAATATTATTATTATTATCAAAAATTTCAAATTGAGCCGATAAAATGCATAATTTTTTTTAAAAAAAAATGGATCACACTCATTAAACAAATGTTAAAATACGAAAGAGTTGACATCTGAACAGTTGTTCGGCTTATGTATCAACAATTTCCTAGCAAAACCAGAGACTTAGTCGCATCATGATGAAGGGACTTGGGAAGCCTACATTTTGTTGCTTGGAACTAGGGACAATGTCAATAATAAGTATGGGAGGGAGAGATAACCTTTCTTTTTTATTTCATAAACTTTTGAAAAATATAATTTGATATTTCAGAATTTAATTAATTTTTATTAACATTTTAAAGAAATCTATGATTTTATAATTATATAAAAATATTAATTCAATAATGATGTAAAAAATTATATTTAATGTTAATTAAATAAAATTCGAAATTCAAACTACTTAAATCAGGGAAATTCTAGGGTGATTTTGGTTTCCATTTACTTTATTTTCACTTTATTCTTATCGTCATTGAATAACAGCATATTGAATTTTCTAATGGTGGTTATCAATAAAGTAAAATTTACTTTATAAAAGTCAAAGTAACCATAGACTACACCCTTAAATAATTTTTCAAATAATGACTTAACTCAAAATAATAAAAATAAGTATCATGCAAAAGAAATGAATTCTCATTATTTAAAAATAGGGAAAAGGGCCAAATTGGACCCTCAACTTTGGGCAAAATCCTAACTTGAACACTATTATTTTTTTGTTCCCAAATTGACCTTAATGTTTCAAAAGTAGTCCAATTCAGCCTTTATTTCTCAAATTGAACCCAAAAATATTGATGATGCATTGAGTGATGAATTTTAAGTCCTCACTATGCAAGAAGAGTTAAATCAGTTTGAGAGAAATAAAGTTTAGACTTTAGTTCCTAGACCAAAACATCATCCTATTATAGGCACCAAATGAGTGTTTAGAAATAAGATGAATGAACAAGGTACCATAACTAGGAATAAAGCAAGACTTGTAACTAAAGGTTATAATCAAGAAAAAGGCATTGATTATGACAAAACTTTTGTCCTTGTTGCAAGGTTAGAAACTATTAGAATGCTAGTTGCATTTGAATTATTCATGGATTTTAAACTTTTTCAAATAGAAGTTAAAAGTGCATTTTTAAATGGTTTTATTGAAGAAGAGGTTTATGTCAAACAACCTCCAGGCTTTGAAAGTTTGGGTTTTCCTAATCATGTGCTTAAACTTTCAAAAGCATTATATGGATTGAAACAAACTCTGAGAGCTTGGTATGAAAGATTGAGCAACTTTCTATTAGAGAAAGGTTTTTTTAAAGGAAAGTTGACACAACTCTTTTCATAAAAAAATCCAAGCATGATATATTTATTGTTCAAATATATATTGATGGCATTATTTTCGGTGCTACTAACCATTGCTTGTGTGAAGAATTTTCTAAGTCGATGTAAGGAGAATTTGAGATGAACATGATGGGTGAGCTCAAGTTCTTCCTTAGACTACAAATCAATCAATGCAAAGATGAGATTTTCATTAATAAAACCAAATATGCAAGGGACATTCTTAAGAAGTTTAAGATGGATGGAGTCAAGTCAAGCAAAAACTCCAATGAATACCACCACCAAACTCAATAAGGATGAGAATGGAAAATCGGTTGATGAAAAGTGATTTAGAGGTATAATCAGATCCCTTCTTTATTTATCCGCAAATAGACCCGATATCATGTTTACTATATGCTTATATGCTAGGTTTCAATATAGTCCTAGAGAGTCTCATTTGAATGCTATCAAAAGGATTTTCAAATACCTTTGCGGAATAATACATTTAGGACTTTGGTATCCTAGGAATTCATCCTTTGGTTTATTTAGTTATTCAGATGCTGACTTTGCTAATATTTTACTAGATAGAAAGAGCACTTCCAAAACTTGTCAATTTTTAGGTCAATGTTTAGTTTCTTGGTATAGCAAAAAATAAGTTTCGGTTGCCTTGTCCACTACTGAAGCTAAATATTTTATAACAAGTCTTTATTATTCACAAGTCTTATGGCAAAAGTAACAATTGTTGGACTATAGTATTAAACTCGATCATATTCCAATCAAATGTGACAATACAAGTGCTATTAACCTTAGCAGGAATCCTATTTAATATTCTAGAACTAAACATATCGACATTAGACATCATTTCTTACATGATCAAGTTCAAAATGGTGATATCTCACTTGAATTTATTGATACAAATAATCAACTTGCAGATATCTTCACTAAACCTCTCAATGAAGAGAGATTGAACTTCATTAAGCAGGATCTTGGCATGATTAATGGTTATGGTTTGTCCTGATTATTTGTTTAATTTCTATTTGGATTGTTTGGTTTCATAATTTCATGTGAAATCATGTTGTGCTTATCAATTGATTTGAATATTTGGTCAATTGTCTTGTCTATAATTGATACAAATAGCAATTTTAATCAATATTTATTTGACTTTTAAAAATTTGATTTTATATTTTTTAAAAATTAATAATTATTGGATTCAATTCAATTAATTATTGCATTACAAAATAACTCCCTCTTTAAAATAAATTTATTTGTATTATTTCTTCTTATCTTCAATTAAATTCAAAATTTATGAACATTAATCCATAAGGACTAATTGTACAAAATTTTGGACTTAATTGTACATTTTTTAAATTTTAGTGGGTCGGTCAAGGATTTGGTCCTACCCTGGACCATGCCTGTCTCGCCCAGGATAAATCTATGTGATTTTTGAAAATAACCCAGAACATATTCCGGTCCTGATCGGGACCAACTCAGGACATGTAGTCCTGATCGGGATGAGCGCATGTCCCAATCGGGACTGCTCACCTAACAGCATTAGGAATTTATGTCCTATTACCTTTTTGACTCTCCAATCCTAATCAAGAACGATTTTTTAGGTTCCTTTTGAACTCAAATTCAAATTTTGAATGTTTTTAAACCCTAATCCTTATCTATAAATACTCTTCTATTCTCTTTCTCATTCACAAACTATTTTCTTATTCAATTTCTCCATGCTTTTTCTTTTCTTTATCCTCTTTCTTAGTAATTATTGTTGTTCATCAATGGCTCCCAAAAAGGCTATCAACCTTTCACTTTCATCCTCTTAAGATCTATTGTATGGGTGAGTTTCTTTTCAAAGGTCTTTTGCACGAAGCTTTTTATCACGTCCACTCTAAGGTAGGATCCCACCGTTGATGACTATTTTGCCATTTTGAAAACATCAAAATCCACCTTATTATCTCTAATTTCTAGTAAAATCTTTCCTCTCTTGATGTTAATGATCGCTCCTGTTATGGCTAGGAATGGTCATCCTAGTATGATTGGAATGTGGCGATCCTCCTCCATTTATAAGATGATGAAATCCTCTGGTACATAATAGTCTCTAACTTTGATTGGGACGTCTTCCAAAATTCCATAGGGGTAGATGATAGATCTATCTACAAGCTATAGCAACATCATCATTGGTTGAGGCTCATCGATGTTGAGGTGTCTACAAAAAGAAAGAGGAATTATTCTCACACTTGCACTAAGATCACATGGAGATTTACTTATAAATTTGTTCCCAATGGTACAAGGGATAGTGATACTCTTTGAATCTTTAAGCTTTTTAGGAAGCTTATTATGAATGATAGCACTACATTCCTCATTGATAAGAATGGTCTCATTATCCTCTCATTTTCTCTTGTGTGAGATGATGTCTTTTAAGAATTTGGAATATGCAGGCATGGTATTGATCACATCCAGGAGAGGTATATTTAGTTTGAGCTGTTGGAATGAATTCATAAACTTTTAAACTGCTTGTCTAGCTTGGATTTTTGTTGCCTTTATGGAAACGGTAGTGGTGTTACCAAGGGTGGTGAGTCTTTCTTCTCCTCATTCTTTTTCTGTAAATGCTTAATCTTCTCCACTTTAGGTGTTATGAATGTCTACAACATTATTCTTAGTCTCTATTTCAGGTACTTGCTTTTTACTTCTGAGTGTGACCACCTTAGCATGTTCTCTAGGATTTTAAGGTTGATTTGAAAACATTCCACTCTGCCTTAAACTCGAAGCTTGAGATGCAATTTGGTTTTCTAACATCTTGTTGTGGGCAAAAAGTTGTCCCACTTGAGATGTCAGATTCTTTATTACTTCCTTTTTCTCCTTTTGGTCTTTTTAGTCCTCTCGTGATCTTTTAGGAATTTCTCCATCATCACTTCAAGGTTAGACTTTGGTTCACTTTGTTGAGGGACGGCATTCTTCTACTGAAATCCAGGAGGTGGTTGTTTAAACCCTTAATAGGTATTTTGCGCCCCTCATTGGTTAGACCATAAAAAGTTTGGATGGTTTCGCTAACCTGGGTTATAGGTGTTAGAGTAGGGATTCCCTTGATTCCTTTGGAAATTGTTAAGTGCATTTAACTGCTTAATAGAGGAATCCTAAGAAAAACCTCCCTAACACTCTAGGGTTGAATGTCCTCCTCCACAATTCTCACAGGAATAAACAGCCATAGGATTTAAGACTTTAGTGGATGCCTTCAATTTATTAGTAAGCAAATCAATCTTGCATTAAGGAGATTCCAACTATCCACTTTATGCATTCCTGCAAATTTCTTTAGCGTGCTTCACTATCCATGCGATTGGTAGTTGTTGGATGCCATAGTCTCAAGAAGATTGTAAGCATCATCAGGCGTCTTACTCATGAATGAGCCTTGGGCAGTTGCATTAATAATGATCCTCATTAGCTCTGTCAGGCCTTAGTAGAAGGTTTGAATGAGCAACCACTATGGAACCCTATAGTGAGGACACTATCTCTGTAAATCTTTGAAACGTTCCCAAGCCTTATAAAGAGATTCACCACCATATTAAGTGAAACTTGTGATCTCTTATCTGAACTTTACTATTTTGCCCAATGGAAAATACTTGCCCAAGAATGTCTTTGACAGCGTATCCCATGAAGTGATCAACTGTGGTGATAGACAGTACAACTATAGCCTAGCCTTATCCCTTAAAGATAAAGGTAATAACCTAAGCTTAATTGCATAAGGACTAACCTCATTCATCTTGAATGTCTCATAAATTTCCAAAAACTGAGCTAGAAGGGCATTAGGATCCTCGCTTAGGAGACCTCTATATTGAAATTGTAAGACCATTTGAATTATCGCTTGTTTGATCTCAAATGTGTTGACATCGACAGTTGGCTTGACAATACTGTTATAGGTATCTCCTAGATTATGCATTGTGTAGTCTTGAAGAGCGTGATTCCTACCTAGTTATAGTAGTGCTTGATCTTTAGCCATCTTTTTCATGCTTTTCCTTTCGGTTTTTCTTGCACGATTTCTCAATTTCAGAGTTGATCTTCTCTAATTTTGTCCCCTTTTATCGAGTGTTCATAAACTAGCAAAAGTTACATGAAAAATTAATTAGCGAATTAAGTTAAAACTAAAGAAAGAATACTAGTCTAAGAAAGTAAAAATTAAATTAATATCAATATTTTCAGTCCCTGACAACGGCACCAAAAACTTGTTGCGTTTTAAACCTGCAAGTGCACGGTTGTGGTTGTAGTAGATAGATATCATTTTCTTAAGGATTGTATATTGATTACTAATAATTTTTACCTATGATCTCAGCTAGTAAATTGAGTAAATTAGCAAGGTTTAAAATTTAAATAGTAGAAACTTAATCAAAAGTAAAATCAAATATTTGTAAATATAGAGCCTAGGTTTAGTTTTACTATTCTAATCCAATCATGAACACATTATTAAACAAATTCTTGAATTTAGTTAAGGGTAATTACTCTGAAATACTTAAAGACTCTCTTAAGTTCAATTAAGTATGTAAGGATTAAAATCTAACCTACTCTAGTAATTAATAATTTAATCCAAGCTCAGTAAGATTTTTAGCAATTAATTTGTCACCATAATCTACTGTCGTGACTCTCTGAAGAGCTCGCCTACTCTCGTGGTCAAGTGATCTAAGTTCTAAATGTCTTAAGCTAATGAATTACCCTAACTCTCATTGGTGAATTCATCCATAAACATGCAATTAAATAGGCCTAGAATGATAACAAGCTAAATATTACAACACAAAGCATTAATTGAAATTCAAATCAAATATAAAAACTTGTGTTCAAATTATGCAAAGGAATAACTACTCCTAATCAAGACTCTGAAAGAAAACTAAGTCACACATGGCTATGGTGAAAGCCATAATCATAGTCAGAAAGACAAAAAGATGAAATAAAAAAAATAAAATAAACTCTTAGTCTTTTCTTCTGGTCTTCATTGATTTCTATCTAGCCGTTTCCCCCTTTCTTTGTGTCTCTCCCTCCTCTCTTTAAAAAGGGAGCTTTATTTCTTCTTATTTTCAAAAAAGGAAATTTTTCCTTTCACGCACGGCTTTTAGGCATGGTCGTGCACTAATTCAAAGCAATCTGTGAATTTACTTGATACAATGCACGACTTCCAGTATGGGTAAGTTTATTAATCGTGCATCATTCTGAATCAAAAATCTTCACTCACATAGCATGGTGATGCCATGACATTGCTGTATTGGTATTCAAGTGTATTTGGCTTCTTCATGGCTCACACATGGCTTGATGCATGGCTTCTCCACATTTTTTATTCATCACACGGTATATGCATGTCACGCTATATCAAAAAATTCTAACTCCTTTTTGATTCCCGGGGGCCCATACTAGACATAAAAGAAAAAATCAATTAAAATTCATATAAAACTTCTTAAATATATAACAAAGAATAAGAATCCTAATTAAATACTAACTCATGAAAATTTCCTAATTAAACCCAAAAATTACTTAAATTAATTTATTCCTTATTTAAAATTTATTAAAATTAAACTCTAAAACACGTAAATAATAAACATATCAAGATCTTTATTCAAAAAGGAAAAATTAAGGAGAACTCAATCTCTTTTTTCTTATTCTTCTCAAGAATTTAGGAAAAGAGTTGTTCAATTTAACAAAAGACATTATCTCTTATCAAGGTTCATGCATGAGCAAACTCTTAAGGATGTTAAATGCTTTGATAAAATTAAGGAGCTCTTACTTCGTGTAAGTTTTTTTTTTATTATGCTTTTGAACCTCTACCCTTCTATACTTCTCTCATTATTAAATTTCTTTCCTCCTACATCCTTCGATATGCTTACTTTAATAATGATAATCCTTACTTTTCAATGCACTTTAAATTGGGTGGAAAAGATAGGTTCATGACATGTCAATAGCCTTAGGAAGATTTGTGCAATGGAGATTATGGCTAATAAGTGATAGTCACACCAGTGCTATTTATGTTAATAGGATTGTCAAAAAGTTAGCTCAATTTTATGGCATTGATCTTAATCTTTTGCATCCTACCAAACCAATTCTTCTTGATGAAATTTTCATTAAGCATTCCAAACAATTTATCTCTATTGATAATACTTGGGTTTGGAAGCATGATATTTGTGAAAGTGAGCATATTGATGCTTTATTCAAGCAAATTAAAGATTTTGAAGATCAAGGAGATAAAGAAGTTGAAACTCAAACTCAATATGCTCTTCAAAGGAAAAGATCAAGGCAAGAAGGTACTTCTCATGGTGCTCAAGCATTTGGAGATGAACCTCAATGGGTTGGACAACGTTTTGATAGGATGAGCTTGATGGAAATAAACTTTAATGCCCTCTTTTTTACCAAATGGGTGCTAACAGTGCTCACCTTCAACATGATGTCCACTATCTTTATGAGCAACAAGATTATTCTTGCTCATATGCACCTTCCACCTCCTTCACAAGAATAAATTTTTTATGTGTTTTTCGTCTATTTTTGTCCAGATTATTTTCCATTTATTTTTAGTTTCTAAGCTTTAAACTATTTATATTTGGTTTATTTTCTATTTTATTTCAGTTTATTAGCCAGTAGTTGTTAGTTTGTGCTTAGTTTACAATTGAAATTTTAATATCATTGTAACTCTATCTTTTTCATTAATGCAATTTTTATTTTTATTTTATTAAAATTTCCTTTTGCATTTTGATAAAGGGGGAGAAATAAAATATTTGAGTTTGAATTTTTTTTATGCATAGTTGTTTAAATTTATTTTACATAAATTTGCTTATGCATTCATTATAGCATTGTAAGTGAGGCTAGTTTTGTTATGTAATTTTGTTTATGATTAAAAAAAAGTTTGTTTTGTTTACTTTGTTTTTATATGTGATACTTGGTTAGATGGACATAAATTTTTTAGATTTGGTTTATCTTTGTTTTTATTGTTTTGGTTATTTGTCTTTTGTGTCCTTTAGGACTTTTATTTCCTTTAGGTTTATTTATAGTTTGTTATTTCTCTTTATCTTTGAGGAAGGGGGAGAATCATGTGTTGGTTAGCTAAGCTCTACATGATCATAAAATAGTTAAGTTTGCTAATCTTTAACGTAAGTGTTATAGGTATTATGTTTGTGATGTGTTAAGTAGTACTACATGCATTATAAGTGGTACTAGCTTTATTTTAAATATGTTTGAAATTATTTCCCTTCATGTTGCCTAGAATTATTATTAATGATTATGTTTTTATATTTTTATGTTTTTAACACATTTGTCATGATAGGTCATGTTTATTTTTCCCTTATGTTAAATATTATATTGTTTATTTTGACAAGGGAACACTTTTTATAAATTTATATTTCTTATCATGTCCAAAAAGGGAGAAATAAAGAAATATATTTTCTTTAAATTTGTATCGTAATCATTTTTTTATATTCTTCAAATCCTATTTGTTTGAATTCATAATTCCTTAAAATAGTTATGATTGCATAATTTGAGGGGGAGTAAAATTCATATCATTAAGTGGATTCAAATTATCACACACTTACACTTTGTATCATTTTTTCAAACTCAAAATAAGTTTGTTAAAATCAAAAAGGGGGACATTGTTGACCTTAGCAATAATCAATATTGATTTTGATCTTAACAAACTTAATTTTGAGCATTTAATGTGTTTGCTTAAGTATGTATAAGTTAGGTTTCAATTGGAAATTAAAATAGTGAAGAAATATCAAAGAAAAATCACTAAGGACATTGGTCACAAGCATAGTCATGGCCGGGATCAAGATTAGGAGCAAATTGCTCAAAATGTGCAAAATAAGCAATCAAACCGAACTGATCTTGAGCTCGATCCTGACTAGGACCATGCCAGGGACTAGGTAGTCTTGACCAGGACCAAGGGTCACGATTAGGACCAATCTCAGCAAAATTCTTCAATTTTGGCAGAACTAATCCCAAGCTCACTCCCGACCAGGACCATGCCCAGGATTAAGTTAGAAGTTGAAATACAACGACAACAAAATGACTATATTTTGAGTGTCCCAACCAAGATTGAAGTAATCTCTATCGGGACCAGACAAATTACAACTAAAAAGTCAAAATTTCATTCAAATGAAGTTTGATTTTATTGGGAATGAAATTATTGCTTCCAATAGCTACAATTGAATTAGTCAAGTATAAACACAACCTCTAAAGATAATTTAGGGGTTACAAAATTTGATTATTCAATTTGCATGTTCAAACATTCAATTAAGCTCTCTAAACTTTTTTAAATTCATTTTATATTTTGTATAACTATTGTGAGAGTTGGTAAGTATTAAAATAGTATTAACCTTAGTAAGTTATCAATATTGATTTTGATATTAACAAAACTTAATTTTGAGCAACTAATGTGTTTACTTCAAGTGTGTATAAGTTAGGAGCAATTTGGAAGTCAAAAATAATGATGAACTACCAAAGAAAAATCAATCCAAAAAGTCATCACAAGTACTATCTCGACCGGACAAAAAAAGAGCAAATTCTCAAAAAGGGCAGTACCCATCCCGATCTTTTATCCCGATCGGGACATTGCTCGGTATAAGGTAGTCTCAATTGGGAGCATCATATCCTAATCAGGATCAGAGTATTTTTTAAATGCAATGGCTTGTAACAGCTATTTGATGCTAGTCCCAACTGGGATGGATGATATCTCGATCGAGACTTGATAGAATACAGCTCAAAAGTCCAAATTTAATTCAAATGAACTTTGTTTTTATTGGGAACAAAATTATTACTTCCAACAACTAAAATTGGATTGCTCAAGTATAAATATAACCTCTGAAGATTATTTTGAGGTTAAAAAACTTGTTTACTCATTCTATACTTTTAAGCATTCAATTAAACTCTCTAAACTCCTTCAAAATTCATTTTATTATTGTATACTCTTGTGAGAGTTAGTGAGTGTTAGAATAGATATTCTTGTTCTTCTATTTTCTAGGATTAGAAAATGGGAAGTGAGATTCTATTCTAAAGGAATTATATAAAGTGTTTAGTCATTAAAACACTTAGGAATTTGGTTTTAGTGTAAGCCTTGAAGACACTTGTAATTTGGTTTTTGAGTGATCCTAGAAAACTCAAGTTGTAAGGTTGTAAGAGTGAGCCATAAAACTCTTATGTAATCTCAATCTTATGAATAAGAATGTAGGTGATTGAAAATCTTAACTTAGGGATAAGTTAGGTGGAGACATGGGATTATTATTGAATCTGAACTCCTTAAATCATTGTGCTCTTCATTCTTTCTTCTCAATAATTCTTTTAATTTTTATTCAAACCTTTTAATTTCCTATTATTGCTTAATAGTCCTATTCACCCCCTTTTAGGACACTTTCAATTGGTATCAGAGCTTAAATTCTAGGAACTTCATTGCTAGAATACAAAATCATGGGAAGTGAATCACAAAACATTTCTTCACTTAGGCCATTCTTTGATGGTAGTGACTATCCTATTTAGAAGTTCAAAATAGAGTTATAACTTGATTATGATTCCATCAATCTTTGGGACATTATCTTAAAAGGTTGGGAACCACCTACAACTATCATTGATGGTGTGGTAACTACTCTTGTGAGAAGCCAATAGAACATTGAACAAAAGGAAAAAAATCATAAAAATAAAAAGGCTATGATTACTCTAGTCTCTTCCATTACAAAAGAAGAATGAGGCAAGCTTCAACATTGTATATAGGCTAAGGAAATGTGGGAGACCTTAGAAAATCATTATGAAGGAAACATATAAGTTAAAAGCAAGAAGGTTCAACTTCACGTGAATGAATATGAACTCTTCAAGATGAAGCCTCAAGAGTTAATCACAGAAATGACAAATCGACTCAATGCTCTTCTCACAATCCTCAAGAAAGTTGGTCAATCATAGAAATGACAAATCGACTAAATGCTCTTCTCATAATCCTCAAGAAAGTTGATAAACATTTCACTAAGGAAGAGGTAAACAACAAGATTCTAAGAATCTGACCTAAGAAGGATTAGGAATCTATAGTTACTTCAATTGAGGGAGGTCAAAACCTCTCTACTCTCTTAACCGATATTCTCATTAGAAAGCTTCTAACACATGAGCTAACAATCAAACAAATAGGTGAAGAGCAAGAAGAAAAAGAAGAAAAGAAAAATAATATAGCACTAAAAGCTCTTTAAGAAGATAGTGAATAAGTAAAGATTTTAGTGACAAGGATGGTGATATTGCCATGCTCACTAGAAACTTCAAGAAGTTTTTTAGAAAGAAAAATTTCTCAAGAATAACGGATTTCAATAAGAAGTTCGAAGGAGATGGAAATAAGAAAATTAAATAAGTTACGTACTATAAATGCAAGAAACTGAGACACATTCAAAGTGAGTGGCCCAAACTCAAATTCAAGAACAATGGAGCAAAGGATAGAAAAAAGGCCTTCAAAGCTACTTGGGATGGCTCCTTCGAATTCGAAAAGGATGAGGAATAATAAGAAGTGGCCAATCTTTGCTTCATGGCTCTTGAAGATGAAAAAGAGGTACCATCTACTTCTAAATCTTTGCTTCATGGCTTTTGAAGATGAAAAAGAGGTACCATCTACTTCTAACTCCTCTTATGATGATTATTATGATTATAATGAATATGATGATAATGATGTTGAGAGCTCTATTTTGAGCAAACTCTTACTTAAATGCAAAAGCTTATTATCTAAAAAGAAGCATTATAAGCATGAGTTAAATAGTTTAACCAAGGAATTTAAGAAGTTAAAAATTGAAATCTCTAGTCTTGTTAAATCAAATGAAAAACTTATTAGTAATGCTAAATCTTCCAATTCCTTAGAAGATTAACTTAAGAAAACAAGTAATGAAAATCATAAGCTTTCTAATAAGGTCTTGGAATTAAAAAATTACATTGCTAAATTTAAAAGAGAAAAAGAAACTTTTGATAGTCTTCTTGATTCTCAAAAATTTCATGGTGATACCTATGGAATTGGATATAAAAATGGAATGCCTTCGTCATCATCATCACATATTAATTTTGTAAAAGGCTCACATGATTCCACTCCTTCTACCTTCAAACCAAATGAGATTCAAGCTTTTAAAACTAAAAGATCTCATGTGTTAAATAATAAGGGAAAGTCTCATAAGACTCGCCCTTTATCAACAAAAAGAGGTAAGGCTCAAACTAGAGCACCTCAACCCAAGCATGCTTATATGTACACTAGACACAATTATATTAGGCATGCTACACAACACAATGCACATAAACATATTGCACAAACCTATCAAGATACACATTGTCATTATCATTGTATGTGTCGCACTATAACTCAAATTAATATGAGACACACACCACCATAACAAAAAAGGCATGTTTCACACACTAGGAAAGCATATCATCCTAGAAGGAATAAATTTGAAAATGTCATATGTTCATATTGCATGATCAAAGGACATACCAATAATATGTGCTTCTATAGAAGACTACACATGAATTTACTTCCTTCGGATTATCATGAAACTAACCAATCTAGACCAAGAAAGGTTTGAGTTTAAAAGAACACTTAAATTATTTTATATAGGTGTGCTTGAAATCCACAGGAATAAAAAGTAAGTGGTATCTTAATAGTGGATATTCAAGGCACATGAGGAGCAATTCAACCAGCTTGATGCTAAAGGTGGAGGACATGTCACATTCGAAGACAATGCCAAAGGAAAGATTATTGGCATTGGAGAAATAGGTAATCCTCAATCCTTATCTATACATCATGCATTGTTTATTGATGGTCTTAAACATAATTTGCTTAGTATAAGTCAATTATGTGACATGGAAAATAAGGTGACTTTCTATCCTAAAAATTGCTTTATTAGTAGTCTTGATGAAAATAAAGTAATTTTTAGTGGTGAAAGAGTAGATAATGTTTATGTTATTGATTTGAACAAAATTGATAACAAAGACATCAAATGATTAATATCTATTTCCCATGACATATGGACGTGGCATAGAATGTTAGGCCATGTAAATTTTGAGCTTTTGAATGATCTTTGTAAACATGAACTTATGATTAGTTTACCTAAGCTTAAATTCACTAAGAACAAACCTTGCGATGCTTGATAAAAGGGAAAACAATCCAAGTCCTTATTTAAGCTAAAAAATGTAGTGTTCACTTCTAGACCACTTCAACTCATACATATGGATTTATTTGGACTAACTAGAGTTGCTAGTCTCAGTGGAATGCACTATGCATATGTATTGGTTAATGATTACTCTAGATTTACTTAGGTATGTTTTCTTACTAATAAGAATAATGGATTTAAAGTTTTTGAAAACTTTACTAAAAGAGCTAAAAAAGAAAAAGGTTTTTGTATTTCATTTATAAAAATGATCATGGAACTGAATTTGAAAATAAATTTTTCAAAACTTATTGCATTGAGGATGGCATTTCACATACTTTTTGTTCTGCTAGAACTCCTCAACAAAAGGGGGTAGTCGAAAGGAAAAGCAGAACTCTTATGGAAATCGCTAGAACAATGCTTCATAAGTATAATTATAAGTACCCAATTTTAAGATAGTCAAGTGTGGATGCGATATAGGGCCCCAATAATGAAAATTTGTTATAAATATGTATGTGGATATTGATTTTTGAATCCCAGGGCTTAATTACAACTTTTTAAGAACTTAATTGTGATGTTTTCTTTAAGGACCTAATTGAAAAAGTTTTAATTCTTTCAAGACTCTTTTTTAAATAATGTTAAAAAAATTATTAAAATTTACGTATCAGAATTACAGAATTCCAATCAAAATTCCACAATTTTGATTAAAAATTTATAATTTTGATCAGAATTCTACAATTCTGACTAGAATTCTACTATTCTGATCAATGTCTTTTTCACTTTTTAATGAATTTTGATTTTTAAAAATATTTTTTCTTGTTTTCTCATTGGTCAAAAATAATAATAAAATAAATAAATAATAATTATAATTATAATTATATTTTATCCTGATAATTTCATTATCAGCAGATTCAAAATTTTAAAAAAACTTCTCTTATTTATCTATATCATGTGATTTGATAATCACGAGAGGTGGATTTGTTAGGGGGTTTTAAAAGGCCAATGAAAAATCATAGAGGGGGCTTCTTCCTCTTCTTCTTCTTCTTCTGGGGGTTTCTTCTTTCCCTAAAAAACACAAAAAGAAAAAAAGAAAAAAAAAGAGGAGAGATTATTGAAAAAAAAAGGGACGCAGGAAAAGAGAGAGAGTTCTTGTACATAGAGACAAAAAAAGACAAAAAAATTTTTCTTTATGTTGATAAGTCCATAAAAGGATGCAATAAAACTAGAGTAATCAAAATCAAATCTATAGACTCTATTTCCACACGGTGAATCAAAGACTCTGAGGAACAAATCAATATAGCATCCTCTCCATTCATCTAATTTTCTTCTTTTTTTCTTTCTTTATTTTCTTTATTATTTTTGTTTATTTTATTTTTTTATCATTATTATTCTAATTCTTTTATTATTTTATGTGTTTTCTCTATTATGGCAAATGGTCGTGGGAGTACTGTGGAGTGTGGAGCTCGTGATTGAATTAAAATCAATTCATGAAGATCCATGAAATGCCATGGATATAAAACCATGTAGATTTTAGGATTTTATTTGATCCTATTTATTTTTATTTTTTTATATTCTGTATGTTTTGGTTATTTATTTAGTGTATTGGGCTATATATTTAATTATTTTTTTATTCTCTGTATGTAGGAATTATAATAGCCCCAATAGTGGGAAAATAAATATTTACTTTTCTGTATTAAAACTAATTAGTAATTAGGTTCATTTATTAAAACCCTAATGAAATCAATGGTAACTTTAGATTAATTTAGATTACATGCAATTAAAATTAGGGTTACAAAACACTGAATGTATGTATTATTGTTTTATGTGTTTTGTTAATTTGTTATTTGGGTTTAACCATTTTGGGCCCCAAGCCCATAATAGGTCCAACTCACTAATAAAATAGGTTTATAAAAATTGATTTTAGGTTTAATTAACTTTAAAATTAATTTAGACCCATTTAGGTTAATAAATTTAGGCCCACTTTAGTTTAATTAAAATTAATTTAGACTTAGCTCAGCCCATTTTAAGCATTTTCTTTTTAAAATAAATAGATTTAGGATTACCTTATTTAGTTAAAAGTCAAATAGAATTAGGCCCATTAATTTACTTCAATTTTTCTTAAATTTTGGTAGAATTAAAAATAATAGACTTAGGCTCATTAATTTAACTTAAAATGTAGGCCCACCTTTAGCTTTATTTCACTTATAAATAAAACATGTAGATTTAGCTCATTTAATTAAAATTAATATAGATTAGACTAATATAGGAATGTTGCGCTTTATGAATGCAGTTTTTATATGTACTTTTCACAATCAGTTGCCTTGGATTAGATGAATGATATATTAGGATTTATATGAAATTGCATGTAATTAGAGAATAAATTAGTAATTAATAAGGTAATTCTAAATGAACAAAAGAATGAAAGAAGTTAGTATTCTATATCCAAAATCTCCTGGTTATGGTGCTAACTCTCTTTTAGAGAATTGAGTTACCATCACCTTCGAATTGTCCCAGTTATTACCATGGGTGGCGACTCCTCATCTCCATGCTATGTCTTTGTGATATAATAGTGTGTTCTCTAAAGCCCTAAGCTCAAATAGTGTCACAGTTATTAAAATCTTAGATGCACGCTAAACCCCACCATCTACAATAATTTACCTTTATACTTTTAGGCGAAAGTTGTTAACACATCTTGTTACATTTCAAATTGAGTTTTTAAAAGACCAATTTTGAACAAAACATCTTATGAGCTATAGAACAATAGAAAAGCCAAAATCTCATATCTAAGAGTATTTGGATGTAAGTGCTTTATATTAAACACCAACGATAATCTTGGAAAATTTGATTCCAAAGCTGATAAAGGAATTTTCCTAGGCTATTCTATCTCTAGTAAAGCATATAGAGTTTTTAATAAAAGAACTCTAGTAGTTAAAGAATCAATGCATGTTGTATTTGATGAATCAAACTCACTTGACCCTAGAAAGGATGTTTGTAGTGTTAATGATCTTGTAGGTGATAATGAGATTGTGGAAACTCAAGAAGAAAATGCTAGTAATCCTTTAGAACTTGAAGGTCCAAGCCAGGAGGATAATGAGGAGACATCTCAACCTAACTTGAAGGATGAACTTCCAAAAGATTGGAAATTTAAGAAAGCTTATCCTCAAGATCTCATTATAGGTGACACTACAAACGGGGGTAACTACTATATCAAAATTAAAGTCTAGTGTTAATTTAGCCTTTATTTCTCAAATCGAGCCCAAAAATGTTAATGATGCATTGAGTGATGAATTTTGGATCCTTGCTATGCATGAAGAGTTGAATCAATTTTACAGAAATAAGGTTTGGACCTTGGTTCCTAGACCAAAACATTAACCTTTTATAAGCACTAAATGGGTGTTTAGAAATAAGATGAATGAACAAGGTGTCATAACTAAGAACAAAGCTAGACCAGTAGCTAAGGTTATAATCAAGAGGAAGACATTAATTATGATGAAATATTTTCCCCCATTGCAAGGTTAAAAGCTATTAGAATGCTACTTGCATTTGCATCATTCATGGATTTTAAACTTTATCAAATGGATGTTAAAAGTGCATTTTGAAGTGGTTTCATTAAAGAGGAGGTATATGTTGTGCAACCTCCGAGTTTTAAAAATTTTGATTCTCCAAATCATGTTTTTAAACTTTCAAAAGCATTATATGGATTGAAACAACCTCCAAGAACTTGGTATGAAAGATTGAGTAACTTTTTACTAGAGAAAGTTTTCTGTAAAGGAAAGGTTGGCACAACTCTTTTTATAAAGAAATCCAAACATGATTTATTAATTGTGCAAATATATGTTAATGATATTATTTTCTATGCTACTAATCATTGCTAATGTAAGGAATTCTTTAAATTAATGCAAGCAGAATTTGAGATGAGTATAATGGAAGAACTCAAATTCTTTCTCAGATTCCAAATCAAGCAACACAAAGATAGGATTTTCATCAATCAAACAAAATATGCAAGAGACATTCTCAAGAAGTTTATGAGCACCACAATCAAACTTAACAAAGATGAGAATAGTAAACTAGTCGATGAAAAGTGATTTAGAAGTATGATTGAATCCCTTTTTTATTTACCTACTAGTACACCAGATATTATGTTTGCTACTTGCTTATGTGCTAGATTTCAATCAATTCCTCAAGAATCTCATTTGAATGCTATCAAAAGAATTTTCAAATATCTTTGTGGTACAACACATTTAGGATTTTGGTATCCTAGGACTTAATCATTTAACTTAATTAGTTATTTAGATGTAGACTTTGGCAGTAGTTTACAAGATAAAAAGACAACTTATAAAACTTGTCAATTTTTAGGACAATATTTAGTTTCTTGGTTTAGTAAGAAATAAATTTCGATTGCCTTGTCCACAGCCGAAGCTGAATACATTGCAGCAAGTCTTTATTGTTCATAAGTCTTATGGAAAAAAATAATTGATGGACTATGGTATAAAACTTGATCACATTCATATCAAATGTGACAATACAAGTGCTATTCACCTTAGCAAGAATCCCAATCAACATTCTAGAACTAAGCATATAGACATTAGACATCATTTTTTACACGATCATGTTCAATTTGGTGATATCTCAGTTGATTTTGTTGATACAAATAATCAACTCGCTGATATTTTCACCAAACCTCTTAATGAAGAGAGATTAAACTTCATTAAATATGAACTTGGCATAATTGATGGTTCTAGTTTGTCTTGATTTTGATAGACATTTATGTTTCTTCTATGTTTATTTTTGGTATATGATACATGTTCATTTAATTTATTTTAATTTATTCCTATTTTGCAAAATTAATAATTAATTTATGAAATCTTCATTAAATTAATTATTTTAAAATTTAGCAAAATGCATCCTTCCTTAAATGAGTCTATTTCATTTACTCATTTATTTCCTTCAAAAATATTCAATTTAGTTCAATTGATGCAAATTAAATTTTTAAGGACTTAATTGTAAGACTTATAGACTTGATTGCAAAATTTTCCTAAACCTTTCCAGATAGAACCCTAGTCTCACCCAGGACCAAATCATGTCCCAATCAAGACATGATCTTTGAATTCTATGTTTTTACCAAGAACTCATACCGATTAGGATATCGCTTAGGACATCATGTCCAAATCGGCATGGGAGCATGTCCAAATCGGCATGGGAGAATGTCCTCACCGAGACATAGCTCCTGACAGCATTAGGAATTTAAAATTTTTTCACCCTTTTGACTCTCTAATCAAAATCAGGAATGAATTTTTAGATTCCTATTTAGTTCAAATTCAAATTCTATACTATTTCCTGCCCTAATCTCTGTCCTATAAATACCACTCTATTCCTAATTGATTTTTCACCTCAAAATAAGTCTTTTCTTTTTCTACACATTCTACAACTATTCTCTCCTAATGTCTCCTAAGAAATTAAGCAAGGCTTCTTCATCTTCTTAAGCTACTCCTCCTTCTAAAAAGGATGAACTTAAGAGAACTCATTCTCCTTTTTCTTACTCTTCTAAAAAAATTAAGAAAAGGATGCCTCTATTTCATAAAAGGGCATTCATTCCCTTAAGGTTCATGCATGAACCTACTCTCAAGGCTATTGGATGCTATAATGAAGTTCAAGATCTTCTCCTGAAAGGTGGAATTTATGATTTTTCTTTCTTACCTTTTCTATCTTACCCTTCTCTCATCATTGAATTTCTTTCATCTTTTACTCTTTGATCTATCAAATTTGATGATAACAATCCTTATTTCTCAATGAGATTTAAATTGGTTAGAAGAGATCATTTCATGACCTTTCAAGAGTTTGACACTCTTTTTGGCTTCTCTTAAAAAGGACACATTCAAGTTAACCTTCATTAGCTTACCTCTTTTTATTGGGGTGAAATCAAGGCTCCCAATGCTCCCCAATTCTCCACTTGACACACTAAAGCTTCTTTCATCAAATCCAAAACACTTTGGTATGTTCATCGCTTCATTACTTATTCCATTAATGGTATAACTTTTTTTAATGAAGCACTTTCTCTTTATGATCTTTTTATTCTCTATTGTCCTTATCATAATAAGAATATTGCTTTAGTAAGATTTTTACAATGGAGAATTTTGCTAATTAGTAATAGTCACACCGGTGTAATTTGTATTAGTGGAATTATTATGAAGTTAATTAAATTTTACAATATTAATCTTGACTTACTACCCTTTATCAAACCTTTGTTTCTTAATGCTTCCTTTATTCAAAATTCTAAACAATTCACCTCTATTAATGGAGTTTGGGTTTGGAAACATGACCTTAAAGCTATTAAAAACATTGAAGATATGCTTCAAGAATTGGAAAAGGAAGAAGGTCAAAGTGAAGAAGAACAAGAACCTCACCCTCATATTGCCCCTCCAATAAATAGAGCAAGAAGTGAAGGTCAATCAAGTCAAGGTGCTCAAGTTCAAGATGATGAACCTTCTTGGGTAGGTCAAATTTTTGAACACATGTCTTTAATAGAATCCAACTTCAATTCCTGCTTTAATGAAGTTGAATCCAATTTTAATATGCATTTCAATCAAATTGATGACAACATTGCCCACCTTCAACTTGATGTTCATCATAGTTATGAGCAACAAGGCTACACATGCTCCTATCCTCCTCCTCATTTTCTTCCTCAAGAATATATCTTATTTGTATTTTTTTTGTTTGTTTTATTTTTGGTTTTTGTTTGGTTTACTTTCATTATGTGAGCCTCTAGCTGATAGTTTAATTTTAGACTCATTCTATCCTAATGCTTAGTTTATTTTCTGATTATTTTCAGTATTTTATCCTTGCACTAATTGTATTTTAATGAAATTTTTCTTTTTAATTGGAAGTGTTTCCTTGAGATTATTCTTTTTGATATTTGACAAAGGGGGAGAAATATTTAAGTAGTATTATGCATTTATTTTTTTATATATACATGAAAAATCCATTTATGTAAAAATAAAAAATTTCTCTTAGGAATTGTTTTGATTTTTAATAAATGAAATAAAATGTGTTTATATAAGTGACATAACTATGTGATAGTGTGTCCTTAATATCAAATAATTTTTTATTATTCATTGATATAAGGGGAGAAAATTGCTTAAATGGCATATTATTTCGTAAAGATTTTGTGTATCTTTGCTTTCCTTTCTTTTGATTTATGGTCTTTTGTTTCCTCAATTTTTTTAACAAAAGGGGAGAAAAAGCAATGTGAATTTATGCTTAATGTTCATAATTGTAATATGCTACGTGTCACATGGTCAATTAACAAGCTAAGCTCTATACGATCATGTATGTACTATTTTGTGATGCATGTTATATATTTGAAATTATTTCCTTCACAATTATCAAACATTCCTTTTATGCTTTTAACACCTTAGAAGACCTTGATTTTTTATATATATATTTTATGTCATTTAGAATAAAAATTTATATTTCTTATCATGACCATATTCATATGAGAAGAAATAAAGAAATATATTTGTTCTCATTTCATATCTTTATTATTATCACAAATTGTTATCAATCACACACTTTACATTTTTTTAACTCAAAATAAGTTTGTCAAAATCAAAAAGTGGGAGATTGTTGACCTTAGCAAGTTATCAATCTTGATTTTAATCTTAACAAACTGAATTTTGAGCAACTAATGTGTTTGCTTCAATTGTATATAGATTAGGAGCAATTTGGAAGTCAAAATAATAAAGAACTATCAAAGAAAAATCATTTCGGAAGTCATCACAAGTACTACTATCTCGACCGAACTCAATGTAGGGACTAAATTACACAAACAGTTACAATTTTTCTCATAGTCATGATCAGGACAAAAGTAGTCCTGACGGGGACCAAAGAAGAGCAAATTCTCAAAAAGGGTAGTACCCATCCCGATCCTATGTCCCGATCAGGACACTGCTTGGAACAAGGTAGTCCCGATTGGAACCATGATATCCTAATCGGGATTAGAGCATTTTTTAAAACACAACGGCTCGTAACGGTTATTTGATGCTAGTCCTAATCGGGATGGATGATATCCCATCCGGGACCTAACAAAATGCAGCTCAAAAGTCCAAATTTCATTCAAATGGACTTTGTTTTTGTTAGGAACAAAATTATTACTTCCAACAACTATAATGGATTGCTCAAGTATAAATATGACCTCTAAAGATTGTTTTAAGGTTAAGAAACTTGTTTATTCATTCTATACTTCCAAGCATTCAATTAAACTCTCTAAATTCCTTCAAAATTCATTTTATTATTGTATAATCTTGAGAGAGTTGGTGAGTGTTAGAATAAATATTTTTGTTCTTCTATTTTCTGGGATTAAAAAATGGAAAGTAAGATTATATTCTAAAAGAATTGGTTAAAGTGTTTAACTATTAAAACACTTGGAAATTCAGTTTTAGTGTGAGCCTTGAAAACACTTGTAATTTAGTTTTTAAGTGATTCTAGAAAACTCAAGTTGTAAATTGTAAGAGTGAGTCATAAAATTCTTGTATAATCTCAATCTTGTGAATAAAATTCTGGGTGATTGAAAATCCTAACTTAAGGATAAGTTAGGTGAAGATGTAGGATTATTGTTGAATATGAATTTCTTAAATCATTGTGTTCTTCATTCTTCATTCTCAACAATTCTTTTAATTCTTATTCAAACCTTTTAATTTCCTATTATTGTTCGATAGTTCTATTCACCCCCCCCCTCTGGGACTCTTTCAAATAGATATTCTTATTCTTCTATTTTTTGGGATTAGAAAATAGGAAGTGAGATTATAGCCTAATGGAATTGGTTTAAGTGTTTAATCATTAAAACACTTAGGAAGTCAGTTTAAGTGTGAGCCTTGAAAACACTTGTGAATTAGTTTTAAAGTAAGCTTTGAAGACTCAAGTTGTAATGTCTGAGTTGAGCCTAAAATTTGAAGCTGTAAGAACCAATCTAAGAGAATATATTATGGTGATTTAAAATCCTAACTTGAGAATAGGTTAGGTGGAGACATAAAATTGTTAATAATCCGAATTCAAATTCTTTTATTCATCATGTTTTTTTCTTAATATTCTTTTAATTCTTGCTAGAATTCTTTTAATTTTCTATTTTTTTCGATCCACCCTTCTTTTAGGGAACTTTCATATATAAATTACATATTAATTAAATAACTTTGAGGAAATTTGCAATTCTGAGCCAGTGTTAAAAATTGTTGGTCATGTTTATATGCAAATTATCAAACTGTACTAAATTATTAACCTTTTCAATATTCGGCGGTAACAAAAACTCCACTGAATATCCGATAGTATAAGAATTGCAACTAATTTAAATTGAGTTAGATAATTTTATAAGGGGAATAAAGTTTTATCATATCTTTTATATATATATATATATATATATATATATATATATATAAGATTTAAATTCAAGATTTTATTTAATAAAATTTAAATTTTTTATCATTTGATTATCATTTAAACCAACAAACGTTAAATACAACTTATTAAATCAATGACATTTATTTATAATATTAAATAATTCAAATATGTATCACGTAAAGTATTCAATACTTTTTTTAAACTGTGTACACATCTAAAATAAGAAAAACTCTCTCATCTTCTCAGTGATGGTTGACCTTTTCTTCACAATTCAGATTAGAATGACGGCACGTGTGATGTTGGAACTTTTTTAAAATTAATGTTTTGTTTAATTCCATTAAATAAATTTATTTAATTTATGAATGATTTCTATTGAGAATTATTTTCAATGAAATTTTATTAATATATTGTGTTTGGTTTAAATTAATATTTTATAAAATTTATTTTAAATGAATTTTATATTTTGTTATATTGTGGTTGGTAAATTTGAAATAAAAAATAATATATTATTTAGTAAAAAATACCCTATTAAATTAATATTGTATAATAGAAGCATTTTATAAAAAAAAATAAATGATAAAAAGGACATTATAAAAGTATAAAATTAAAATTATAGAATTAATTTAAAACTTCTAAATATTTTGTTAGAATTAAATTTAAGTATAAGAAATTTTAGAAATTAAAAAAAAATAAAATACCAATTAAATTTCATTTAAAACAGTTATACAAATCCCAAAACGACAGATAAATAGATCTTACTCCATTGATTTGGTCTCAGATTTTATATATCAATGTTGCAAGTTGTAATAACAAAAATTAAATAATGTAGTTTCCTTATTGGTATATACATGATAACAAGAAGCCAAAATAAAAACGACAATACTATTATCAGGGCTGTGCAAAACTGAACGGCACTGAATAATCCAACCGAACTGATAGGTTCGGTTTGGTTTCATCTCATTTTCGAAGCTTTGAAAATTTTGATGTGAAGTTTGTAACTGTGTAATTTCAACTTTTTTATGAAAATTTTTAAGTTTAATAAATTAAAGAAAGCATTTTGGTGTTGGGGAGATTCAATCCCAGGGCAATAAAACACATTGCCACCAAGCCAATAAAGGAACACTCACTATATGTTTTGACATAATTATTATATAGTAATTTCAGTTAACCAAAAACTGACCGAATCCTAAGCTCACATTTCAGTCATTGTCGGTTTCATAAATGGATGAATATTTGATTCGATTCAATTTGATTCGATTTGAACCGAATATTCACCCGCATGAATAGGACTTGATGTATGCGCATACATAAATTCAAGCGACAAATAGTTAATATTAATAAATTTACATGCAGTGTGATTATTAAATATTACTCCGTTGATTTGGTCTCAATGAGCAATGGAAAATTCTAGCCTTTAGGTGATCTCATATGCATGTGTAATATGTCTCTTTTCTTTCTTTCTATAAAACTTCTTTGAAAGATGTCTTTTCTAATTAACCCAAATGCACAATTTCATTCCTAAACCTTACTCAATTATTTTATTATATCTTTAATTTTTATTTTATTTAAATTCACCTCTTAACTTTTATTTTTTTATTTATTTAACTCTTCTTACACATCAAATAAATGCGCATATTTAAATCGTGTTAAGTTTGAACAGATGAAAAATGGAAGTTAAGAGGTGAAATTGGTAAAAAAGAAATAGAAATTATGTAGGCTAAATAGGTGAAAAATATAAGTTAAAAGATGAAATTGAACAAAATGAAAATTAAGAAATGATATAAAATAACTAAATAAAGTTCAGAGGCGAAATTGTATATTCCGTCTTTCCCATTAACAAAAGAGTATTGTATTTAAATATTAGATATATAATACATAATATGGGCATTTTATATTTATTTAATGAATTTAACATTTAAGTACTATACATTAAAAATAGATAATTTTTTTAAATAATACACATAGGCAGACGCATATATATACACAGAATATATGGCAAGTTCATAAAAATTTTGAATGAAGCTTCATTGCTGGTGCAATGTATCATGTGGACGAGGAAAAAAAAAAAGAATTAGGTGTAACTGTATAATTAGGTGTAAATGTGTATAATATACACACACACATTGACTTATTGACAATTTCCATTTTATTTTACTTTTTTTTGTGGAATGAAACCCTAAAATAAAATATTGGAAGCAATGGCAAGTTGCAAAAACTGATGACAAAGATATCAAAGCATTATTGACTTGGTCAGCTACCATGTCATTGATCAACGAAAGGTCAATGAAATAGATTCCAGAAGTAGTAGAAGGAGGAAAGGTAAAGTATGAAATTATTATTATTACAAGAGGGTATATATAAAATTTGATGACGGGGAAGCAACTATGATTAATATTACATCTAAAGCACTTATACGGGGTTATATGTATAGGTGTGTACCTAATTTTGCACTTATTTTATTTTAGGTATTAAAATTTAATCTGTTTCTTTTTAAGTATTTAATTTTGATTTAAATATTATCCGCCAGTGATCTAGTAGCGAGATTATAGTGTGACAGTAACAATATAATGTTAATGGAATATTTTCCACGTCACTTATGGCAAATCATCAATTTTTAGGAGTTAACTGTAATAATGGTCACCCAACTTTACTTTTATTTCTTTTTAGTCATCTAATTTTGATTTTTTTTCAAAAATGGTACTGTTAAAAATTTGTAATCTTCTGAATTTTTTTTAAAAACTATTTTAATCCCTCAATTTCCTTATTTTTTCAATTTAGTCCAGAAATTATAAAAAGTTTAAAAGTTTACTTTTCCTAGACTATTATATCATTCAGGATGAGTCTGCTCTTATTAGGTAGAATCAAAATAAGTTTCAAATTTTTCTTTATTTCCTATAAATGTATAGAAAATATGGACTTATTTACAACAAAAAAAACTTTAATTCTGAATTAAAATAGTAATTATGGATTATTTAGGTATCAGAAAAAATTTTAAGTGATTATTATGTAATTAAATAGAAGTTTGATATTTAAAAAGATACAAATTAAAAGTTTGGTAACCAAATTGAAATAAAGATAAAGTTTGGTACCCTTCTATGAATTAGGTGCTAAAAATTGATAATTAGACATGAGTGGCATGACAAATATTCCGTGAATATTCTAGTGCTAGCTGTCATGTCATTGAACAACCACCAGGTGACTGATGAATAATACTTAAATCAAAATTAGGTACTTGAAAAGAAATAGATTAAATTTTAGTATCCACAATAAAATAAGTGCAAAATTAGGTACCACCCATACATTTAACCCGCACTTATACCTATACATTTATGGGTAAAGTGCGATGTGATACCTAAACATTAATTTTATTACAATTTCTATACGAAACTTTAATTTGTTTATGTAGTTATCAAATTTTTAAAACTTCATCAGTTAGTTACCTAATAGAGTTTTGAAGATGTGGAGACAAGGGAAAGAATATTCATCTCGTCATCTTCCTACTCACTTAAGGATCGTTTGGTTCATATTCTCCAGAATAGAAATAGAAATCAATATTATTCATGTATAAAAATAATCAAATAATTAAATTTATTAATTTTTATATTTTATTTTATCGCCTTAAAAATATATTTTTGTAAATTTTAATAATATATTATAATATTTAAATGTTTAACCAATTTATAATTAGTTTGACTTGATTCATATGAAAATGAGAATTCATCTATTTTCTCCATGAATGAGTAATTCCTATTGACAGGGGAACCCATTTTCATTCTCATACAAAATTTAATCAACAAACACAATGAATTAGAATCAGTCATCCTTATTTTTCATAAAATAAACCACCTCTTAACGTAATATAAGATTAAATATACATGTAGTCATCAATTTTTAATTTTGTTTCAATTTCAATTTATATCTTTTTAAGGCCGACCATTCTATTTAAATTCAAAATATGACTTAACTAACTCCAAATTTGTAGGTGATCAATTTATTCTAATCATATTAATATTTACCTTTTAATACTGTACATATAATTTTTGATATATTTCACATCTCAGAAATTATATTATTAATATATAATTTTAAAAAAATTTCATCTCTTGAATGAATAAAAATTAAGTAAGTATCTTCAAAATCTGTCCTTTAAACGTGAAAGATAAATAAGTAAAACTATAAAGGTTAATAATTAAATCCAGTTAAATAGATAAAATTATTGAATTTTGTGTTTACGTAAAAAAACAAAGTTAAGGGATTTAAAGGTTTAAAGTTTTTAAAAATAAAGTTTGACAACTAGAAATAAATGTTTTGTTTATGCTGTTTTAATACTAAACATTATATTTAAATAAAAATTAAATATACATATAATATTATTATTTAAATATTTAAAATTAACATTTAGTTTTAATAAGATATAAATTAAAATTAAGAACGTAAATTGAAATAAAATCAAAATTTGGTGATTATATGTATTTTTAATACTATTTTAAATGAGGAAGAAAATGACGTCATTAGAACTTTGTCAAGTGAGTTACTAATAAAATCACTGAAAAGAAACAGATCGAATTTTAGTATCCAAACTGCAACAATATAAAAGTTCCGGTATTATGGATGTATTTAATCCCTATTCCGTGTATACAATAGACGACAATAAATAGAATCTCTACAATATATAGTAATCTTGGAATAAGAGTCTATTTGGTTTAGTCGTGTACAACAGCTGATAACTAATAACTGATAAACATAAAATATTTGATAAAATTTTATTAATTGTTGCTATTCATATGTAAAATGACTATTAAGAGTATTATTTATTTATAAATATAATTAATTTCATGTACTTCTTATAATATTTTTTAGTTGTACAAATAATTTAAAATATATATATAGTAATAAACAATAATTTATTGTCTTTAATTTATATATTATTAAAATAATTAATATAAATTATTTAAAAATAAATTTAAAAATATAATTATTATTGTATAATTTTTAAAAAATAATTATAGGTATAAATATAACAATTATTTAATTATTAATTATAATTTAAAATATTTATTTAATCATGAACTATATAAAATAAATAAATTACATACATTTAATTTTAATTTAAAAAAATTTATTTGTTGTTAGGTATTTTTAAATAAGAGTCAAATAATCTAAATAAAAAATAAATACAAATCAACTATTTGATGAGAAAAAACTCCAAAATAAATATTATCAAGTTAACAGCTATTTTGAATAAAATTAGTTATTAACTATTGATTTTAGAGTTTTCTCAAATACCTAACCTGTAGCTGATTAAAAAAAACAAAAATCTCAATCAGCTACCTTAATTACCTAAACCAAACGCCTCCTAAGTGTAGAGGGATGTATGTCAATTAACAATTTCAAGGTGGTTATTTGATTCTATTTTAAAAAGGTCAATCATGTTAACATGAAAGGGAAATGACAAGTTACCATTGCATATTATTATTATTTTTTAAAAAATTGGGAAGTCATATAACTTAAGTAACGATAGATTACACAATAATGAACAGTTCTCCCCTTTTAAGTTGACAATGGTATAAATCGAATTCTGCACCTTAAAATATTCTTATAGATAAGTTAACGGTTGATTACTCCCTCATTAACTACCATTGCATATTATTTAATTGTACTGGATTATAATTTTTTGGTATCATCTAATTCGAATGCAGCTTCTATGAGTACAAAGCTTTGTTAATATCTATTTCTCTTCGTATATAATATTTCCCTTCAAAATTTTTTTGAAAAAATTTTAACTTCTTATTATTTAAATTAATAGATATATAAATATTGAATAATTAATATATGTATCAGTCAATCCATATTTAAGTGTAAAATATTAAATATATATTTTTTAATTGTGTCATCTTTTCAGTGGTGGTATCCTATTCTTCACAGTCTAAATTGAATGGTAGTAGATGCAATGTTAGTGAATTCCCTAGAGTTTGATTGAATTCCATTAAAAATTCTTGTGAAATTAACATAGTGTTTGATTGCATTCCATTAAAAATTCATGTCATTTATAAATAAGTTTTTATTAATATTTCATATTTTGTTGAATACTTTGTAAATTTTAAGTGAATTCAATATTTTATTATGTTGTTTTTATACAAATTTGAAATCAAAAAATATGTTATTTTATCAAATATGTTCTTTTAAACTAATATTACTTGATATGACCACGTTAGAAAAAAAAATGATAAAAATTAACATTCTAATTTTATACAAATATAGATGTAATAATATTAAATTTATTTGAAAATTCTAACTAGCATAGAATTTGAATTAATTATTAATTTTTAACACCGGTCTCATATGGTTATTATGCTCGAGAGGTTATACCATGTTAATTGGTAATAGTAAGATACACAACTATTCACATTACTACTAGTAACATCACAAAATATGAATATATATACGTCAAATCAAGAAAATGAACGAAAAATACACTCAGCAAGAGGCTTTATATATTGAAAATATATGGCAATTTACAAAATATTTGAATGAAGTTTCGTGGCTGGTGCAAATATATCATGTCAACGACACCAAAAAAATTTTAAAAAATAAGAATTAGGTGCAATATATATATACACTTATACAATCATTTTTGTGTATGAATTTTCAGTGATTGAGATTCAAGAATTCAAGAATTCAAGCGTAAAAGAGGTACTGATTGTTGACTATTTCTTGTACTGAATATAACTTGAATACATGAATCAAGACACATGCCTGATCATTTCTTGCAGATTGGAAAATGGCAAGAGACATAGTTCCTGAAGTACTAACAGGAAAGGATAATTATGCGAACTGGAGAGTTTGGATGAAGAACTATTTTGTAGCCCGTGATGATGATATATGGGATGAAGTGATAGAAAGAATTGGTGATACTCCAAAACTGGAAGAGTCTGAAGTTGAATTCAGGGCCTGGAAGAAGAAGAATGCAGCTGCTTTACACGCCATTCAAGTTTCATGCTCATTTGACATACTTTCTCTTATAAGAGATGTGATTTCTGCTAAAGATTGTTGGCATATGTTTGCCTTGGCTTTTGAACCAAAAGCACCTCTTGGATCAAATCCACAAGTAAATGATCAAGGCACGTAATTCTTTATTTATTCTTTCCATTAGCTAATTTATTTCATAGTTTTTTCTTTTCAATGAAAATTAGTCATCTATATATCAAATTGATTTCTTTTAATTGACAAATAAGAAAAATGATAGATATGGTCAACTCATACCAAGAAGGATGAGCCAGTGACGAAACTAGAAAAATTAGCTAGTGGGGCTAATTTTTATATGAAAAGAAATTATACATCCAAACTCACAAAAACATACATATATATAAAGTTTAACATTAAATATTCTTGGGATTTTCTTAAATATTACAATTGTCGTTGACCAAGATCTGCTAGGAGATTTTTCAAATCAACTTCTAAAAATTTATTCACTAGATGTGTTTGTTTTTTTCCACCATTGTTTGATATTTGAGAAGAAGAAGATTGATCGAGCGATAATTTTCTCTTAAAAAATTTATCCATAATATAATGAAAACAAAAATAGTATAATTATCATTAGAATATAGATATTTCAATTTGAATTTTTTTAATTACATATAATATACAAACACCACCACAAGAGATATATAAATACAACAATTTGAGAATAGCTTATAAAGAATTGATACAAGAAAATTTCACATAACTAACTTGATTAAATAGACAAAGAGTAATAACTTGAAAGTTGAAAAGAATTTAATAGAAAAAAACGTTCATATATATATGATGTTGCCGTTGTGTTTTTGAATGTTAGAGTGGTGTCAAACTTCTTATAAAGTTGTAAAAGTGAAAAGTGAGGTTTTATTTTTATTTTAAGTAAAAGAGTTGTAAATCTTAAAAAAATGTAATTTAAGTGGTGGCAACAAGTTAAAATAATAATAAAATAAAAATTTATATAAACCAATTATAAAAGGCTAGGTAGCACGGATACAGGAATGGAGACACGGGAAACTGAGACACTGACATGGAAAAATGACATTTTTAAGAAAATATAGGATACTGACACTGGAGTCAATTTATAAATATAAAAAATATAGGGGTTAAATTATAAAGTTCATTTAATATAAATTATAAATTAGATTTAATTCAAAAATATACTTTTCATGGTTAATAATATTTTTTACCACTAAAAACTAATTCTAAAATACACAAAAATAACATGCAATAATGTTATCTTATAATATAAATAAAACAATAACACCTTAATCATGCACAATTTTTCAATAATAATAATTTTCCATCTAATTTTACTTAAAATTAACAATAAAATCATAATACTAATAAGAAACATTAATATTTCAATATTTTATTCATAAAATTTAGTACCAATTTCATTTTATAGAATCTTCTACTTAATTAACATTTTCACTCTCAATGTTCTCATTGATATTTTTATTGAAGAATATCATCTCTAATTTCAGTCCATCCAATGATGGAAGATACATATGTTTAAAAGGAACACGTATATCTTTTTTCTTTTTCTTTTTTAAATGGCCCTGACATTTTTTTATTGTTTGAAAACGGTCCCAAAACATGTCGGATAAGTTTTGAGATGTGTCAGTGTTGGAAACATGTCTCACGCAAGACACGACACTTTATAGAAGTGTCGGTGAAACATAGATAAAAGGATGTGGGGGCAATTGCCCCTGCTTACTGTCATGTGGATTCACCACAGGGATGAGCATACTCATTTGATTTGTTCTATAATAATTTTAACAAATTAAATCAATACCATGTACGTGCAGAACTTTTTTTGTTTTGTTATAATTTAGGAAGATAATTTCATTCCTGCTTAGTCAAAAATTAAATCCATAATTCTATAACGTTTTTAAAATAATTTTTTTTCTCATTTGTATGGTGGTACAAAAAATTAGTACATAAGTATCGGGTTAATAACAGTTTTTACTCTACTCTCTTCATCCTAAAATTATTATCTTACATTTCTTTTTTTAACCCATTTAATTATACATCACTTTATTTTAAAAAAAATTAATTAATTTGACAATCTACTTATATATATATGAATGAAAAAAAAAACAAAATGATTATAACACTATCTTAATTTGCCTTAATCAAGTGCGTGGCATTGGCAGGACCGAAGGAGAGTGAGTATGCTAAATTTCTACCCTTATGCAAGGCAATAGAAAAAGGTGACTTGGATGCTGTCAAAAGCTTCCTTGGCCTTCATAAAGATGCAATAAACCAAAAGATTTCAGAATATGGTTCAACAGCTCTTCATCTAGCAACTTCGAAAGGGAACATAAAGCTTGTGGAGGAGCTGCTGGAGTTAATGTCAGATGAAGGAGTGGAAATTACTAACAATGATCAATGTACGGCTCTATCTATTGCAGCAGTTATTGGAGCTACAAAAATTGCCGAACTCTTGGTAAAAAAGAACAAGAAATTGGTTAGTATCCCGGCAGGACTTGACTTACCAGTTATAACTGCATGCATCTGTGGCCATAAGGATACAACTATATTCCTATAATCTCAAACTCCATTTGAATTGCTAGTTCAAGAGAATGGAAAATATGGGGCTTTGCTTCTCCATGTAACTCTTTCTAGCGAAATGCTTGGTAAGATTCCTATTTTGAGAGTCTATTAATTTATATTTGATCCATGTCAATCATATTTACAATAAATCCAAATAATAAAGGACGTGGTAAATTTTTGTCTACTTCTGGTGTATTATATTCAATATTTTCATTTTTGTGACACATATTTAAATATTTTACATCTAACAGTGTTTTACATCTAATCAATAAAAATGAAACACATATTATGTGTTACAGATCAATATTCTAAAAACGAAAATTTTTGCATACAATGGCTGTTCTAAAAAAAAGTATTATAAATTTAATCGTTGATTGTGATCATTTTGAAGTTTCAAAGTTTAAATTTGTTCAACAAAAATATTTCTTTCTTCTTAATAGTCTTGGTCTTGCCCTTAAGATTTATATTTCCCTTTTTTTTTCTTGATAATATGTACTAAAAGAATGTTGGTATTACTTATTTTTCATGGAAGATATTCAAGTGCAACTGCTTACTTGCCCTTGTGATGTGCGAATACCTATCATTCTACAAAATAGGCAAATGCAACAAGAAAGTAGTTTAGCACGAGGTATGCCTTCTTTTCTTTCAATAATGCATAAATTTTCTTTTTTAAAAAAATTAAGTGCATGCCCATAGGAGTTAGTCTAATTGGCAAATGTCTTTCTTTCTTTCTTTCTTTCCTTGTCAACTGATATGTCGAGCAACCAACAACTTAAAATTAATGAGTTGGCGGGGGACTCTTTTATGTTAACCAAAGGTCTCGGGTTTAAAACTCTTGAAGTAGACATTTGCTGTCTTTTTAGGTCCTTCCCAAGTCAAAACTGAATTAGTTGAGTCCTATGGGGTACTGGATACCGAGTGCATCAAATAATAATAATAACAACAACAACAACAACAACAACAATAACAACAACAATAATAATAATAATTGGTAGAACATTATTCTCATTCAAGCAATATTTTAAATTTGAATCATAATATATGCTTTTACATTAATTTAGTTATTGAAAAACTTTTGCTGTTCTTATAGTTTGTTCTATCGAACTAGATTAATCAAATCTCATTGGAGTCTAGATTAAGGTGAGTACAGTTCGGTTTTTTGAAAAATATACAAAACCGAATTAAAAATTATTCGATTTGGTTCGGTTTATGCATATTTTCTTTGAAAATTGAATAGAACCGAACAGTTCGGTTTGGTTTGAGTTTTAGATGAACTTTTTTATGAGCTTAATTTTAATACAATGACATTATATTTAAATTAAGTTCAAAAAAATTTGTTAAAAGTACAAATTTTTGAAGATAAATAAAAATTCAAATGATAAAAAAAAGTTCATAACAATTAACAAAAAAGTAGTAAAATATTAAATATCCATGAAAAATTTTAGTAATGACAAAGTACAAACATGGAAACATGAAAAAATTTTCTGAAAAATATAAGTAGCAAATGAAAAAAATGTCAATATGATATAATTTTTAGCTTTTCTAACCTTTAAAATTTAATTGCCCATCAAATTCAAAAAACACAAAAGTGCAATTAATCAACAATATATTAAAAAATCAATTTAATTGCCTATAGAGTATATCATATTAAAAAAATAGTAAAAATTTCTAAAATAAAGTAAAAAATTAATGTACATACCTTCAAAGAATTGTTTAATATTGAATGAGGTAGAGATTTGAGAACTAAATGAAGTAGGAATTTGAAGAAAACAAGTGAAATATATAGAAATTAAGCGAAGAAGAGGCAAAAAAAAAAAATATAAGTGTATAGAAGAAGAAAGAAGCATTAATGAAATTTAAAAGAATTAGGTTAAGAGTATTGAATCTATACATATATAAAATGACATAATATAATAGTTCGGTTTGGTTTATTCATATATTTTAAGAGTAAAATCAAAACTGAAACGAACATAATTCGGTTTAGTTCAAACTAAAATTCTAAAAATTATAAAAAAACTGAACCTAACTGAATAAGGTCGGTTTTTTGTTATTTTTGCTCACCCCTAGTCTAGATATCTAATTGACTTAATACTTTATGGTTTGAAAAATAAAGAAGGAAATATTATTAGAGCTACTTCAAAGGGTTTTATCTGAGTTGATGTTGCTGCTGCTTATGCTATTCAACTAACTAGGCATACAGCTGTAATCATATATTCAATTCTATGTTTGCAAATAAATTCAATGGAAAACATTATTGGTTTTATGTTTTCTACAGTGTTATATCAATTCCGAAATATTTGTTCAAGGCTACTCTTATTTTTCGGTAAGCTACCATACTATCATTTTTTTTCTTCATCCTTTATCTTTTAGTTTAATTATGAATTTCTCACTATATGTGTTTATTAATGAAGGGCTTAAGCAAATTTATGACTTGAAGCTGAAGCACTCCTTTATTTTTGTGCTAATACAATGCATTTCTGAGGACATATCTACCCTGGAAGATAGAGAACGAGAAAAAAGAAGAGTATATGATGCATTCTTCGATGCTACTGACTTAGGAATAATTGAAGTTATTACTGCTATAATTGAAGCTAATCCGAATCTACTCTATGCGATAGATTCAAATTTACGGAACATAATTCATTGTGCAGTTCGAAATCGACAAGAACAAATTTTCAACCTTATATATGCCATTGGAGAAAGGAAGGACACAATGATTATCAACTTGATAGGTCTAAAAATAATTTGTTACATCTTGCAGCCATGTTAGCACCTCCAAATAGAATTGCTCACATTCCAGGTGCTGCTTTACAAATGCAAAGAGACCTACAATTGTATAAGGTGATTATTCTGAATATACTTTAGCATTTTTTTTAAATCAACTCGAGTATTTGATGAAGGAGAAACTTTTACCTACTCTGAATGCATTATACCTAACGGTTCGATTTGTTACACATTGCTAAATGTAAAACATCTAAACATTGTGTCAAACATCTAATATTTTGGGGGTAAAACATAAGGTGTAGGCAAGAATCTCCAGATGGAGAAAACCCTATAACCAACAAATTCATATTATTTTCTGATAAAATGATTTAAATGCAGGAAGTTGAAAGTATTGTGAATCCTGCACTTAAACGATATGCTAACAAAGATGGTCTTACACCTAGGCAACTATTTACGCATAGTCACAAACATTTAATGACTGAAGGAGAGAAATGGATGAAAGAGGTAGCAAGATCTTGCACTATTGTTGGTGCTCTTATGATTGTAATGACAATTATGTTTAGTGTGGCAGTTACAATTACGGGTGGTACCATTGAAGAAAGTGGGTTTCCAATATTTTTACACACGAGATCATTTGAAGTGTTTATAATCTCTGATGCAATTTCTTTATTTTCATCCTCAACTTCAATACTAACATTTTTAGGAGTCCTTACCTCACGCTATACAGAAGACGATTTTCTTGAATCATTGCCTAGAAAGTTGATCATGGGACTCTCAACTCTTACATTTTCCGTTGCAGCCATGATGGTGTCCTTTTGTGCTACCCTAATAACAACGCTAAATGGAAATCTAAATCTTATAATTCCAACTACGTTGTTGGCTCGTATTCCTGTTAACGTTTTCATATTATTGCAGTTCCCTCTTCTTGTTGAGATTTTTATATCCACATATGGGGCTAGCATCTTTGATAGAAAAAAGAAATATTGGTACCTAGCTATTGTTGCTTGCTTTGGTTCGGCCTCTACTGTTGTTTTCCATTGCTTTAGCTACTGCAGAATGGTCTGCAGTTTGATGCGATAGCTGTTCATGTTTCTTGCTGCTATGTGGATCGGTCGCTAGTTTTTATTTGTGTTGATGCTATCATTGGTTTGATTTGTTATCTCAGCTGGTTAGATTAAGCTTTGTTTGGGTTGCAGAGAGACCCATTTTAGTTAGTTATTGCCTTTCACTTCTAGTTTTGTGGTTTCTGTGTTTGTTTTGCCCTTCTTTTCTTTTTTGTTCATTTTTTGTTGTCTTGTACTCTTATATTAGTTCTATTAAATAAAAGCAGAATATTCAGACACTTAAGTTTTTTTTGTTTTTTCTCAATTTACTATTAAATAAAAGATGAATATTCAATTATAGAAAAGGGAAATAAGTGTAATACCCTACGTTTTATTTAAATAAAAATAATCATTTAGTTTGCATTATTAGTAAATAATTTTAGATTATATTAAATAGTTGTTAATTAGCTAGCTATATTATTATGTTAGGGTTATGTAAATATTACCTTAATGAATTATAATTCCTATAGTACTAACTATTATTTGACTATTTTGTAAGTGTAAAATTATTTTATATTAATCTTATTATTTTAGGCCTAATATATGTAAAATGTAATACATATATATATATATATATATATATATATATATATATATATATATATATACATGTGTGTATACATATAAAGTATATACCATTAGAGTAATATGCATTTACATACACCTATATTTACACACACACATATATATAACAGAAACAAAAAAAGAAGGAAGAAGAGCTTACCTCCTGAAGCACAGACGACCCAAGCTGCTGCCACTCCCCATCCCCGCCTATCACTGCCTCTATCTTCCCTCCCACCGTGCCGCTTCCTCCACCTCCTGAGATGCCATTGTCGCCGTGCCAAAGCTCCCAAGAGAGGTGCTACTGCTGCTATTCCTCTTCTTCTCCTTCTATCACTCTCAACCCGAGCTGATCCGGTGCCACCGAAGCTTCCTCAACCTCCCTCACCTTCTCAGGCGTCAGTTCAAGTCGGAACCCGCCGCTGCAACTCACCTCCGGCGTCAGAAATGAAGCTGGAAGGTGAGTTGTTCTGGGTCATTTTTAGGTTGTTCTAGGGTCGTTTTCTAGTTGCTTGAGTAGGTTTAGGTGTTAATCCTTAGATACATTAAGCTAAATGATGAGTTATAGCATTTGGTTATTCAAATTCGAATTCTTGTGCATTATTATGATTTTTTGTTGATTTACAGAATTTTTGTATAATTTTATTTAATTTTTATTTGACTTTATTGGATTTTTCTTTGGTTTAATTAGTAAATTAGAGTAATTAAGGTTAAATATTTGTAAGGTTTTGATTGTTTTTAAGGTTTTAGAAATTTTAGTGTTAATTATAAGTTTTTGTAAATTTTGGGTATTTAATTAATATTTTTATTAATTTTGAAAATTATTGTGAAAAATTATACAATTTTGATAATTGAGGTTATTATTAAATGTTATTAATTTTAGAACTTAAATTATAGTTTTTGTGATTTTTATACTATTTTTATAAATATTTTTGAGTTTATGTCAAATGTGATTATTAGGTTAAATTATATTTTTTTAGAAGACATTATTAGTTGATTTTATGTTTTAATTATATTAAGAAGTTTAATTTTGAGAAAATAATTTTTAGATGATTAAATAATTTTAAGGAATTTTTTTTCCTACTAATAATACCTTATGTAATTTATGTATTTAGGGGTAAAAATGTAATTTTACGCTAATTATAGTTAAACATATATTTTAGTTAGTTTTATTAATATTTAAGAGGTTTAGAGAATTTTTATAAATTAATTGATATTTTTAATTAAGTAATGTTAATTTTGAATATTAATTCTAAATATATATATATATATATATATATATATATATATATATATATATATATATATATATATATATATATATATATATATAATACATTATTTTGGTAACAAAAATTGAATATAAGGTTGTATTTAGCATGTTTGGTATAATGGCTTTAATTGAGGTTATAATTGTACTTTGATAATGAAATGCAAATTGAGTTGGTTAATTTTTGAACAATTGAGATTATATATATTTTTAGTATATATGTATGTGTAATATATATTTTTGGGGAAAATAAATGATATCATTTCTTGATGTTTTGTTGAGTTGTGATCTCGATTGGGGTTAAGTGTAGTTTTTGGAAGCCCGACTCGAGTGTGTATGTCTGTGGTTATTAAAAGTGCGTTTTCTATGCAGGTTTGGCTCTACCTTTGGTAGAGAGATGTCCGTTTTATAGAGGAGACTCTGCCAAAATTTCGGTAGATTTTCTTGTAAAATGTGATATTCGTAAAAATTTCTACCATTAGTTAGGTTTTATCCTGTCTATCGTGTCTTGTCCGGTCTTCCTCGAGTCAACCTATTATTTTGCTATTTTTGTTGATTTTTGATTTCAATTCCATAGGCATGTTTTATAATCAATCTGTTAATTTCTTTCTAGAGCATATCGAAGCAGAAGCCTTGAGATCGAGGTAGACGCGTGGCCGTCAGCCTTTGCATTCATCTTATAAGTCAATAGAACGATCTGTGCGTGTGTTTACTTAAAGAATGCATGCGCTCATATTTTTAATATTGATTATATGATTTATTTAATTTAATGCTGTTATTTAAGATTTAAAACGCATTTTATTTATTTAAAAGTCGATTTTGAGAAATTTTGGTAGAACGGGCTACCTGGTGGGCTTCACCAAGACTATGTGCACATGGTAGAGATTGAGAGATGGATCCAAAATATATATGACTGGTGAATGTTAAACTAGGACGGGTGCCTCGGTGGAAGCCTATGCTCTCGGGGACCGCCAGTGATTAGAAGATAAATAATGGACTGGGATGGGTGCCTCGGTTGATGCCTATGCTCTCGAGGACCGCTAGTGCCATATATATGGATTAAGTGAATGGCTACGACTTGGTGCCTCGGTCGATGCCTTTGCTCTCGGGGACCGGTAGTCTAGTTGGAATAAGTGGGCCCAGTTGGCCATTTAGATTTTTGGGTTTAAGGTTCTACCGAGATTTTTCAAAAGCTATACCTATACACTATAAATTATTTTCACTATAAATATATAGTTTTCAAAAAGGTTTTCAAACCCTACACCACATTTTATTGACTTACTCAGTGAGGTCTGATTCCCCTCAACTTATTTTTTTTTTCAGGAGCTTGAGAGTTCGACCTCAGACTACCTCCATGCTGGGTTTCTTCATCACCGGCTATTTTATGTAGGTCATTGTAAGATGTACTGTTGTATTATTCTAGGAAGCTACAGTAGTATATGTACCATGAATTGTATGGTTTAAGTATATATGTGTATTCTATTTGTATAAACCACACTTATGTATAATGATTTAAGTTTGATTTATAATATGTAACACCGAAGCATATTTTTATTGAGCATCTGATTTAGTTTATTTTTAAGAAAAATCAGTTTGATAATACGTTTTGTTATAAATTAAAGTTTAAAATTAGAAGGTTTACTTTTCTTTTCTTTTAGGTTTACTACGGGTTTCGGGGGCCTTATGCCTACCCATTCCCTAGTGCCGATCATGTGCCCTTGGGTTCGGGTCGTGACAAAGTTGGTATCAGAGCATAAGTTCAATTAATTGTCTATGTTTGTCTTTATGTGTAACTACTGCAGCTTTAGGGTTGATAATTGTCTTTGAGATGTTGTTGTTTCTAATTTCGCATTACGTTAAATATTCTTACCTTGTTTTGAATTCAATTTTCCTTGTCTTCTTTTCAGAATGAGGCGTATGTGCACCGACCTCGATGCCGATCCAATCCTTAGACTTGATGAGCAGTCTGTGCATGATGAGGCTCCTCCTCCTGCTCCACATAGTAGGGGCAGAGGTAGAGGTAGAGGTTGAGCCAGGGTAGTTGCAGCTGAGATTCCTGATCAACAGCCAGTCGAGCTTGAAGCCCCAGCCGTAGACCCCATAGCCTTTATAGCTAGACTGGTAGGGATTAATCAGGGTCTTACAGCATTGAATCATGCGATGCCCTTTGTACAGTATATGCTACAGCAGAGGAATCAGGGAATGTCAAATACTGAAGCAGCACTTCTTTACTCTCAGATCGGTAGAGTTTCTTTTAATGGTACGGGTGATGCCTTAGACTTCATTAATGCGATTGAGGCACGTACCAGGATGGGACACATGGATTATCAGCGGATAATGATTGTGGAGTTGTCAGTTCAAGCAGTAGCTCAGGACTGGTTTATGCAGTCGATTCAGCCATCTATGCACGAGTTGACTTGGCCAGAGTTTAAGGACTGCTTCTTGAGATTTTTCTGTCCTTCAGCCACCAGAGATGCCTACAGGTGGCAGTTGCTCCACATCACTAGAGGTGATAGGTCAGTGGAGGACTACACCAGGGAGTTTAATAGGCTGTCCCGACATGTAGAGGATATTAGGAGGGAACCTTATAGAGCAGTAGAGCTGTATGTTACTAGATTGGGACCCACTTTTATTGGTATGCATACTGAGGATCGCACCCTAGAGAGTGTGATTGAGGAGGCCCATTTGATTGAGAGGCGACATATCTGCCAGGGCACCATGACAGATCCCTATGTGGTTGGGGGCAGTGGATATGGTGTAGCTCCCGGGTACCAGCAGCCAGCATTTCACATCAGTAGTTCGAGTTAGCAGGCTACGGGTAGTTCACAACAGGGTGGTAGGAGGTCCAGGACTCACCGAGTTGGCCACCATGGGTATGCCACGAACATGAGGAGTGGTAGGGGTCACAGATTCAGTACTAGAGTTAGTATCAGTAGTAGTGGGCAGAGTTCCGGGCAGAGTAGTTCTGGGTCTAGAGCCAGTGCTTGCGCGAGTTGTGGATGATTTCATCAGGGCCCGTGTCATCTATTGTCGGGTGCTTGTTTCAAATGTGGGCAGGTTGGTCATCTTGCTAGAGCTTGTCCTCACTCTGGATACTAGCCATAGTACGTTTAGGGTTCGTCTTCATCAGTGGCTCAGACCTACTATCCGATGCCTCAGCAGTATAGAGCACTAGTACAGCCGTAGTAGAGACCGCCTTAGCCTATGAGTCAGCAGGGTCAAGGTTCAGTTGGTAGGCCTAGCGGTCGTGGGTTTACGCAGCCTTCGACATCTCAGCAGGCAGGTCATGGTCAGGCTCGAGTGTTCACTTTGACACCACAGGATGCTCAGACTTCAAATGCAGTGGTAGCAGGTATTCTCTCAGTCTGTGCATGCGATGCTAGAGTATTTTTTGACCCCGGTGCTTTACATTCATTCATTTCTCCTGTGTTTGCTTTGAGAATCGAGTGGCAGCCTTCTAGGTTATCCTTTCCTCTATCTATGTTAATTCCTCTTAGTGACAAGTTGGAGATAGATGTATTCTTTCCTTCGTGTCCGGTATTAGTTGATGGTAGAGAATTATTGGCGGACTTGGTGTTGCTTGATGTGTTGGAATTTGATGTCATTTTGGGTATGGATTGGTTATCGAGGTATTATGCTTCGGTGAATTGTCGAGAGAAAGAAGTGGTGTTCAGAATTCCAAACGAAGAAGAATTATGTTTCAAGGGTGAAAAGAGCTCCATGCCTCATAATCTCATTTCTGCCATTACAACCCAGAAGATGCTTAGAAGGGGTTGTCAGGGTTACTTGGCAGTGGTAAGAGATGTTGAGAAAGAGAATATGGCAATTGAGCAGGTGCCAGTGGTGTATGAATTTATAGATGTCTTTCCTGAAGAATTACTAGGATTACCACCAGATAGAGAGATAGAGTTCTGTATCAATGTCATACTTGGTACGGATCCTATTTCTATGCCACCCTATAGAATGGCACCAGCTGAATTACAAGAGCTGAAAGAGCAGTTGCAGGAGTGGCTTGATAAGGGTTTCATCAAATCCAGTACATCGCCTTGGGGTGCTCCGGTGTTGTTTGTGAAGAAAAAAGATGGTAGCCTTTGACTTTGTATTAATTACAGGCAGTTGAATAAGGTCACCATCAAGAACAAGTATCCACTTTCGAGGATTGATGACCTGTTTGATCAACTTCAAAGTGCCACATGCTTCTCTAAGATAGACCTGAGATCTAGGTATCACCAGTTGAGGATCAGAAGAGGTGATGAGCCTAAGACAGCCTTTCGAATAAGATATGGCCATTATGAGTTTTTAGTAATGTCCTTTGGGTTGACTAATGCTCCAGCAGCCTTTATGGACTTGATGAATCAGGTGTTTAGGCCATACTTGGACCGGTTTGTAATAGTCTTCATTGATGATATCTTAGTTTATTCCAAGAGTGAGGCTGAGCATGTTATGCATCTGAGTAGGGTGCTTCAGACTTTAAGGGAGCACAGGTTGTATGCTAAATTTTTGAAGTGCGAGTTCTGGTTGAATCAAGTGGCATTTTTAGGCCACGTGGTTTCTAGAGATGGCATACAGGTGGACCCTAAGAAGATAGAGGCTATTACAAAGTGGCTGAGGCCGACTACAATTAGAGAGGTACGGAGTTTCCTGGGTCTAGCAGGCTATTATAGAAGATTTGTGAAAGACTTCTCTAAAATTGTTGCATCGTTAACAAGGTTGACCCAGAAGAGTGCTAAGTTTGTATGGACAGACAGATGCAAAGAGCACTTCCAGTTATTGAAGGACTTGTTGACGTCAACTCCAATTCTAACTTTGCCTTCTGGAAATGAAGGGTATGCAGTGTATTATGATACTTCCAGGTAGGATTGGGCTGTGTGTTAATGCAAAATGGCCAAGTAATTGCTTATGCTTTGAGGCAGTTGAAGAAGCACAAGCAAAACTATCTTACTCATGACTTGGAGATGGCAGCTATTTTGTTTGCTTTGAAAATATGGAGGCATTACTTGTATGGGGTAACATGTGAGATATACACTGATCACTAGAGCTTGAAATATATTTTCCAGCAGAGGGACTTGAATCTGAGGCAGAGAAGATGGATGGAACTCCTTAAGGATTATGATTGTTCCATTTTATACCATCTAGGTAAGGTGAATGTTGTCGCAGATGCCTTGAGTAGAAAATCAGCAGGCAGTCTTACCCATATTAGCACAGAAAGAAGGCCTATTATCAAGGAGTTGCACGGGTTGATTGATCAAGGGTTACAGATGAAAGTTACCCGAAAGTGCCTTTTAGCTCAATTCAGGGTACAATCAGTATACTTGGATCAAGTTAAGGTAGCTCAGAGTAGAGACCCTTAGTTGTAGAGGATTATGTATGAAGTGCAACAAGGGCAGTCACGGGACTTTATGATTGATAGAGAAGGGGTATGGCAGTTGGGCACTAGGATTTGTGTGCCAGATGTTGATGACTTGAGGAAGGAAATTATAGAAGAAGCACATTTTTCTACATATAGTGTTCATCCAGGTTCTACCAAGATGTATCATAACTTGAAGGATACATATTGGTGGAATGGAATGAAGAGGGATATTGCAGAGTTTGTATCCAGGCGCCTGACTTGCCAGCAAGTAAAGCTTAAACATCAGAGACCCTTGGGACTATTGCAACCTATGCCAGTTCCTGAATGGAAATGGGATATGATAGCTATGGATTTTGTGACTGGGCTACCTCGGACTACAAGAGGTTATGATGCTATTTGGGTGATTGTTGATAGGCTAACTAAGTCAGCACACTTTCTGCCAATAAAGAAGACGTACTCTACTGATAGACTGGCGAGACTTTATATTAATATGATTGTTTGTCTACATGGAGTACCAGTGAGCATAGTATTGGATAGAGGAGCCACATTCACCTCAGTCTTTTGGCAAGAGTTACACAAGGCCTTGGGTACCAGATTAGATTTTAGTATGGCCTTCCACCCTCAGACAGATGGTCAGTCAGAGAGGACCATCCAGACGTTAGAAGATATGCTGAGGATATGTGTAATGGATTTTGGAGGACAGTGGGATTCGCACTTGCCACTGATTGAGTTTGCTTACAATAACAGCTATCATGCTAGCATCGAGATGGCTTCGTATGAGGCACTATATGGTAGGAAGTGTAGATCACCATTGTGTTGGGAGATTGGTGAAAGGTAGTTAACGGGTCCAGAGTTGGTGCAGGTCACTTCAGAGAAAGTCCCCATTATACAGCAACGATTAAAAATAGTCTTCAGCAGACAGAAGAGCTATGCTGACCCTAGGAGGAAGGATATATCCTTCATGGTTAGAGACATGGTGTTCCTGAAGGTGTCTCCAATGAAAGGAGTTATGAGATTTGGCAAGAAGGGTAAGCTAGCTCCTAGATACATTGGACCGTTTGAGATTCGGTCTAGAGTGGGTGAAGTGGCGTATAGGCTGGTGTTACCACCAGAACTTTCGAGAATCCATCCTGTATTTCATGTATCCATGCTAAGGAAATACGTCCCTGATCTGTCTCATGTGTTGCAACCTCAAGCTGATCTGTCTATATTTACACACACATACAGATATAGGTGTATGTAAATGTATATTACTCTAATGGTATATACTTTATATGTATACACACATGTATATCCATGTATATATGTGTACATATATATATATAACAAAAACAAAAAAAGAAGGAAGAAAAGCTTACCTCCCGAAGTACCGACGACCCAAGCTGCTGCCACTCCCCATCCTAGCCTGTCACCGCCTTTATCTTCCCTCTCACTGTGCTGCTTCCTCCACCGCTTGAGACGCCATTGCCACCGCGCCAAAGCTCCCAAGAGAGGTGCCGCTGCTGCTGTTCCTCTTCTTCTCCTTCTGTCACTCTCGATCTGAGCTGATCCAGCGCCATCGAAGCTTCCTCAACCTCCCTTACATTCTCAGACATCAGTTCAAGTCGGAACCCGCCGCTGTAACTCACCTCCGGCGTCGGAATTGGAGGTTGAAGGTGAGTTGTTCTGGGTCATTTTTAGGTTGTTCTAGGGTTATTTTCTGGTTGCTTGAGTAGGTTTAGGTGTTAATCCTTAGATAAATTAAGCTCAATGATGAGTTATAGCATTTGGTTGTTCAAATTCGAATTTTATAGCATTTGGTTGTTCAAATTCGAATTTTTGTGCATTATTATGATTTTTTCTTGATTTACAGAATTTTAGTATAATTTTATTTAATTTTTATTTGACTTTATTGGATTTTTCTTTGGTTTAATTAGTAAATTAGAGTAATTAAGGTTAAATATTTGTAAGGTTTTGATTGTTTTTAAGGTTTTAGAAATTTTGGTGTTAATTATAAGTTTTTGTAAATTTTGGGTATTTAATTAATATTTTTATTAATTTTGAAAATTATTGTGAAAAATTATAAAATTTTGATAATTGAGGTTATTATTAAATGTTATTAATTTTAGACCTTAAATTATAGTTTTTGTGATTTTTATACTATTTTTATAAATATTTTTGAGTTTATATCAAATGTGATTATTAGGTTAAATTATATTTTTTTAGAAGAAATTATTAGTTGATTTTATGTTTTAATTATATTAAGAAGTTTAATTTTGAGAAAATAATTTTTAGATGATTAAATAATTTTAAGGAATTTTTTTTTTGTACTAATAATACCTTATGTAATTTATGTATTTAGGGGTAAAAATGTAATTTTACGCTAATTATAGTTAAACATATATTTTAGTTAGTTTTATTAATATTTAAGAGGTTTAGAGAATTTTTATAAATTAATTGATATTTTTAATTAAGTAATGTTAATTTTGAATATTAATTATATATATATATATAAAATACATTATTTTGGTAACAAAAATTGAATATAAGGTTGTATTTAGCATGTTTGGTATAATGGCTTTAATTGAGGTTATAATTGTACTTTGATAATGAAATGCAAATTGAGTTGGTTAATTTTTGAACAATTGAAATTATATATATTTTTAGTATATATGTATGTGTAATATGTATTTTTGGGGAAAATAAATGATATCATTTCTTGATGTTTTGCTGAGTTGTGATCTCGGTCGGGGCTAAGTGTAGTTTTTGGAAGCCCGACTCGAGTGTGTATGTCTGTGGTTATTAGAAGTGCACTTTCTATGCAGGTTTGGCTCTACCATTAGTAGAGAGATGTCCGTTTTATAAAGGAGACTCTGTCGAAATTTCGGTAGATTTTCTCGTAAAATGTGATATTCGTAAAAATTTCTACCGTTATTTAGGTTTTATCCTGTCTATCGTGTCTTGTCCGGTCTTTCTCGAGTCAACTTATTATTTCACTATTTTTGTTGATTTTTGATTTCAATTCCATAGGCATGTTTTATAATCAATCTGTTAATTTTTTTCTAGAGCATATCGGAGCAGAAGCCGTGAGATCGAGGCAGACGCGTGGCCGTCAGCCTTCGCATTCATCTTATAAGTCAATGGAACGATCTGTACGTGTGTTTACTTAAAGAATGCATGCGCTCATAATTTTAATATTGATTATATGATTTATTTAATTTAATGCTGTTATTTAAGATTTAAAACGCATTTTATTTATTTAAAAGTCGATTTTGAGAAATTTTGGTAGAACGGGCTACCTGGTGGGCTTCACCAAGACTATGTGCACATGGTAGAGATTGAGAGATGGATCCAAAATATATAAGACTGGTGAATGTTAAACTGGGACGGGTGCCTCGGTGGAAGCCTATGCTCTCGGGGATCGCCAGTGATTGGAAGATAAATAATGGACTGGGATGGGTGCCTCGGTTGATGCCTATGCTCTCGGGGACCGCCGGTGCCATATATTTGGATTAAGTGAATGGCTACGACTTGGTGCCTCGGTCGATGCCTTTGCTCTCGGGTACCGGTAGTCTAGTTGGAATAAGTGGGCCCAGTTGGCAATTTAGATTTTTGGGTTTAGGGTTCTACCGAGATTTTTCAAAAGATATACCTATACAATATAAATTATTTTCACTATAAATATATAGTTTTCAAAAAGGTTTTCAAACCGTACAGCTCTTTTTATTGACTTACTCAGTAAGGTATGATTCCCCTCAACTTATTTTTTTTTCCAGGAACTTGGGAGTTCGACTTCAGACTATCTCCATGCCGGGTTTCTTCATCACCGGCTATTTTATGTAGGTCATTGTAAGCTGTACTGTTGTATTATTCTAGGAAGCTGCAGTAGTATATGTACTATGAATTGTATCGTTTAAGTTTATTTGTGTATTCTATTTGTATAAACCACGCTTATGTATAATGATTTAAGTTTGATTTATAATATGTAACGCCGAAGCATATTTTTATTAAGCATCTGATTTAGTTTATTTTCAAGAAAAATCAGTTTAATAATATGTTCTGTTATAAATTAAAGTTTAAAATTGGAAGGTTTACTTTTCTTTTCTTTTAGGTTTACTACGAGTTTCGGGAGCCTTATACCTACCCATTCCTTAGTGCCGGTCACGTACTTTCGGACTCAGGTCGTGGCAATAAGTCGGTGAGAAGTTGTGTTGGTGCTAGATATTACAAATCATAATACCATTATTTTGAAAATATGAGAACTTAATTAAATATAATAGATCAAATCAATAATTAACCCTGTTCATTCCATCTCTATTTACTCTATTCATTAATTTTTTTTTTATTGAATAATGTTGCAGTTCTCAACTTTTCATCCTTATATATACCCATATATATATATAGAAACTTCTATCATTTACAACCAAGGAATATACTTTATTAGGCATCATAATATATGTTGAACTTTCTTAATCCGACAGCAACTATTCTTACGTTCACACTTACCAACTGACAGCTGAAGAAAATAAGGAATAAATTATTTTAAATTGAATTTAAATGTAAGTATTTGTTTTGAAATTTGTAATTTTAAATATAAAGATTTTAATTAATATGTAATTAGATATTATTTTAAATTCTGATTAAATGAGTTATTTGTTTTAAATCCCTACTAGTGAATAGCTATGACTTCTGTAATATATTGTTGATGACTTTGTCTGTTACATTGAACATTCTAAGTGAAATATATTAAACTTCAATGTAGAATCCAAATAAAAAATTTAATTGAAATTCAAATTTATTCTCAAATCTTTTATATCTTGCATTAAATTCCTATAATTTTAAATTATATCTTATTAAGGTTCTATAGCTTTAGTTTTTAACTAATTGTATTTTTATTTTTTAAACATTCTGTACTGGAATGATTCCAACTTTTTTTTTTTAATAATAGAATGATTCCAACTAAGATTATTAAAAAAATTTTAAATAATTATATATTTTTCATATTTTTTAATCTAATTTTATATAAATAATTTATTTTTAATAAATAAATTTAAATGGAGAGAGGCTGAGGGCACCATATTCATCTCAAAGATAATATATATATATTGCTTTTATGTATAGTTAATTAGATATACCTTTTATTCACTACTGTAGAAAATGCTCAACGGTAATACATATAGTTATTACCGTTGAGCATTTTCTATGTTTAGCACATAATTACAGAATAACCGAGCCAACTAATTGCAAATTTTAACTACAATATTTTTTTAACAAATATCATAAATTATTCCAATGCCATAAGGAGAAAGCGAGGAATATGAGATTAAATTTTACCTTTCTTAGTCAAATGTGTACACTTTTTACCAACTCTTTTGTCTGGAATCTAATGTCATAATATGCAATAGGTAGGTATGGGTTGGAGGGCCACACAATATGGAATGACCATTTTATTATTATCCATATGAATAAAGATTATAAAGATTCCATGGGAAGTTCTATGAATTGGTAATATTATACATATATTTTCCTTTGAAATCGAATAAAGCCCTTAGTTTTGTTCATCTTCTAGTGGATACTGTTTTGCATTTAATTATGGAACAATCCATCTTAAAATCCATTCAATGGATACTTATTGAATTTTTACTTTTAATTAATTCTTCAAACTTTTATTATTATAATTTTTACATTCTTAATTTGACGTGCGTTAAATTTGAACAGAATTTCTATCAAATTATTGACATGTCATATTATTTTAAATTTAAACTTTTAAATTTTGTTCCATAGGTACTCAATGAATTATTACATTTAATTGAGTCATTCAATATTTATTTTTCTGATTTTATATCTTTTAGTAAACATTTACAAAATATTTATCAATAAACATTGTGTAATGCTATTTGATGAAATTTATACTATGTAGAATATTTTTTATTTGTAAATTTAAACTCGACTCGAGATTAGCTTGTAAAAACTCGAGTTCAACTCGAATTTGGTTTATTTTTAATTTAATATTTTTAGTTATTTAATTTTAAACTTAAATAATAAAATTTTAATTTACTTTCAATTATTAGAGTTTTATATATAATATAATTTTTAAAAATTAAGTTGAATTGTTTCATAAATTTATATAAAAATTTAACTTAATTTTATTATTTAACTTAAATTTGTTTGAGTTAATTTTTTATTTAGTAAAATTAAGTTAAATTATTTCATAAATTTATTTTTAAAATTAATATGGAAAAATGTTGAATTTAAGTTATACTTTATGTTATTCAAATTTTATGGCACTATATTAATATAAAATATATATATAAAAAAAAAAGTGATAAATCAAACAATATTGATATATGAATTTTTTGATAAAAAAAAATGTGAAGTTAGTAATCTAAAATTTTATATTATTAACTAAATAATTAAAATATATTAAATTAAAAATATTTGCTAAATTCGAGTGAAATTCAAGTTTTTTCAAGCCAATCTTGGGTTATTTACAAATAAAAAAATTTTACATGGTATAAGTTTCATTAAATTTACATAATGTTTATTGAGATGTGTTTTATAGATTCATACGAAAGGATGTAAAAATTGGAAAAATAAAAGTTTAAAAACTTAATTAAATATAATAATTCATTGAGGACATATTGAATGAAATTTAAAAAATGACATGACAATAATTTAATAGAAAAACTGTTGAAATAATAGATGTCAAGTTAAAGATATAAAAATTAAAAAAATAAAAATTTGAAGATTCAAGTAAAAGTGAAAATTCAGTAAGATCAATTAAAAGAAAATAAAAAACTTCAGATATCTTAAGATAGTTTGTTCCTTTATTTATTGAGTGAGTCTAATTTGGCGGTCTATTTGTAATTAATTAATTAAAGTAACTAGTGGAATAATTGATTGTAATAATGGTTGCAGAGAAGAGAGAATAAATATAATGTAACCAAATTCAAAGTTGGAAAATTTTACGATATGTTTGAAAAATTAGTGTAAATACCCCCACATTTTCCAGTCTTTCATTGTTGGCCAATAATGAGAGTCACATAGGACACAGTTGCTGAGAGAGATGTTTATTTATTTATTTTTTTTAAAATTAGTACAAATAGTTAATTTTTTACATTATAGAAAAGGAGAAATGGGTGGTAGGAAGTTAGAATTTGCTCTCTTCAAATTGGAAGTTTATACTTTTTGTTACTTTAAGTCGTAGGACAGGTAGGAAAGGTGATTACATCTTATCTTTAAAGACCTGAAGTCAAACAGAGGAAACTCAGACCAATAGGAGCATCTAGCATGAAATTGAGTTGTCTTTGCCAGAACATGAGCAGCTTCACTTGCTTGACGCCTGACAAAACCTAACAGACACATTTGGTAATTGTCTAAGATTAATAAAATTATTAAGATTGCACAACAAGACCAAACTCTGAGATGCCTGCAGAACTGGAGTTATCCTCTTGAATAAAAATATTTTAAAAGTTGTCTCGCTCTTTTTTCTTGTCTCCTCCTTTATTATGGATCCCACAGTTAAAAAATTTCTCAAAATAATTACCTTATTCGCTTACTTTCATATAAATCATTATTCAGTAATGCAATGAAATTTTTTTTAAAAAATAATAAAAAAAACTGAATATGCACAATGATCTCATGCCGGATTTGGAGGTATCCCGAATCACTCAGTTTGATGTTTAAAATGCAAAGAGCATATGTATATATATATATATATAGATTTTTGCTTATATAAAATTTATATACTACAATTAATAATTAATTCAAATATATTTTGGATATTTTTACTTAAATATTTAGTTTTTCTTAAATTAATCAATACTAATAAGTGTGTGTTAATAATTCAAAATTTTGGTGTATACATAGGACAACACTAGATGCAGGTAAATTTTTTAGATCATTTCGCACGTCAACTTAAGTTTTGTGTATTTAAAAATAAATATTCAATGGTTTTTTTAATAATCGAGTCTTGATAGAAAATAAAATAAAACAACTTCCATTACTTACTAGGTTTGTCCTCTTGAATATAATCTCTCAAAGGTGAGATGTCTGTAATTTCTCAAAGGTGAGAATTTTTGCAGTCTGCATATTTATAGATGCTTTTCATATTTAAATTTTTAGTAAATTAAATAGTATAATTATCCTCTTTGATGACTCTTTTATTAGCTAATGTAGTATTTAAACCTTCGTATTCAATTGTCTTAATGCATTATATATTTTTAATTGCCCAATATATACTGAGTCTTAAGTACATGAATGAATTTTTATATTACAAAAAAGATAAAAGAACTGAAAAATAAAAACTAAAAATCATTAATTTTTTAAAGTTATTAACTAAAAAACGTGGATTCTTTGTTAAAATTTTTTAAAGAGTAAATTTCATTATTTAGTTATAAATTTTTGTTAACTTTGATAAATTTGGATATGTATTTTGAAATCTATTTCAATGAAATAGGTTAATATTCAAAAATCTGTATTATGTTGTATATTTAATGTGTGAATTATATTTAAAATATATGATTCAGTTCTAAAAAATTTCAATTTTTTGAATATAAAATAAATAAATAGAGAATCAATTATATAGATATTAGATTATAAAAAATAAATATTATATATTTATAGGAATGGGTTTGATAACTATTCAACAACATATTTGATTTTTTTCATAAAATTCTTTACAGAAAATAAAAATATTTTTACAAATTAAATCAATATAAAAGTTAAAAATTTTTTACAAAAGGTTCCATTAAATAGAATATTTCAATTGTCAGCTGTTTTTTTAAATAAAAAAAATTATGTCATTTAATTTACAAAAGAATAAATATAAAGAGTATTCATAATATTTTATATATATATATATATATATATATATATATATATATATATATATATATATATATATATATATATATATATATATATATATATATATCCAAACCCTTCAACTTTTAAATATTATTGTACTAGATCTGTAAACTTCAATTGTGTTATATTAAGTTCTCTTAGTTTTATTTTTTCACACATTAGAAAATTCTTTAAATATTTGGTCACTAAACTTATTAAAAAAGATCAAATCACCAAAATTTTAAAGTTTTTTTTATCATTTTAACAACTTGTATGTTTTTCATTTGATAAATTAAATGAATTTAAAACTAACATTTTTATTCTTATTTAACCATATTAGTTTAAAGGTAAAAATATCTCTTAGTTCAAATTAGTAAATTTATTATTAATAGGTAGATTTTTTGTTATTAATAATTTTATTATTTGATAAAATATATAATTTAAATATACCTAAAAATTTAACAAAAATATTAACTTTTAAATATGAATATTAATTTAAAAATATATATTTTTTTATACATTACTATATTTGACATGCTTAATAAAGTATAAATAAATTCTAATTAAGTATAAATTGTCCAATATAATTGTAGAATTTTACTCTATGAAGTGAAAATCTTGAGTTTGATACTTTACTCTTGACCCTTAGATATTGCAAAAGAACTTTTTGATATTCATTAGCGGGAGTCCAAAAAAAAAAAAAATATGATTACCTACAATATTAGATAAAACATTTCAACACTAATAATTATAAATTACAATGAGAAAAACTACAAGTATACAAATAATTGAAAAATTAAATTTGGTTCACAGTTAATTAATTTTATAAGCATACTACATATCAAATATATATAAAAAAAAATTTAACATTATTTTGAAAATTTGTAAACAAAAAGTATACTTTTCACAATTTTCAATTATTATTAACATAAAAACAAATTAAAGTTTTTTATAAATTGGAAATAAAACAATATCTTTTTTACTTTAAATGCATTAACAGAATAAAATATTAATTTTTAATTGATTAAACTATTTTTAATAGTATATAATATCTTTTAAATTGGTATTTAATTGGATTAAATTAGAGAAAATTAAAATGCAACAATTTGACTTCTGAACACAAGTTTAGAGATGATAAATTACTAAAATTAAGATCCTTAATGTGTGTAAATATAAAAGTATGGAGGTTCAATGCAGCACAATTAAAGTTTAAGGGCTCAATACAACAACAGGTAAAAGTTTAAGGACTTGAAAAGTGAGTTTTGCCAATGAACTTTCAGGTGTAATTATTTTTTCCTTTTTGTTTTTCTTTTTGTTCAAACTGTGTTCTTGTATTTGGAACAATTCCTGCTATTAGTATATTTTAAAACGTACACAACTAACACCAACAACAGAAAAAAAATAATTACCGAATATAATTAATAGCATGTGTGAAAAGATTCAGGAGAATCACAATGTGTGAAAATAACATAAGTTTAGTACATAAATTTTCATACTTACTACGGAATAAAAGGTTTGGACATTTAGCTGCGAAGAGAAGAATGAACTCTGATCCCCTTCTCTCTTACAATGAAAAAATAAATCACTTCAATTAGTTATATTTAATTAAAATAATGGTCTTACATTCAGAATTTCAGTATAGAATTAATTTTTAGTTTTATTTTTTCTGATTGTCTTTTTCTAAATTTAAAAATTGCTGCTATTCTTATGCTTTAAAATGTACACAACTAACACCAACAACCCAGAAAATAATTTAGGTGACTGGACAAGTGGGCTTTATATAAACAGGGCACTGATTCGCAATGCATATTCCTTATTACGTGTTCTAAATTCATCTGTTATACCCACTTGAATATCATCATCACAGATATCAATTAATCATTGAAAACAGGTTGGAAAATGGCAGCTACTATAGTTCCTGAGGCATTAACGGGACAGTCCAATTATGCAAACTGGAGTGGTTGCATGAAGAACTATTTTATAGCTCATGATGATATATGGGATGATGTTATAGAACGAAGTGGTGATCCTGAAGAGGGTGAAGTTGAATTCAAGGCCTGGAAGAAGAAAAATGCAGCAGCTTTACATGCCATTCAGATTTCTAGCTCACCAGATGTATTTTCTCAGATTAGAGATGTGACTTCTGCTAAACTTTGTTGGGGCAATTTGGCTCAGATTTGCAAAGCAGAATCATCTATACAAGCAGATGATGATCAAGGTAATTCGTATTCTTTCCTCTATCTTATTTCATAATAAAAAAATGCTGTCATTTTTTTTTTATGCAACTTGATGATAAAAAGGTCTATTAGTATTAAGGAATTCAAAATTTTGCTATCTTTTACAATTTTATTCCAAATTTTTAATTTCGATAAATATATTTATATTTAACAAAATTTTAACAGTTTTAGCACAAACTTGTGATTTTTCAAAATTAAATATAAGATTTTGACCTAATATTTACTGAATCTAACAGTTTTGGAAGATGATGATCAAGGTAGTCAAGAATCATATATAAAAGCATATGATGGTCAAGGTAATTCTTATTCTTTCCTCTAGATCATATTTCATATTAAATAAAAATTGTTCATTTGTTTAATGCAACTTGGCGATAAAAGGTCTATACTCTATTCATATTAAAAAACTTCAAATATATGCTATTTTATAATTTTATTCTAAATTTTAATTTCAATAAAAATATTTCCTGAAATATTGCATCTACTTGACTCGCGAATGCTTGTTCGCTATATCGTGTTCTAATTCATTATTACATCCACTTGAATATCATCATCACAGATATCGGTTAATCATTGAATTCACAGGTTAGAAAATGGCCGCAAGTTTAGTTCCTGAAATATTAACGGAACTGTACAATTATGAAAGATGGAGTTGTTTCATGAAAAATTTGATTTTAATGGTTGAACAAAAAAATTTATTCATCAAACATTGTGTAGATTTAAAAATTTAAACTGATGAATTTATATATATATATATTTGCAGGAACACAGGGGAATGAATTGATTAAATATCGGCCCCTGTGCAAGGCAATAGAAGCAGGCGATTTGGACGGTGTTAAAAGCTTTCTTCACCTTAATGAAGATGCAATAAACCAAAAAATTACAGAGTATGGTTCAACGGCTCTTCATCTAGCAACTTCAAAAGGGAACATAGAGCTTGTGAAGGAACTGCTGGAGTTTATGTCAAATGATGGAGTAGAAATTACTAATCGTGGTGGACATACAGCTCTATATGTTGCGGCTGAAAATGGAGCAACAAAAATTGCAGAACTCCTGGTAAAAAAGAATAAGAAATTGGTTGGTATCGCATCATTAGGAGCAAATTTACCGGTCAACGTTGCAGGCGATAGGGGCTATAAGGAGACAACTTTGTATCTGTACTCTCAAACTCCATTTGAACTGCTACTTCCACAGCATGGAATATATGGGGCTTCGCTTCTACATCAAACTCTTCTGCAACAAATATTTGGTAAGTCTGCAATGCACTTATTTATTTGGCATTTTGCTTTCAGATAAATTTGTCAATATTGAATTAATTATGATCTCTCATTTATTGTTTCTTTATTGAACTAGAAATTTCCTTGGATTTAATTCAACGTTGCCCATCCTTAGCTACTACAACATCTCATCAAAATGGGAGCAACCCTTTGCTTGAATTTTGTCGTATGCATTTTATATTCCCCAGTGGATGTGATTTTGTATTTTGGAAACGTTGGATTTACTCTTGTTAGTATCTACCTGCCTCCTCTCTCTATTTTTTCTTAATTTTCTAATTTATATATCATTTACAATAATAATAAAATAAATTATAAAGGGTGAAGAATTACTATATGATGAATAATATATATATATAGTCATAATAACATATGTTCATTATTTATGCACGAAAGGTATTCGAGTGCAACTACCTACTTCCTGTAACCATGTGGCAATACCAATCACTGTAGAAAATGACCAAATGCAACAAGAAAATTGTTTAGGAGGAGGTATGCCCCTCTCTTTCAAAAATTCATCAAAACAGAAATTAGCTTTCGTTTAGTTCTCTCTCTCTCTCTCTCTCTCTCTCTCTCTCTATATATATATATATATGTACATATGCAAATAAATTCTAATAGTATATGTATTTTTTCCTACAGTGTTGTATCAATTCCGAACTGTGGTTTTAAGACTCCTAACATTTTTTGGTAAGCTGACTCAAGGTTGCAAAATGCATTATAGTTTCTTTTTTTGCTTTTATGTCTTTTATTTAAGTATGCTTTTTTCACTATTTATTCATTAATGCAGGAATCAGGCAAATTTATGAATTGAAGTTGAAGCATTCGTATGCTGTTGCACTATCACAACACTTTTCTGAGGCAATATCAAGCATGGAGGAGAATGAACTTGAACAAAGAGGAGTACATACAGCATTCTTCGATGCTATTGGTTTAGGGATAATTGAATTTGTCATTGCCATGTCTCAAGCCAATCCAGTTTTAATAGACGTCGTTGATAAAAATTCACGGGGCATAATTCATCATGCAGTTCGAAATCGACAAGAAAAAATTATTAATTATCTATATGCTCTTGGAGGACGACACTACTTGTTAACATCATCAGATGTTTTTCGTAATAATTTATTACATATGGTAGCTATGTTAGCACCTCCCAATAGACTTGCACACATTTCAGGTGCTGCTTTACAGATGCAAAGAGAATTACAATGGTTTAAGGTGACTTTTCTCAACTTTTAGATTACTAGATAGCTAGAGATAATATTTATTTATTTATTATAAGGTGTTAATAATTAATTAGACCAGCTAGAGTGAAAAATGAAAGTTAATTTATTTATTTGTTTGTCGTTTTTTTCTTTTTTTCTTTTTTTCCTGTGGATCATTCAATACAGTGTTTTACTAAAATTGTTAGACATTTTTTATTATTACAAAACTAAATGAGTTTAAATGCAGGAAGTACAAAGTATTATGGATCATGCATCTCCAGTGGTTGTAAACAAAGAAGATTTTAACCCTGGGGAACTATTCAAAAAAGATCACAAACAATTAATGATAGAAGGAGAAAAATGGATGAAAGAGACTGCAACATCTTGTACTGTTGTAGGTGCTCTCATCATTACAATTATGTTCACTGCGGCATTCACTGTTCCTGGGGGCAATATTGAGGGAACTGGTACTCCAATATTTTTGAACAAGAAATCATTTAAGGTGTTTATAGTATCTGATGCAATATCTTTATTTGCATCCTCAACTTCAGTAATAACATTTTTAGGAATTCTGACCTCACGTTATGCAGAAGATGATTTCCTAGAGTCATTGCCTAAAAAATTGATCATCGGTCTTTCAACACTTTTTATTTCTATAGCAGCCATGATGGTGGCTTTTTCTGCTACTCTTATAATTATGTTAGATGGGAATCTAAGCCTTATAACTCCTTCTATTTTGTTGGCCAGTATTCCTGTTACCCTTTTCCTGTTGCTACAGTTGTCTCCTCTTGTTGAGATTTTCAAATCCACATACGGATCTAGCATCTTAGATACGAAAATGAAACATCGATCATAAGTGTATAACAAGTGAATATAAGATGTTGTATTCATGTAGTTTAGTGTTCATTGTATATTTTTGGGGCTACTATTCTGTATTTCAAGTATTGTATATATCCTTGCATTTATAATTCAATAATGATTATTCCCGATGAATTGAGAACATTGATCGTTGCTTCTGTATTATTCTTGTAGCTACATTGTGGAATAGGTTGTCCTTGTTAGAAAATATGATGTTTATCAAGTTGATCATTTATCTTTTTGTTATAGTTTGTTATATAATTACTCGTTAGGTACATGCTATAGATAGCTTTTTTCGATTATTATCAATTGGTCAGTTGACAAAAGATTTGAATTATTGTGAATTGATCACTTGCACTTATTATGCTTTTCAAAATATTCACACAAAAGACATTATTGGTTATGGTACTAAACAAGAGACGTTGTACTATGTTGAGGAATTCACACTTAGACGAGCATACTCTATAAATCAAAGGGATAACTAAGAAATGCATATTTGGTGATGGGATCATCAAGTGGCTTATCCATCTTTTTGATGTAGGCAAGACTTATTTCCTAGTCTCTTTAATTTTCAGGCTTCCAAGAGTTGCAGTTCGGTGTAAGAAAAGCCCTTATACTACCTCCAAATATTTTGAAATGTGTAATCCTTGTTCATATGCACAATAATCAAAGGATGAAATTGGATTCAAACATCTTTAAATTGTCAAGTTGGCAAACTACTCGTGGGCCTTCAAAGTCAATCATGAATAAATTATTTGCATCATCGGGCTAGCAATTTTAAATCTTTATCGATCAAAATATTGATACTTTTTCATTAAATCATTGTAAGAAATATTGCAAAAATTCCCAAATTAAATAAAACACTAGAAATATCATGTTAAATCAATAGAAGCTATAGCATAATAGCGGAAGTAGAAGTGTACCTGAATCTACAAATTAATCACCTTATAGGTGTACGGCTGGCCTTCTAAATCAATACATTTTCCAAGAAAACACCTTTAAGTTTTCTCTCTATATTCTCTCTAATGATGGGATTTAGTAAGAAGCAAGATGTAATAATTAAGACGTATGACCTAAGGACTATGGCCACCTATATATAGATTACTTCCTATTATCTTTTGGTATTTTTATTTTAGCCCATCATTAAAATAGAAATTACCTATTAATCTCTACACATTAAAGGTCTCACACCCTTTCGATACATTAAAGCCCAATGTAACCTTATAATTATGCATTGCAAAAATAACCGAATGAGCTCAAGTTTACTATCATTGCCGAAATGTATCTATAACTAATCCAATCCATCAATCATACTGACATATGATTAAAGCAGCCTTTGTTACATTTACCATAACTTGACTTACAATGGTCACATATGTCAATATAATTGAATGACATGGATCATGATGTGGATATGTAGCATGGAAATTTTAGGCAATGTGATATTAACATGCCTATTCCCAACTGTTGCACCTTAAACTTTATTGAGATTAAACCATAATAAAATAAGAGTGTGAATAAACCAAAAAAACTTATTTCTGTAAAAATAACCAAAATCCATAAACTAAAATAATTGAAAAAATGTCTATATTAAGAGCATCCAAAATAATAAAATCCCACTAAGACTGAATATCCTCAAATAACATGACACCTATACAAGTAGTGTGCTCATGAAACACTTTGGGAGGCACTCCTTTAGTAAGCGGATCTACAATCATGGAGTTTGTCTTGATGTGCTCTATAGACAATTGTCCACTCTAAACTCTTTCCTTAACAATAAGGAACTTGATGTCTATATGATTTGACTTTGTTAAGTTCCAGTTATTATTGGAATATAAAACTACTGACTTATTGTCAAGAAATAACTTTAGTTGCCTTTCAATAGCATATATTATGCGTAATCTCATGATATAATCTTGTATCCATATTCCGTATTTATTGGCACAACATCATCAACAGATGAATTATAGGGCGTATAATATATCAAACTGAAGCTGATTCAGAGCTTTATAATAGGTGATAAACATTTCCTTTGTAGCATGACAACTTCAGCCCAAAATCCATTGTTAAGGGCTTTAAAATTCAGTTTGAAGTTTTTATTTTTTTAGGCTTTTTGTTAGGTTTTTTTTCCTTTTCTTTTTAGTGCTTTTCCTAAACAATATTTATATATTATTTTGAGTTTTTTTAGATAGTTTTTATAAAATTGATAATTGAATTCCTATTTTCTTCTAATTTTCAATATTCCTTGTGAATCAATAAACATTGATGCCTTTTATTCTAGCATTCTTTTGAATCAATAAAGTAGAAAAAGGTTGTTTGATGGCTAATCGTGCACGATTCAAAAACAAGTAATAGGTATCCTTTATTCTAGACCTTATGCTACATTAGTTGGTATCAGAGCATTGTTTGTTCTTAGGCTTATTAAAAAAAAAGCAAGCAAGAGATAACAACAATAATGCTTGGATGATGTTTATGAGCATGAGGTTGATCAATAGCTCAATCAGCTAATTGATGAGCGATTCAAGTAAATAATGGAGTAGGTTACGAAGAGGATGGTGAATCTGTTAAAGAATTAGAATAGACTTTGTAAGGAATAGTAGCAGAACAATGATAACTAGAGTTATTATGGGCCACTTGTTGGTGAGGACAATGACAATAATGAGGAGTATGAGGAAGAGGCAATATACGGACATCGTAGAGTTGTTGTGGAAGATAAGAACAGGCGCTGGAAGATTGGGATGCATACTGAAATCCTAAAATTCTATGGCAGCCTGCAATTAGAGGAGTTTTTTGATTGGTTAGCCATTTTTTAGGAAATTTTTAAATTTAAAAAGGTGCTAAAAAATAAACGTGTGTCTTTGGTAATAACCATATTGCATGGTAAGGCTACTGCTTAGCGGCAACAATTGAAATTAACTCGTACTAGACTAGGTAAAGAGAAAATCGCTACCTAGGAGAAGATGAAGAAAAAGATGCGAACAACCTTCCTGCCATACAATTTTCTGAGTTGATGTATCAGTGATTACGGAATTTAAGACAGGGCTTAAGATAAGTGGAAAAATATACCACTAAATTTTACCAACTAATTGTCAGAAACAAGATTCAAGAGACAGAGGACCAGTAAGTGTCACAGTATATCGAGGGATTGAAATTATAAACATAGGATACCATGAACATATTTGATCCTATCTCTGTATCTGCTGCTCATTTGAGGGCATTGATTGTGGAGAAACAATCATAATATGCTCCTATGTTAATGGTAGTGCTGGTAGTAGTGATAGTGTGGACAAAACAACAAGCAACAGTGGGGGTACTGGCAGTAATAAGGGTACTAGATAATTTAATAGAACAATTAGTGGTTTTCGGTGTTTTAGGTGCAGGGAAGTTAGTCATAGGCAGTCTAAGTGTAAAAAGACTATTAGGAAAAAGGCCTTATTTACTGACACAGATGACTATGATAAAGATAAAGTAGACATTGAGGGTGAGCCTGTGTATGATAAAGAAGAAGAAATAGCCATTGAAGTGCTCCTAAAAGGATATGTAGTGGCTACTTTAATGGTTAAACGTTCATGTTTGACACTAAAAGCTGGTTTAGAGGATGATTGGTAGTAAAGCAACATTTTTTGGTCCACTTGCACCATTAAGGACAAGGTATGTCATTTTGTAATTAATGGTGGTAGTTGTAAAAATATAGTGTCCCCAAAGGCTGTCTAGAAATTAGACATACTAACTAAGAAGCATCATAAACCTTATAACCTAGTTTGATTAAAATAAGGTGGTAAGGTTAGAGTGTCTAAGCTAGCTTTGGTTTCATTTTCAATTGGTTTAAAATACAAAGATGTTATTTAGTGTGATGTTATAGCTATGGGTGCATTTCATTTGTTATTGGGTAGACCATGGCAATATAATAGGGATGTGAGTCATAATGGGCCGACTAATGACTATAGTTTCATATTTGATAGGGTTAAAATTATTTTATTACCTAGTAGACAGGTATTGGAGAGCTCTAAACTAGTAAATGAAACTACTACCCTATTGTCCTTATCTCAAATTGATGAGGAGTTGTAAGAGTAAAAAATAAGGTATATGTTGATGAGGAAAAAGGTGGCAGAATCCAGCGATGTTATGGAAGTAATGGTTCCATTAATTACAGAATTCAAAAATGTCTTCCTTGATGAATTGCTAGATGGTTTACCTCCAATGCATGATATTCAGCATCACATTGACTTGTAGCTAGGAGTAGCATTACTAAACATACCGCACTATAGGATAAGTCTCTATGAGCATGAGGAACTACATAGACAGGTTGATGAGTTGCTGTCTAAGGGGTAGATTAGGGAGAGTTTAAGTCCATGTGCTGTACTAGCTCTTCTAACTCCAAAAAAGATGGTTCTTAGTATATGTGTGTGGATAACAAAGCCATTAACAATATTACAGTTAGATATAGGTTTCCTAATCTTTATCTTGATGATTTACTTGATCAAATTAGTGGCTCAACTATGTTTAGTAAATTGGATTTAAAGAGTGGGTACCATAGGATTTATATTAGGCCTGGAGATGAGTGGAAAATATTGTTTAAGACTAGGGAGGGATTGCATGAGTGGCTTGTGATGCCTTTTGGCTTATTTAATGCCTTTAGTACTTTTATACATATGAATAATAATTGTTAAGGCCTTTTATTGGCAGCTTTGTTATGGTTTATTTTAATGACATTTTGATTTATAGTGCTAACACTGAAGAGCATATACAACATGTTAGGGAAGTTTTTAATATGTTGCATAAGGAGAAATTTTATGCTGCTATAAAGAAGTGTGTGTTCATAGCCCCAAAGTGCTATTTTTAGTGTATATAATTTCGGGAGCTGGTTTGAAGGTTGATGAAATAAAGGTACAAACAGTCAGAGAATGGCTTACACTGTAGACCTTAACATAAGTGAGGAGTTTCCATGGTTTTACTTTATTTTACAGGCATTTTATTGCTAATTTTAGTAGTATTATGGCGCCAATCACAAATTGCATAAAGGGTAGGAACTTTGAGTGGATAGAAGAGGTAAAAAGAGCCTTCTAGTTGATTAAAATTGCCTTACAACTGCACCAATTTTAGTGTTGCTAGATTTTTAACAATCTTTTAAGCTGTATCATGATGCTTCAAAGGTTAGGATTAGTGAAATATTAAGTCAGAATAGCAAACCTGTGGCATTCTTCAGTGAGAAGCTATTAGGCTCTAAATTAAATTATAACTTATGATGTTGAGTTTTATACTGTAGTGCAGGCTGTGAGGCATATGAGACATTATTTATTTCACAGGGAGTTCATTTTATACATTGATCATGACTATTTAAGGTACCTCCATAAATAAGATAAGGTGTCTTCTAAACATGCACGCTGGGTTGCTGACTTAGAGAGGTTCACTTATATTGTCAAGCATAAGGTTTATAACTAATCGAGTGGCAGATGCATTGAGTCACCAGAGTAGTTTATTGGTGACCATGAGGAATGAGGTACCTGGATTAGATTCCTTTTGTGATTTATTTTCTATTGATCCATATTTTTTTTATGGTTTTACAAAGCATCTAGGATGGAAAAAAGATAAATTTCTTGTTGTAAGATGGCTTTCTATTTAAGGGCAACCAATTGTGCATTCTAGATTGCAGCCTATGTTTGCACATTATTAAGGAGTTGCTTGAAGAGGGTCATGTTCATAGAGATAGAACACTACAGTTGGTATACGATTCTTACTTTTGGCTAACCATTCGTAAGGAGGTAGACAAGCATGTATAGAGGTGTAAAATTTGCTAAGTCTTAAAGGGGATTGCCACTAATGTAGGGTTGTACATGCCACTGCCCATTCCTTCACAACCTTATGTTGATATAAGAATGGATTTTATTTTAGTATTACTATGTACATAGTAAGGTAATGACTCCATCTTTGTTGTTGTTGATCATTTTTCTAAGATGGTGCATTTTAACACTTGCAAGAAAACCATAGATGCTCTTAATGTGGCATAATTATTTTTTCAAGAGGTGTATCATCTTCATGGGCTACCTACCTCTATTGTATCTAATAGAGATACTCATTTCCTTAGCCATTTTTAGTGCAGCTTATAGAAGCTAGTAAAAACTCAGTTGAACTTTAGTAGTGCATACCATTGCTAAACAAATGGGCAAACTGAGGTGGTGAATAGATCACTTAGCAATTTACTATGTTGTTTGGTTAATGATCATGTAAAGAGCTAGGATTAAAAGCTCTGTCAGGAAAAATTTGCTCATAACCATACAGTGAATTGCAGTATTAGTTTCAGTCCTTTTTAGGTTGTTTACTCAGCTCAGCCATGAGGACCACTTAATTTAATGGCACTACTTAGTGAAACCAAGGTTCATGGGAAAGCAATAGATTTTGTCATTGGATTAAAGGGTGTTCACAAGATAGTTTATGATAATCTGTCCATTATTAACTCTAAATATAAGTAGATTGCAGATTAGAAGTGCAGACATTTGGAGTTTAACATGGGTGATTTTTTATGGGTAGTACTGACTAAGGATTGATTTCCAACTAGTGAGTACAATAAGCTATTTGAAAAAAATATTGGTCTTGTGGAGATTATGGTAAAGATCAACCCTAATGCTTACCGTCTAAAATTGCCTAGCCACATTAGCACTGTATATGTTTTTAATGTTAAATATTTGATTTTTTCCTTGAGATTCATCTGATAATAATGTTGTGCCAAATTTGGGGTCAAATTTTTTGTCACTTAGGGGGATGATGCAGACCAGACAACCTTAACATATTTGGAAAGTTTCAATTTTAGGAATAAAGTCAAGATGCACAATAAGCCTTTAAGGGGCTCTAACTTTTAGGCCCAATTGAATCACGGGGCCTATAATATATCAAACTGAAGTTGATTTAGAGCTCCATAATAGGTGTTATATGTTCCCTTGTAGCATGACAACTTCAAGCCTAAAATCCATCATTTAGGGCTTTAAATTTCAGTTTGAAGTTTTGTGTTTTTTAGGCATTTTGTTGGTGTTTTTCCTTTTCTTTTTAGGGGTTTTCCTATATATTATTTGTAAGTTGTTTTTATTTGTTTTAGAGAGTTTTTATGAAATTAATAATTGAATTCCTATTTTCTTCTAATTTTTAACATTCCTTATGAATCAACAAATATTGACGCCTTTTATTCTGGCATTCTTTTAAATCAACAGAGTATAAGAAGGTTATTTAATAGCTAATCATGTTCGATTCAATTGCAAGAAATAGTTATCCTTTATTCTATACCTTTTGCTATGTCATGTTTCCTCAAAATCTTTTTTAGGGCAATGTTTGAGACTAAACCTATCTCTTTTAGCCATAGGGGTATCACCTGGTTCACAATCCTACATGCCATATCTTTTAAGAACCTTTTCGATATAGCTCTATTATGATAATCCAAGAATACTTTGAGAGTGATCTCAGTGTACCTATATGCCTAACATAAAAGAGGCATTACTAAGATCTTTCATCTCAAAATTCTTAGCTAGAAAGCTCTTAGTTTCATGTAATAAGCCTATATCATTGCTAGCAAGCAAAATGTCATCCACATGTAAACCAAAAAAAAATATACTAGCTCCCACAGAACCTATGGTATATATAATCACCTCAAAACCAAATGAGATGATCACTTGATGAAACTTGAGAAACTATTGTCGAGATGCCTGTATAAGTCCATAGATAGATTTCTTAAGTTTGCAAACCATATTTTTTGGGTCTCTAGACTTAAAGTTTTTTAGTTGCAATATGTAAATCATTTCATCAATATTTTCACTGAGAAACATTGTCTTTACATCCATATAGCTCAAGATTAAAATATGCCACTAATGCCATTGTAATCCTAGAAGAGTCTTTTAAAGAAATTATAGAGAAAGTCTCTTTATAATCAATGTCTTCTTTTTGTGTAAAGCCCTTTGTAATAAGATGTGCCTTGTACCTCGCCATATTACTTTTCTAGTCCCTCTTTATTTTAAATATCCATTTGCAACTAATGGGTTTCACACCTTTTACTAATGGGATAAGTTCCCATACATCATTGTCTTTTATGGACTTTATCTCCTCATTCATTTCATTAATCCACTTTTAAGAATTAGAACTTTCCATGGCTTGATGGAAGTTAATTGGATCATCTTCTATCACTCAAATGTTAGCCTCATGTTCTTGAAGAAATACAATATAGTCATTTAATATTGCATTTCTTCTTTCTCTAGTGGATCTCCTTAATGGCATAGGTTCTTAAGATGGTAAAGTTTGTTCTTCTGAAATAATTTCTTAATTGGGAGGTTCTCCAATATTATCTTAGTGTGCTATGTCTTAAACAAAGTCAACAATAAAATCCTAATCAATGATAATAGCGCTTATAAGAATATTAACATATTCCTCTTTAAAGATAAAGTCTTTAACTTTATCTCCCCCTACAAACTCAACAACTTAAAGAACCCAACATTTCTCGACTCAAAAATTGACTTAGTTATAGGATCATAAAACTTATACCCCCTGAATCTTTTAGAATATCCAATAAAATAGCAACTAACCACCCTTGAGTCTAGTTTCTTTTCATTAGGCCTATAAGGCTTTGCCTCAATTGGACATCCCCAAACATGTAGGTGCTTCAAACTAGGCTTTTTGCTATTCCAAAGTTCATAAGGGGTTTTAGCAATTATTTTTATTAGAACTCTATTAAGCATATATGCTATAGTCTTAAGTGCTTCTCCCTAGAGTAATTCTATTAAGGTAGAATGCTCTTCACCATGTCCTTAAGTGTCATGTTTCATCTTTCAGCAACATAATTCATATTGGGCAAACCCAGTATAGAGTACTATGGGATGATACCACATTCATTTAGGAATTTAGCAAATGGTTCTGAATGTTGTTCATTTGAACCATTATATCTACCATATTGCATTTTACATAAGTCTCTCTATTCTCCACTTATAGAGATATGACCTAATCTCTTATGCTATAATGCATTTGAGTTTTCATTGATTATTTTTCTCTTTACACTTTGTGTACTTAATAGCAGGGATTCAATAAATGAGGCATTTTTTATTAATCAAATAAAGATTATTGTAACCTAACAAAGAATTAGAATAAACCAAATTTGAATCTTAAAACAAACTAAATTTTCCATTTTTAAATGGACAAAAATAACCAAATTTGTCCAAAACCAAAACATAAATCAAATTTAGTCTTAAAAAAATACAATAAATGTCTTATTAAGATCAAATCAATTCCAATCTGTAACAATAATCTAAATTTTCCTTATTGCTTTAACTTTAATCTTCTTGCCATTGCCAACATAGAGGTATCTTTCAACATCATTTGGCTTTTGGAAACTCAGGTAACCCTTTCTTAGAACGCTATGCATGATAGTTGGTGTAATGCTTCTTTATATGCCCTTCAACTCCACAAAAGAAACAATTATTTCCTTCTTGTTCATTAGGTTTCCTCTATTGTTTCTTTTGAGGTGTCGTATCTTCTTTATCTTTTATCTTTTTCTTTCCTTTACCTATGCTCTTAGAGGTAGAGGTTAAGTGAGTAGTTTCTATCTTAGCTTGCTTCAACCTTTCCTCTTCTTGGACACAGTGTGAGATGAGCTCATTTAGAGACCAAGTAACTTTTTGACAATTATAACTCACCTTAAACTGGCTAAATTATGATGGAAGAGATATTAAAACCAAATGCACTAACAAGTCCTTAGAGAGTTCTAGCTTAAGTACTTTTTTAACTTAGCAGTAAGATGAGACATCTCCATGATGTACTCTCTAATATTGCTATTACCCTCATACCTCATTGAAATTAGATTTGTTAAGAGTGTACCAATTTCATCCTTTTCATTAACAAATCTCTTTTTAATATCTACAATGGACTCTTTAGTCTTAGTTATCTTTTATGACATTATGTCCTTGAATGCTTTTGGAATGGCCTTCTTCATGATCATCATACATATGCAATTTGATTTCTCCCACCTTTCTATATCCCTCTTTTCATCAGAGGTAGTCTTATCTATAAGAGGTGGAGGAGAATCAATCCTTGATGCAAGGTTGAGATCCATGACTCCGAGAACTATCAAGAGGTTCTCTTGCCATGATTTGAAGTTAGTGCCATTCAATATAGGAATAGAGTTGATGTTGGTAGTAATATTAGTAGGAGAATTCATAGTTAAACGGAGAACACCAAACACCCAAAACAAGCTCACATAAGTTTCAAAACAAAATTAATAATAAATTCAAATAATAGTAAATCCCATCTCAAGATATCGGGCTCTCCATTAATAATTTATCTTTGGACAATAATATTAACTTGTAAGTGATATCTTGGTGTAGTAATCAAACACTAACAATAAGAACATGTCAAATAATAAATCTTCCTTTGGGCCGATTTATTATACACATGTAAAACCAAAAATCATCACATGTTTATTACCAAAAATGCACATACAATTATGTTAAATATGGACCTTCTTTTGGGCTGATCAATACTCACATAAGTTGTATGCACACAACCTTTTATATTTTAAAATAAATTAATCTCAACAAGAAAGCTCACATTAGAGAGATGTCTCAACTAATTTATCTTAAAATATATATAAATACCAATATTTGAATTTAAAATTGTATCAAAAAATTTCTTCATTTTTTTATGCACATGTTTACAACCAAAGAAAAAAACCAAAAATTTATTTTGAGCAATACCCATTACAAAAATTGTTCTCAGGCTATATTCACAAACCAAAACTTGTACACATTCCAAGCTTGTATTCACATATGCAAATCCAATGCAAGTTCATAAATCAATAGAATATGTTGTACCCATCATTAGCCAAACTCATCATATGTATTTACATATACACATGTAAGATGACAAAAGCATAAACTTTTGCTTTCAAAACCTGAATCCATAAACATATATGATTACATGATAAAAGAACAAAATGGCAATAGGACCAAAATTGTAATCTGCATGCATTATTCCCAATTTAAAATTATACACACTTGCCAAGAGAACAACAATTCATGTTTGTGTATATACACACGTAAAACATGGGAACAGTGGCGGCCTACCAAAATTTTATTGCTTTTGGTACTTTTGTTACTGTAGCCATTAAGAACATAAACATATATGTATATAGCTCTAATAACAGCACCAAATATACATATATATGAACCCAACAATAAAATTATACATATACATAAACATAGGTTCGTAAACCAACGTGGAAAAAATTGCAAATAATCATCAATTAAGCTCCTTTCAAAAACTCTCTTATTAACCCAAAAAGAAAACATGTACATACATGGATAATAAAATGAAAAATTCATGTATATACATATATATATTCAAAAAATCTTTAACACAATTTTATTAAACCATATTTAATATATAATTAAAAAAAAATTCATCGTATAGACAACAAAATATTTCTAATGATTTAACATGAGCAGCTCTAATACTAGTTGGAAAAATTACTAAATTAAATAAAAGTCTATAACCCAATCTAATGTTAAATCAATAGAAACCATAACATAATAGCAGAAGGAGAAGCATACCTGAATCAATAGATTAATCACTTTAGAGGTGTATGACTGACCTTCTAGGTCAATACGTTTTCCAAGAGAATGCCTTTAGGTTTTCCAAGAGAATGCCTTTAGGTTTTCTCTCTATATTTTGTCAAATGATAAGATTTAGAAAGAAGCAGGATGTAATAATTAAGACGTATGACCTAGGGACCATGACCACCTATCAATACTGTTATTTTTTGGTATTTCTATTTCAAATCATAATTAAAATAGAAATTATCCATTAGTTTCTATACATTAAAGGCATCACACCCTTTAGATACATTAAAGTCCATGTTATCTAAATCCGGATGATCACTTTTAAATGGACTAAATTTATATGACAGCATGCAATATATAATTATTCACATATAAGCTCAATGTTTGATTAAGGATCCAACAACAAAGTCTTCAAAGAAAGATTCATGCTGGAAAGTTCAAAACCAATATTTTGGTGTAAATTAATTGTAATGATGATTATGCTATATGGTTGGGGTATACACTAAATTTTATGGGTGATTCCTACACACTTTCAATGTAACATATAATAGGCTCTTGTTACAATGCAAATAATTGTATATATTCAATTAATGTGTAACCTACTTCACAGGTTAAAAAGATATATTTTATTTATCCACTTTAAAATTAATTTTTTTCTCTCTCTTTCATCTTTATCTACTTCAAAACTAATTTTATTTTCTCTCTTTCATCTTTTCTCTTTCATTACATAGGATTAAATATCTCTCTTTTTCCTTTTTTTTATATGTGTGTTTTTATTTTTTAAATATTGTTTTTACCACTTTACCAAGGAATGAAAAATATTATTCTTCCTAATAATAAATTTTAAACGAAAATAGTTTTTACAACATTTAACCATAATTTTTTTTCATTTTTATCAAAATAAACCTGTAATTTTTCATTGGTATTCATCATATATTGTAATTAGTCAATACATTTTGTTTTTTTAGATTGTGTTTACTGAAGAGGTAATGGCATATGATATTATTGATGTACTATAGGTATAAATATAAGCAATGTGATCAGATAGTTACAGCAGATTACAATGACAGATATACATGCTAAAACAAAGGCAAATAGAGTTGTATACAATAACAACTCTGTATCCTTATTATCCCCCCTCAAGTTGTATAGGTATTGGAAAAACTGTTAACTTGTCTCGTATGGAAGTGAAGTTGGATCGTGGAAGAGATTTAGTGAGTACATCAGTAAGTTGGTCCCTAGTCGAAATGTATTTAACAACCAGTTCCTTCTTGGACACCTTATCTCGAACATAATGGAAGTCAATTTCCAAATGTTTGGATCGACTGTGGAAGATAGGTGTAGTAGTGAGATAAGTTGCAAAAATATTATTGCACCAAATGGTTGGAGTAGAACTTGTGGGAACTCCTAATTCTGCAACTAAAGCTTGGATCTATTGAACTTCAGAGGTCGTTGTGGCCACCGCACGATGTTCAGCTTCTATGGAGGAATGGGCGATGGTTCGCTGTTTCTTGGAGCTCTAGGAAATGAGATTATTTCCAACAAAAACATAAAGACCTGAGGTAGATTTCCTGTTATAAATATTTCCACCCCAATCGACATCACTATAACCATGAATGTCAAAGTGAGGGGATGGTTGAATGAAGATGTGGATTTTAAGTAGCGCAGGATGTGCTTAAGTTCCATCCAATTGTTGTCGGTGGGCTGATGCATGGTTTGTGAAATTTTATTAACAGTAAAACATATATCTGGCCATGTCAAAGAAAGGTATTGCAACCCACCAACAACACTGCGAAACAAGTGAGGATCAGAAAATTGTGAGCTACTGGAAGAAGAACTAGAAAGCATCAGACTAATTAGTGTGGACACGCCTTTTGCATAATGTATCTGTGTCTTGGTTAATAATTCATGCACATATTTTTTTTGAGCAAGCAATAACCCATTCTTGCACCATGTAGCTTCAACACTAAGAAAATAACTAAGGGTCCCTAAGTCTTTTAAGGGAAATTTCAGTTGCAAAGTTTGAATGATGAAAGCAATGAAATTTTCATCATTACCTGTAAGCAATATATCATCAACATATATAAGGAAATAAATAATGCGTTTAGGATCCTTATATATGCATAATGAACTATCAGTCTTAGATTCCACAAAACCAAGAGAAATAAGAGCATTACTTAAGCATGTGTACCATTGTCGTGGATCTTGCTTAAGCCCATAGATGGACTTCTTGAGCTTGCAGACATAGTCTAGATAGGAAAGGTTAATAAAACCTATTGGTTGAGACATGTAGACATCTTTGTCAAGGGTGCCATAAAGAAAGGCATTGGAGACATCATATTGCTTGATATTCCATTATTTTGAAATTACAAGTGAAAGAACCAACCTAATTGCTACTGGTTTAATGACTGGACTGTATGTTTCTGAACAATCAATTCTCAGGCATTGGTTATAGCCCTTTGCCACTAATCGAGCTTTGTAATGCTTAGTGTTTCCATGCTTATCATGCTTCACTCGAAAAACCCATTTGTTTCCAATTAAATTTTGCGTTGGATAGGGAGTAAAAAGAGACCAAGTATCATTAGAAAGCATGGCATTAAATTCTTCTTGCATTGCATTTCGCCATTCTAATGATTTCGCTACTTGAGAGTAGGTAGCAGGTTCATGTCCAGCATGGGTAGAGGCCAAAAAGGTGCATGGCTTGAGGTTACTAGTTTTGGAGCGTGTTACCATATGATGTCGTGAGGGTTAAGTGGTTTTGGGTTGGAATAATGGGAGAGGTCCACAATTAAAGGGAGTCCAGGTGAATTGGTAGGGGAGGTAATTTGGGTTGTAGTAGAATGGGATTGTGATTGCGGAGGAGAACAAGTGGGATTTGTTGAGGAAGTTGGTTTAGTCTATTATGGATTGGATGAGGATGGAGGGATCATGGGTGACATTAGCAATGGGTGAAGGATGTTGGGTGGTAAAAATATTGTAGCTGGATTGGACTCTGGAATACTGAAGGCACCATCACCATGTGTTTGGAAGGGAAAGACCTGTTTATCAAAGATAACATGCCGTGAGATAACAAATTTTTTGGTTGTTAAATCTAAGCATTTGAAACCTTTGTGGATTTTGCTATATCCTAGAAAAACACATTGTTTAGATCGAGGAGACAATTTATTTGCTAAGTAGGGTTGTAACCATGGGTAATAAAGACATCCAAAAACACGAAGGTCGTTGTAATTTGGATTTTGATTAAACAAGACATGGTAAGGATTATCATTATGAAGAACATATGTGGGTAACCGATTTATCAAATAAACAATTGTATTAAAAGCAAGATTCCAGTATTCATTAGGCACAGATGAATGATGTAATAAAGAAAGTCTAGTTTCAACTATGTGTCTGTGTTTGCGTTCAGCACACCCATTTTGTTTTGGAGTTTTGGGATAAGAGGACCTCTGAGAAATACCATTCTCTAAGAGATAGGTACTAAGGGCTTAAAATTCACCACCCTAATATGCTTGAAAAGTTTTAATGGGTCTTTGAAAAAAATTTTCAACAATGTGCCAAAATTTAATGAATGCATTGAGAACTTCAGATTTGAATTTAATAAAATAAATCCAAAAATATTTACTGTAATGATTATAAAATAAAACATAATAATGATAACCATCAAAAGAAGGAACAAGGGAAAGTCCCCAAAGATCAAAACAGATTAAATCTAAGGGTCCTTGAGCATGAGAATTGGAATTCGAAAAAGGTAGCTTGTGACTTTTGCTTATAGAACAAGCATGACATAAGCTTGGTTTATTATTAACAAAAGAAATTTTATTGAAATGCAAAAGATGCCGAATAGTGCAAAAATTAGCATGCCCAAGCCGAGAATGCCAGGTGGATAATTTACAAGACAAAGCTTGAGCTGGAGAGCTTGGTTGATAAAATGGTTCAAGTAGCATGGAATATAATCCATTGTCATTCTGGCCGATGTGCAGCAAATCCCTTGTGTGGATATCCTTAATAACAAAATAGTTAGGAAAAAATTCAATAAAAACATTATTAGTTATAGTAAAAGAAGAAACAGAAAGCAAATTATGGCAATAGGCAGGAATATATAAAATATTATTTAAAGTAAAAGAATGATTATTGGATTAAAAATTGAAGAACCAGTATGAGATATGGAAAGAGGGTTACCATTTCCTACAGTGACCTCATCAGGACTGTAGTAGTTAGAAGGAGAAGTGATATTGTCAAGATTTGGGGTAAGATGGTGTGTTGCTCTAGTATCCATGATCCAGTGATGTTTTGGTATGGTGGCTGTGGTAAGATGAGCGGTTGGCTTGTTGGGATGTGAGGGCTGTAACATATGGCCTGGCTATCTAGGAGTGGGACATTATTGAGCGACATGTCCATGACTATGGCAATTAAAACATGTCAAAGGAGGAATGGTGTTGTAAGCGGTATGAGAGGAATCAGAATGCGATGAAGGCATGTACGTTGATGGGCAGGAAGAGGAAAAATGATGACCTCGACCCCTATGTCTGCCTCCTCGGCCACACATGGATGATTACTGTCGAGATGAGCCAAGATAAGCTATAGATTGAGCAGCATAATGAGCAGTCGGTAAAATAGTGTCCTTTAGAGGGCTGTGATTGGTAAGATTTTCCTCTTCACTAAGTAGTAATCTATACAAATCATCATAGGAGATAGGATCCAATCGTTGTTCAAGAGAGCGAATAAAAGGATGATAGGGTTTGCTTAAACCATTTACAATTACTTAAACTAGATCATCATCCTGAACAGGATTTTGCAAGGCGGTGAGTTGATCAAACATGCCCTTTGCACGCTGTATAAACTTAGGAACATCTTCATTAGTCTTTATTTATAAATGATAAAATTAGGATTTGAGCGTACGGATTTGAGCACGAGAACCCAATGTGTAAGTGGTTGTTAATTTTTGCCAAGCATGGTGAGCGCTGGTTGCACCAATGATCTGTGGTACAAAGGATTCTGTCATAAAACCAATAATCCAACTAAGGACCTACTGATCCTTGTGAAACTAGGAAGCAAATTCTGGATTTGGTATATTGTTGACAATTGTGGTGGCGGTACAAGAGAACCGAAAATATGTTATGCAAGATCATAGCTATTGAGAAGCGGAAGGATTTGAGCTTGCCACAATAAAAAATTTGAGGAGTTGAACTTGATTGGTAGCTGATGAGCGACGTTTGGTAAGGCAGTGATGGTATGTTTTTCGGTATTTGTGGGAACAACAGCTCCTGGGTTTTCAGCTATTATAGACGTGGGGAAGAAAAAGATGAGCTTGGGTTGTTAGACCTCTTATGAGCTCTAATACCATGAAGAGGTAATGGCATATGATATTATTGATGTACTGTAGGTATAAATACAAGCAATGTGATCAGATAGTTACAGCAGATTACAATGACAGATATACATGCTAAAACAGAGGCAAACAGAGTTGTATACAATAACAAACTCTGTATCCTTATCATTTAATTACGACATTTATAAATAAAAAATTAGTAAATTTAACTTGTAATATCCCCTTTTTAATATTAAACATGAAGCATTAATTTATGAAGATTATATGTGTGTGTGATCAAAATTCATAATTTTAGAAATAAAATCAATTATTTAAAAGAACCATATAGTTCCTTTTTTTTTTGAAAGAATATAATTCCCTTAAAATGAACTTACTTATGAATATTTTTCTTCTTTATAGTTTAAATTAAAAATTGAAAATTACCTAGTTGTAGTGTTTCTTTTCATCTCCTTTGTACCACTAATCATAATATTGATCACTGTCGTTAATTTTCTAAAGCCTATAGTATAGTTCAAGTGTCACGCCCATGCTCGATATTAACTATAAGTCATATCAATTAATAAATAAATTAAAATAAATACATAAGTGATAAATAAAAATAAATTAGAATAAATATATGAATACGAAAATATATTTGTTAGAAACTAGAAATAGAATGGGACCAAAATGTTACATAAAAAGATTATATATATATATATATATATATATATATATATATATATATATATATATATATATATATATATATATATATATACAAATGAAAATAATGACCACAAAGTGGTTGTAGTAAATAATTTTCTATAATAAATTTTTTTAAAAAATGCTAGAGACTAAATTATTGGTTGCAAATGGTACGAAAATGTAGAAAAAATTGTTTCATCACAATATATAAACATTTAGTTACAAACTAACTTTGTCACCAATAATTACTCTATCATGACAAAACAAAATTGTCATCATATATATTTAATCAATGACAATGAATAATTTGTAACCAAAAGTAATTTTTTTATGATAAATTAATTTTGTCATATATTTAACCATTTAATGACGATCACATAGGGTAGAGTCATATTAAAATAGCTATTTTGTAACGAACATTTGTCGTCATTTAAACTATTTTATTAGTGACGATAACAACATTTAGGTGAAAAAAGATTGATTTAAACATGGTAAAGATTGACAAAAAAAAAATTAATAAATTTGGTCGAATGCCATGTTTCGTCACTAAAATAGAGAGTTGTGATGGCAAAAAAGTTGTTTCATCTTTGAACATATTAATTTTTAATGATGAAATATAATATAAGATGATGAAATTTTCATACCAATTGCCACGAGTTAGGTGTCACAAAAAGTTTAAATTATAGTGACGATTACACTTATCGTCATAGTAGATTGAATATTTGGTGATAATAACTACATTTGTCAAATATACTTTTCGTTATGCACATACTATGACTGTCTCTATGACGATAAAATTTCATCATCGAAATTTATTTTGGATGATAATTGAAGTTTATATGACACTTTTTAGCATCAATTTTTGTAAAATTTCATCATCTAAAATCATTAAACTAAAACTTTGACAAATGTCAATCTTTATATTTAAGTATTCACTCAAAAAGCTTATGTATCAAATTATTAAAAATCCTAACTTTTATTAAAAAAAATATTTACCATAATTATTTAGTATTATTTTTTAACTAAAACACTATTGTACATATTTCAGTATTGCTAAAATTCTAAAAGTATTTATAGATTGCGTATTTTTTAACCTTAAATCACTCAAAAATTGTTTTCCAAACCATTAAAAAACTAAAAAATACAGTAATTAGTTAATATTATTTTTTAAGTAAAATATTATTATACATACTTCAATAAATCTAATAATTTTAAAAATAATTTTATTATAACTACAAAGTTATAGCAACAAAAATTAAAGAAAATAACTAAAATTATTAAAAATTACTAAAATTAATGTGATATATTTAATTTTTTTAATTTATTTAGTTATTATTCTATTCCAATTATTTATTTAATCATTTATTTTTTTGCGCATTGTGTAGATCTACGACTAGTTTAAGATTTAATTTTATGAAATAGAAAATTAAGAATTAAAAAAAAAGGGATTAAGTCACAAGTGTCTAACTTGAGTGCTTTTGGTTGGTGACTCAGTGAGATTTGAGAAGGGATGTCTTTCCTTAGGCTCTTTTCTCTGCATAAAAAAAAAAAGCATAAATTGTAGAGAACAATGAGAGAGAGGAGAGGAGAACGCGTAAGGAAAGCAAGCAGAGATGAGTGGATTCAAATTTTCTAATCTTCTTCTTTGTGCTAATTTCATATTCTCCTCCTATCTCTTCTTCTTGTTTACTATGGATTGATTTTTTTTAGTTGCTCTTTTTTTTAAATTAGGTGGTCATGTTGATGATTCTTACATTCTACTATTTTTGGTGTTGAAATTGTGCTATCTCTCTCTTTTAATTCTTTGGATTTTATTGTTATTTCATTTAATTTCTATTGGGTGCTGTATTGTACAACCCTTGTAATTATTCCTCCTATTGGCGTGAGTAATTTCTATGCTTTAATCATCATCATCATCCCTTGCTCTTTATTGATTTCATATTATTTTTCCTATCTTTTGTTACTTTATTCTGGTGGATTGGTGCTTTATTCTTCTTTAATGAAAAGGAATTTGGTTGCTTTTGTTATGTACCAAATTGTGGGTATAGAGTCTATTTTCTTTCATTTGAATTTGTTTTAAAGATTTGTTGTTGTTCCTTAAATTCTAATGGGTGTTGTTTCTTGTTTACTCTTTGTAATGATTCCACTTATTGGTGTGGCTTGTAATTCTACTTATTTGTTTTTGGTAGTTTGTTTGTGAATTATTCCAATCCTTAAATTTTGTACGTAAAGAAAGTATGAATCATATGGTTATCGGTGGCCTCGTATTGTTGTTATTAGATTTGTGGATGAACAAACTGAATAATAGTATATGCATGGTGGGGAAAATTTATAGAAGCTACAAGATTAAATCCTAAGCGCTTCTTTAATATGAACACAAAGTTGGTCCATATGCATGGTGTGTGAAATCTGCAAGCGTATGCAATCGTACAAGTGATAATCAAATATCATCTTAACATAGATTGCAAATTGATTAATGTATTACTCAAATTATTCATTTGTCTAGACACTAAAAATGGTTTTTGAAATAAAGTAAATGAAAAAATTAAAGCTAATGTAGAGAATCACAATGCAAGAAAATGTTAGGGTTCTTAAACTTAATTCATCCTTTAAAAAGATGTCAACAAAGTCAAAGTCATTTTAGGCATAGTTCACTATGTGAGCAATCTTAAGAATCACAAATCTTCCTCTTGCATAACTCTATAATTAATTGAATATAACTAGAACTTGATTTTATAGCTCTTACTAATCAAGTGTTCACTATAATCAATTTTAGGCCCAGCTCTTTAACATTAGTAACTATCTAAATGTCTCTCAACTAAGTAGATAATTAATAGGTTATTATTATTTTCTCAATAAAACCTATCTCTCAACTAAGTCTCATTATTTAATTCAATCAGAGGATGATAAAACCTATTAAGACATTAAGTGAAGTAAGAAAAAATGAACTATGTTTGTTAACTTAGGTTTAAACTTAATGATTATATGATTGAATTGATTTAAGAACCCTAACTAGAAAATGTAGTAACTTATGTTGTATAGAAGAGAAGATGAAGAATAAAGAGAAAATGCAATCATCATTACTCAATTGAAATTAAAATAATAAACAACAGAATAGTAAAAACCCCTTGGAATGGAAGCTTGCTGCTCTCAATCTTCAAAAATCAACTATTGTAAAAAAATGAAAAGAACTCGAGAAAAAAGTTTTCATTCTTAGAGAATGAAGTAAAACTAAACAAAAAGTGTCCAGCCTCTTCTTATTAGGTAGCTTTACACCTTTTAAAGCCAATTCTAGCTCAAAATCAAATCCTTAATAGAAGATAATTCAATCATAAAGAATTAGCTTTGCTTAATTTTTAAATTTTAAAAATCTGTTATCGTGGCATGGCTGTACGGATTTTACACATGATTGTGTGTCTTTTTTCCTCAGGCATGGCCATGTGCCTTTAATGTACGACTATGCCTTTTCCTTTTGACCTGTATAGTTGCACAAAAATTCTATATGGATGCATAACTTCTCTTCACTTCAAAACTTAAATTTTCTTTAAAGGTTTGACTTACTTTGACTTCCCCATCAAGGACTTACCTTAACCAACACCTTCAAGCTTTTCCAATGCATCCTAAGACCTAAAAGTACATCAGATTACTTAAAATTAAAACAAATATAATAAACTTAACCAAAAACACATTATATAAATAAAATCCTTGTAATGAACTAAAAATGCAACTAAATTTATCATAATAATATGATTTAGAGCTCTCAAAACATGAAGCTTTCCGCACTCATCAAATTCTCTCACACTTGAGTCTTTGATTGCCCTCAAGAAAAGCATGAAAAATAACCTATTCATATGACAAATCAAATTCATTAACTGGTTTTAACTTGATTAACCATTCTAATCTTCCTTTAATATAAAGTTTAAGAAACTATAAACTAAAACAATAACTAAAAGTTAAAGATATAGCAATTACCGTGTAATGAGTAAACTCTTTCATTAAATTGATGAAGAAAAACATTAACATCATAGAAAAATAAAAGTAAGTGGAAATCTTTTCAACTCTTAGCAAGCCTAAAGTTCAACACACACAAGGCAACTAAATAGCAATTCTACTTATTTATTTATTTAACGTTTCCCAATCTCAGTATCCCCAACCTTTCTTTTATATATATATATATATATATGTATGTATGTGTGTGTGTGTCTACTTATATACATGTATAGATTCAGACACACACACACACACACACACACACACACACACACACACACACATATATATATATATATATATATATATAGTGCAATTTCTTTTTGACTCGCATGGCTGTATAAAAATTCCACATGGCCGTGCAATTTCTTTTCACTTCAAAATTTAATTTTTCTCTAAAAGTTTGACTTGCTTTGACTTCCTCATCAAGACCTTGCCTTAATCAACACCTTTAAGCTTTTCCAATGCATCTTAGAGACCTAACAATTCATCAAATTACTTAAAATTGAAATGAACATAATAAACTTAAGCAAAAACACATTAGATAAATAAAACCTTGCAATGAACTAAAAATGCAACTAAATTGATCCTAATGATATGATTTAGATTGCTCAAAATATGAAGCTTTTCACACTCATCAAATTCCCTTACACTTAAGTCTTTGCTTATCCTCAGTCTAAATATGAAAAATAACCTATTCATGTGAAAAATCATATTCATCAATTGGTTTTAACTTTATTAACCATTCTAATCTTCCTTTAATATAAAGTTGAAAAAACTATAAATTAAAATAATAACTCAAGGTCAAAGATATAACGATTACCATGTGAAAAGAAAAATCTCCCATTGAATTCATAAAGAAGAACAATTAACATCAAAGAAAAATTAAAAGCAAGTGGAAATCATTTTAACTTTTATTAAGCCTAAAGTTCTACACACACAAGGCAACCAAATAGCAATTCTACTTATTTATTTATTTAAGGTTTCCCAATCTTAATATCCCCCACACCTCTTGTATATATATATATGTGTGTGTGTGTGTGTGTATATATATATATATATATATATATATACGCACATAAAGACTTGCATTAATTAACACCTTCAAGCTTTTCCAATGCATCCTAGAGACCTAAAAGTGCATCAAATTACTTGAAATTGAAACAAACATAATAAACTTAAGCAAAAACACATTAGATAAATAAAAACCTTAAAATGAACTAACAATGCAGCTAAATTGATCTTAATAATTTGATTTAGAGTGCTCAAAACATGAATTTTTTCACACTCATCAAATTCCCCTACACTTGACTCTTTGCTTGTCCTAAATCTAAACATGAAAAAAAAACCTATTCATGTGAAAAATCAAATTCATCAATTGGTTTTAACTTAATTAACCATTCTAATATTCCTTTAATATAAAGTTTCAAAAACTATAAATTAAAATAATAACTTAAGGTCAAAGATATAGCAATTACCGTGTGAAGAGCGAACTCTCCCACTAAATTCATTAAGAAGAAAAATTAACATCAAGGAAAAATGAAAGCAGTGGAAATCTTTTCAACTCTTAGTAAGCCTAAAGTTCTACACATATAAGGCAACCAAATAGCAATTCTACTTATTTATTTATTAGGTTTCCCAATCTCAGTATTCCCCACCTGTATATATATATATACATGTACACATAAGGACTTACCTTAATCAACACCTTCAAGCTTTTCCAATGCGTCCTAATGGCCTAAAAGTATATCAAATTTCTTAAAATTAAAACGAAATTAAAGCAAAAACACATTAGATAAATAAAAAAATTGCAAGGAACTAAAACTGAAACTAAATTGATCCTAATAATATGATTTAAAGTGCTCAAAACATGAAGCTTTTTGCACTCATCAAATTCCCTCACACTTGACTCTTTACTTGTCCTCAATCTAAACATGAAACATAACCTATTCATATTAAAAATCAATTCATCAACTGGTTTTAACGTGATTAACCATTCTAATCTTCCTTTAATATAAATTTTAAAAAACTATAAATTTAAATAATAACTCAAGGTCAAAGATATAGTGATTACTATATGAAGAGTAAACTCTCCTATTGAATTCATGAAGAAGAACAATTAACATTAAAGAATAATGAAAGCAAGTGGAAATCATTTTAACTCTTAGTAAGCCAAAAGTTATACACACACAAGGCTACCAAATAGCAATTCTACTTATTTATTTATTTAAGGTATCCTAATCTCAGTATCCCTCGCCTTTCTTGCATATATACGTGTATGTGTGTATCTACATATATATACATAAGGACTTGCCTTAATTAATGCCTTTAAGCTTTTCCAATGCATCCTAGAGACCGAAAAGTACATTAAATTACTTAAAATTAAAATGAACATAATAAACTTAAGCAAAAACACATTAGATAAATAAAAACCTTGCAATGTACTAAAAATGCAACTAAATTGATCCTAATAATATGATTTAGAGTGCTCAAAACAACTTGACTCTTTACTTCTCCTTAATCTAAATATGAAAAACAATGTATTCATATGAAAAATCAAATTCATCAACTGGTTTTAACTTGATTAACCATTTTAATATTCCCTGAATATAAATTTTAAAAAGGGGTAAATTAAAATAATAACTCAAGGTCAAAGATATAACAATTACCATGTGAAGATCAAATTCTCCTATTGAATTCATGAAGAAGAATAATTAACAACAAAGAAAAATGAAAGCAAGTGGAAATCTTTTCAACTCTTAGTAAACCTAAAGTTTTACACATACAAGGCAACCAAATAACTAGTATGACCTATATTTTTAAATTAATTTATTTTAAAATGAGATATTCAGTGTTAATAAAATTTGGGGATTTTATTGATTTATTTTCATTATTTGTGATTAATGTTATTATTTTATGTTTAATTATAATTTTCTACGTAAATATTTTTATTTTAAAATTTATTATTTTGGACATTTAATTTGCATTATTTATAATAATTATTTTGGATAGTATTATTTCAATAATATTTAGTTATGTGCATTATTATTTTAATATTATATTTTTAGATAAATTGCATTAATTTTTTTATTAGTATTATTATAATATATTTTTATTTTATGTATATATGTTAATGTATGTGTGTTTATATATATATGTGTGTGTATATATATATATTGAGTGCTTGAGATTGATTTATGTTAAAGTATTACTATTATATTATAATGTTTTATTAATATAATATATATACATATATACATACACATGCATGCATACAAAATAAAGATACATGCATGCATTAAACACCAACACACACACAGCAAAAGGAAAAAAAACGTGAAGATCAACATATACATACATACACACAACATCATTTTCATCTTCTCTTCTTCTCCTTGCTGTCCCAACCAACCACCCTCACTGGGCTTCCCTCTCTTCCAGCCAGTCACCACCATCTTCCTGACCTTCCTCTTGCCGTCTGCTCGTCGGAAGCTCGCCGACAATGTCCATTTTTGGTAGAAATCGAAAACCTCAATTTCCAGCCAACCTCAGTTTTTTGACTACCATTTCTCGAGCTTCCGGCGTCTATCATCTCCCTTAGCTCCGGTGAGCATGAATCTAAGCTTAGTTTAAGCTTTCATCACCTATTTCTTGAGTTTTGATGATTTTTAGTTTATGGAGGTTTAGGGTTTTTTATTTTTTTTAAAGCTTGATCTTGATGAATCTTGCAAACTCCCTTTAAAATTATGATTCCTGGTAGCTTAATCTACCTCTATAAATTTTTATGTGATTTTTTGGAATTTATTTTAATTTTGTGAATTTTTGAATATTTTATTATTATTTGTAAATTAATTATTAAAATTATAAATTTGGTATATTTGGTGTTATTATGAGTTAATATTAATTTTAAAGTAAAGAAAATAGTTTTTGAGAATATTATATAATTTTTAGGAATTTTTATAGTTTATATCAAAATTGAATAATTAGGTTAGAGTTGGATTTTTGTTGGAATATTTGTTTAAATATGTGTTTTAGTTAATATTAATAATATATATGTTGAGAAAATAATTTTTATGCATTTGTATAATTTGTAGGGAATTTTTTAGTAATAATAGTACATTATGTATATTTTTGTATTATAGGGGTAAATACATAATTTTTTGATAATTATAGCTAAATAATATATTTTAGTTGGTTTTAATAATATTTAAGGAATTAAAATGATTTTTACAAATTATTTACTATTTTTAACTAATAAATACTAATTTTTGAAAATTATTTTCAAATAATATATTATATATTATTTTGGGTACTAAAATGGGTTTTAAACTAATTTTCTTATATAATTAAACGATTTAAGTAATTAAATGTCAATTTTATTAATTAGAAGTAAATTGTGATGTTTGGTTGGATTGTGAACTTGGTCGGGTTAGGTGTAGTATTGGGGAGCTGACTCGAGTATGGTTGATTGTGAATGTTAGAAGTGCATTTTTCTATGCAGGAATGACTTTACCTATGGTAGAAAAATGACCATTTTACAAGGGAGACTCTGCTAAAATTTCGGTAGATTTTCTCGTAAAACATGATATCTTTCATAATTTTCTTGCATAAATTAGGGTATTCCAATCTATCGAGTCTTATCCAGTTTTTCTGAGTCATTCTAGAGTCTCATGATTTTATTAATTTCCCTTCTTATTCCATAAGTATGATTTTATTAATTTCCCTTTTTATTCCATAAGTATGATTTTAAAAATAAATATGTTTCTTTTTTCTAGAGAGTTCCAGAGTGAGAGCTTCTGGATTGCGGCAGATGCGCGGTCGTCAGCCATCTTGCTCATCCTATAAGTTAATGAATTGATCTGTGCATGTGTTTTCTTTAAAATTACATGCGCTCATATTTTAAGTATTATTTACATTATCGAGAATTTTCATTGTAATGTATTTATTTATTTCAAAATTAGTTTTGAGAAATTTTGGTGGAATGGGCTACCTAATGGGTTTTACCAGGACTGTGTGCACATGGCGGAGATTGAGAGATGGATCCAAAATATGTATGACTTGTGGTTATAAACTGGGATAGATGCCTCGGTGGAAGCCTCTGCTCTCGAGGACCTCTAGTGATGTAAAAAGTTAAGAATGGACTGCGACGGGTGCCTCGGTGGATGCCTTAGCTCTCAAGGACTGCCAGTGCCATGTGTTTGGATTAAGTGGATGACTACGGCTTGGTGCCTCGGTTGATGCCTCTGCTCTTGAGAATCGACAGTCTAGTTGGATTAAGTGGGCCCAGTTGTCCATTTAGAATTGGGTTTAGGGTTCTACTGAGATTTTTCAAAAGCTGTATACATATATATATTATAAATTATTTTTGCTACATTTATATGGTTTTCAAAAAGGTTTTCAAACCGTATAGCTCTTTTATTAACTTACTCAGTGAGGTCTAACTCCCCTCAATTTATTTTTTTTAGGAGTTTGGGATTTTTCTGTTAGGCCTACTTCTCTACGTCGTGTAGTGTCATCACCGACTATTCTGTGTAGGTTTACTTAGTTATATTGTGTGTACTTTTATGTATTGCAGTAGAGAAAACTGTTTAATTGAATATTTTATTTGTGAGTATCATGTACTTATAATTTTGTATAACGGATGTTATTTACTTCATGCACTATGATGTTATGGTTTAAATTATATTAAGAAAAATTAGTTTGATAATGTGCATTGTAATTTAAATATTTATTGTAAGGTTTTAAAGTTTTTTTTAATTCTGCATTTTCTTTTAAGGCTTACTACGGGATTTGGTAGCTTTGTGCTTTCCCATTCCCTAGTGCCGGTCACATGCCCTGGGTTTAGGTCGTGACAATAACAATTCTACTTATTTATTTATTTAAGGTTTCCTAATCTCAGTATCCCCCACCTTTCTTTTATAGACACACACACACTAAAGGCATTAAGATATGTATAAACTAGACCAGCCTAAGCAATGAAGTTTAATTTCTATTGACAAGCCTTTTTCTTTAACATAAGTGTCAAATTCAATTATTCAATGAAAAATAAGCATTAGATTTATTAAAATAAAAAAATTCTTAACCATAAATTGTTCTTCTAATTCAAAAGTTAAAACCAAACATTGAAGGAAGATTATTATACTTATTCAAGAAGACCATATTTGATGAAATAAACTCTACAAATAAATAAGTGAAAAAACTCAAGTGAAATGCATGAACAAAATGAAAATCCAAAATATGCATGATATGATCGCTAAACCATTTAAGAAAATAAATAAATAAGAAAACATTAAAACAAAATAGGAAACAAAAGCAGTGTACTTCCCTTATTTGGATGCACTTAGAGGTGAGGTAAACAAAATAATGAATTCCATTCTAGCTTCACTTGGTCCCTTTGATCTTTTGCTTTAAAAGAGTTGCGTAAGTTCTTTAATTTATGCTTACAACTTTTCTACTCTTGCTTTGCATCTCCTTTCAAAGCCTTCCATCTCATTTGACAAGTTCACAATTAAATTCCCAATTCTTTTATTAGAAAGGTTTGTCATCTCTTTAACTTCCTTTATAATTTTCTCACTCTGTTCATCAGCCCTCCTTCTTTTCCTTAATTGAGCCTCATTGACATTATCATTATATTCATCTTTTGTAGCTTTTGGTAGAGGAACATCATTATGTAATAGTGTATTTTAATAAAGCATATAACATCTCCTACAATCCTCATCCTTTAGTTCCCCTCATTCAGTGACGCCATTGAAAAATTCAGGCTCCAATGGTTCAAGCTCATGCTTAGTAATTTTGAATGGTACAAAAAACATAGCTAGGACTATGACAATATGCCCCATTGATACCAATGCTTTTTTAGCTTGCATAATATGCCATATAGAATGAAAAAAAAGTTTTGCACTACACACCTTTGTGTTAGTATACTTTCACCTTAATAAACATAACTCATTAGGAGAAGCTCTTGTACTTTCTTTATTCCCAAAAATTGTGTGTGACATGAACTTGTGCATTACAAACATAAGTTACTCTAAATTAACCTACTAGTCATGACCTGTCCCTCACAAACTTTATTCCCACCAATGATTTTAAACTAAAATTTACTCATGTTTAAATTAGAGGGAGGTTGACTAATACCTCCATTAGAAAAGCTAAAAATATTAGTTATTAGTTCATAATCAAAACTGTATTCTTGTCCAAAAAATCTATAAGAAAAGATTCCTTTTGGATCTAAAATATTTATTGTAGTGCAAAATTCAATTGTTAACCTAAAGAACACATCATATTAAACTGATTTTAATTGTCTCTAATCCATCCTTTCACGTAAAGCATCAATATTTTCCTTCATTCCCATATCAACTAGTACATTATCATCAAAGTACTTAGGCATACTAAACTTCTTTTTATCTAAAGAACATAACCTCTTACCTTATTCTTCAAGATAAATAGAGAAGAACGCATCATAGTCATTCTTAAGATCATGTAGCTTACCTCTAACCTTGATAGGCTTTTTCCCCTTAACACTAGGCTTTTGGTTCTTGCTTTGGCCATACTTAAAAGAAATCATGTTAAATTGTAAGAGAATAAAAGAAAAAAAAATGAACGTGCAAAGTTAGGGTTGAAAAAGATGAGCTTTAAAAAGAAGAAATAAGAGTTAAAATAAACTTGGGAAGTGTAATCCTAATAGAAAATATTATTTACAAAGATAAAATTTTGTTTAGAACTCAAATAGTATTAAACCTCTTATCTTAAAATATAAAACCTAAAAAGATAAAGGAAAAGAAATGAATTTCAAATTTTACAAATTAATTAAAATTTGAAAAATTAAAAAAAATCTTAATTCCTCCCAACACTTAGAATCAACAATGTCCTCATTGTTGGAATAAATCAAAAATTAAAATAGTAAAAATTATAGCAAGTGTAGATGCATACACGACTATGTGTTAAAGATGTATGGTTGTGTGTGGCTTGTGCAATTATGCGCGACTATGCGTCAATGACATATGGATGTACGTTAATGATGTTGTCCAAGCTGGATAGTGGCATATAATTATTCGTCAAAGACTCATGGCTATGCCACTGTTGCTATAAATGCACTATTTTACAATTAAATGCAAAAATTAAAGGGCAAAGATATGTTTAAATAACAAAAGCACAAATTTTCATTGAAAAAACATATTTAAACATAACATTAAGGAAAAACAAACGTAACATGATCACATTAACAATTTGAACTTAAAAATGAAAATAAGAAATAAAGACAAAAATAAAGAAACAAAGATTAAACTTGAATTAAAACTAAAATAAAACTAAACAACTTAATTTTAATTGTCATCCCCTCTATTAGATTCAATCTCTTCATCATCATCTTCTTTATTAACTTCATCATTGTCTTCATTATCCTCATCTTCCAAATCCTCCAGATCATAAACGGAAAAAGGTGGTAGAACAAAATTTTGAGCTTCAAAGAATGCAAGGAGTTTACGATTCATTATGCTTATATTGTGATTCATTTCAAATGTGGCAATGCTTATTCGATTAACTTCTTTAGCCAATTCATCCACATTTGAGTCCATCACTTATTCTTGTAGTTCTAAATTATCTGCCCTTTGCATTATATCAACTAAGGTCACCACTCTTTCTTCTTTAATTTCCTCTATATTTTGTTGTTAAGCTGCCCTTACCAAAATTTGATTTTCATTAATATCTTTCGTAACCAACTCTATAGCATCCATCATTTGCAAATTAATTAGATAATTCCCTTGAACTTTCTCAAAGGGCATATTAGCTATGTCAAACCACACACTTTATATGGTGGTAATTAAACCTCTAATCTTAATGGCTCCAAAAGTCTTACTTGCTAAATTTGAACTTCACTGCAAGTGCATGACAAACGTTGATCTATCATGCACCATGCAATATAAGATGGTGAGTTCATTTGTTAAAACCATGAAATCAGCCTACTTTTCGCAAATAAAGAGTGTGACATCAATCGATGAACATGCCTCAAAGTGGGTGACTGAATTTTTGACTACTTTGCTGTTGTAGCTTTATAAGAAGCACCGTGATCACCCTTCAAATTTGTACCTATTGAACACTATATGAGCTTCATCTCCCTTTAGAAAATTGAACACACCATTCAACTTAAACATCCTAATAGTAAATTTTTCATTACCTAACCATAAAGAAATTTTTATTCTCCTTTCATTAAAAGAGTATGAAGAAAGGAACTCGTAAGTGTACCTAACAAAAGAGGGATTTTGCATAGTGAAAAAATCACTCCATGACCACCCTATTTATAAACACTTGGACCTTCTTAAGAAGATCTATCTCTCTCAATATAAAAGCACTCATGTAGTAATTTGGCACAATCTTCGTATGCCTAAGCTCCTCAAATTTCTTCCTTTTAGTTTCATTTATAAATTAGAAAAAGTTTGGGTAGGCCTTGATTCTTGTCTCCTTCATTGCTCCTCTATTGTTTTTGGAGCTTCCTTTAACTCTTGTTCTTTTAGAAAGGGAAAATGATCATTGAGGCCTCCTAGAAGACATCTTGATGAAGGAAAAATGAATTCAGGGTTTTAGGAAGAGTAATTTATGCTTTGAAAAGAAATTGGCAATTAGAGATTAAAAATTTAGGGTTATTTAAAGATATAAAAGGTGAAGAGAATTGATAAGGATGATTAATTAGGATTAAATGGCTATGAATTTTTGAAATTAGTGTATAAATAGACATGGAATTGGTTAGAAGTTAAAAGGTTAGCATTAAGTGGAAGATAAAGTGATGTTAAAAATTCTTCAGACCCCGATGCATAGTTGTGCATGTAAAATGCACACCCATGTGTTTGGGTTTTAGGGGTTTTTTGACTATGAACAAGCACAGCTGTGTGTAAAAACACATGGCCATGCCTATCAAAGTTTTAAGACTCATAATTTGGCATGGTTATGCATAAAAAATCCATGTCCATGCTTAAGTTATAAAAAAAAGCATTTCCTTGCCCCTGTAGGTCATATGGCTACATCGGTAAGGTGAGCAGCCTTGTCTATACATAATTAGCATCAAATTTAAATTAATACACCATATAGCATAAATTCACATAACACTATATGAATCAATCACATATTTGCATAAAATTAAACTTACAAACCACTCCATAATGTTCCTCCTCATCCTTAATTCTTAAAAAATAAAAGTAATAAGAATTAAAAAGAAATGAAGGAAGAAACAAACAAAAATATAAAATTAAAGAAAATAAAAATGAAAAAAATCTTGGTTTAGCTTCCAACAAGCACTTGTTTAAGTTCCTTTAGCTCGACCATTGCTACATTATATACTTACATCAGTGAAGTAAGCAACTTGGTTACAATTGGCCATTTTGCTCCCAAAGTACATCTTCAATCTTTAACCATTACCTTTAAATTTTTCTCTTTATGTGTTAATTAACTCCACAACTCCATGATGAAACATTTGTGGCATAACAAAAGGTTTGGACTATTTACTCTTTAATTTTCTAGGAAATAACCATAGCTTAGAGTTAGAAAGCAATACCTGGTCTCCTTCTTTGAAATGCTTTTTCTTAGCATTAGAATCATGCCACCTTTTTGTTCTTTCCTTCTAAATCCTGGAACTCTCATATGAAGCTCGTCATATTTCCTCCAATTCATTCAATTGCAATGATCTTTTTTCAGTTGCTTTTTTAAAGTCAAAATTCAATGCCTTCAAAATACCTATTATGCTTTATGATATAGTTCCACCGGAAGATGGCATGCTTTACCATAAACCAATATAAATTGAGACATTCCAATAGGTGTTTTATAAGCTATTTTGAATGCCTATAAAGCATCATCAAGCTTCTGAGCCCACTCTTTCCTAAACTTGCTCACGGTTCTTTCTAAAATTTCTTTAATTCTTAGTTGCTTACCTCCACTTGATCACTTATTTGAGGATGATAAGGTGTTGATAGTTTTTATTTCACACCATATTGAGCGAAAAGTGTCTCTATATTCTTATTATAAAAATACATTTCTCCATAACTAATAATGACTTGAGGCATTCTAAATCGAGAAAAGAGTCTCATTAAAAACTTGTAAACAATTCTTATATCATTTACTAAGTAAGATTAAGCTTCTACCCACTTTAACATATAGTCTACACAAACACATATGTACTTATTACCTTTTGACACCAGAAATGGCTCCATGAAGTCTATGCCCTAAACATTAAATATCTTAACCTCTAAAATGTTGAATTAAAGCATTTCATCCTTTCTTAAAATGTTGCCGCTTCTCTGACATGCATCGTAACTAAGAACATAGGTTTGAGCATCTTTATAAAGCATAGGCTAATAAAATCCTGCTTCAAGAACCATAGCAGTTATCCTTTATGGACCAAAAAGTCCACCACTTGTTATCCCATGGCAATGTTGTAAAATTGCTCCAATTTCATTATTTTCTATACACCTTCTAACCATACCATCATTTCATGACCTCCTATAAGTAAAATTTTAAGTCACGAATTAGCTTCATCTTTTGTTAAGTGAAGTGCTTTGGCAATATCCCACATGAGACCAAATTGGTATAGTTGTATAGTTTGCAAGCTAAAGAGTTTCCATGACCTCGATGGCTAAGATCATCTCATAAGGAAATATTTCCTTGATAGGCTCTTCATTATCACTTTCTTGCTCAATTTCAATCATGATAAATGGTATGCTAAAACATTCTTTGATCCTTTTTTATTTTTAATTTAAATATCAAATTCTTATAGTAGAAGCACACATCTTATAAGCCCTTGGTTTAAATCTTTCTTGTTCATCAAGTGCTGCATAATCTGTATACACTAACACCTTAGAACCTAGGAGAAATGACCTGAACTTATCAAATGAAAAAATAACCACCAACATCTCTTTCTCTGTAGTGGCATAATTGAGTTGGGCATCTATCAATGTTATGCTTGCATAGTAGATCACATGCAGCTTGTTCTCCTTCCTTTAGCCAACCATAACTCATATTGCATGATCACTTGCATCACATATTAGCTCAAATAATAGGTTCTAATCTGGCACTATGAAAAATCGCTTCTTTTTTTCGGTTCTAAAACAGCTTGGGTGAAATGGGGTTCTATCGGGAAACCACTCCAAGAAGAGCAATCCGGATGAGTGCCAAAAGGGGTAAACTTTCCTTAAGTTCAATTTTAGGGGAGGGCAACATATGAAATACGTAAAGGAAAGAGATTGATTCCTTATCCTACTAGTACCTAAAGTAGGGTCTGGGTCCCTAGCCTTCGTTCCTTCTCGCAACATAGCTGATATCAAAGCCACTTTAACTTATCAAAAGATAACTTACACTCATTAGTGAAGATAAAAGGTGAATCTTTCTCAAGCAATTTACAAAGAGGTTTAGAATTTTAAAAAATCCTTAATGAATCGCCAATAAAAGCTTACCCGACCAAGGAAACTTCTGACTTCCTTGACATTTGTAAGATACTATAGCTTCTCCCTAGTTTCCAAATTTGCTTTGTCCACTTCAATTCCTTAAGATGAGATCTTGTAACTAAGAATAATTCCCTTATCCACCATGAAATGACACTTTTCCCAATTTAGCACCAAATTTGTCTCTTTATAATGAGCTAGAAAGTTTTCCAAGTTTCTAAAACAACCTCAAATGAATTCTCATAAACTGAGAAGTCATTCATAAAACATCCATAACCTCCTTCACTAGATCTACAAAAATTGCCATCATACACCATTAGAATATTACAGGAGCATTACATAATCCAAATGGCATCCTTCAATAAGCAAATATTCAATGGGGACCATTGATACTCAAATTTTGACAATCCCTTAAAAGATCCAATGATGAAGGTTTCTTGTCAACTAGATAGAGGGAAAATTTCTTCAAAACTCTTTATAAGCGTGCTTAAATAAGATGAATACCCAAAATCCATAAAACACATACCCGAACCTTATAAAAACTAAAATAGCTACACTAGCAAAAAGGAGCACATTTTGTGCACTTTGGATGCATGCTCACATGCGCGCCCTCACATGCTTGCCATGCGCTTGTGCACCATCGCCATGTACTGGTGCGCCCTCGCGTGCCCCAAATCCTAATTTTGCCTATAAATAGGCCCTTTATACCTCATTTTTAGTGAAGGGGAAAAAGAAAACATACCAAAACTCTGCCAAATTGAGGACTCAAGACTCCTATTATACACTTCCATCAAGCAAAATCATTTTTCTCTTCATAAATCCAAAAATCAATTTTCTCTTGGTAAATCCAAAAATCAATTTTCTTTTGTTATTATTATTTATTATCTTATGGTGTGTTGCGATCTTTATGGTGATTTGAAGTTTAGATATAAGATATGTAGATGGAGTGGGTAATTCAGGTGAATCCAAGACTATTTGCATTCATTTTCTTATTTTCCATCATTTTTCTTCTTACATAAAAATGGATACTTTGGTGTAAAGTTAGCATTTTTATTATTATTTTTGCATTATTATTAATTTTTTCATTCTTTTATTTTCCTTTTTTTTGTTTGATAACTTATTATTTTTGTCTTAAAATCCACATTTTTATGGTGAAAATAATATTTTTATCATTTTTATTATATTATTTTCATTTTTACCATTTATGTTATTTTATTGCCATATTTTATAAACTAATTATTTTTATCTTAAAATATAGATCTTTATGGTGAAAATAATATTTTATCAATATTATCACTTTGTTTATATTTATATTTATGTTTATATTTATATTTTGTATTTTTATTTATTTTTGTTATTAGTACCACGAATGAGGAATACAAGCAGTGGGTGACTGGTCGACTAGATCATTCGTTCTCTTCAGAGGAGTAGGATGATGCACTGATATATTGCTTTTGTACTTATATTACCTATCTATTTTTATTTATGCTAATATGTGTGAATCTTTTGATGTACTAAACTCTAAGTATAACGCAATGAAATCTAATTTTGCTTACTTGTGTGATGTGTTTTATGATAATGGTGAGCATTTCATTAAACCTTACATGAGCATATTTGACATTCATTCCATTAATACTGAGCCATTTAACCATAGGCACAAATGAAAATCCTCACAAACTGCATATTTCAAAGGATGTTAACCCCTAAGGAAAGGAGAGGAATTAGAAAAAATATTAATAAGATACTTGAAATTTTTCACTCAGACATATGACAACATGCTAGCATTGACAAGGACATCACTTAGCATTACATCCTAACTAAAGAAGGACACAAGCTTAGGAAATGCAAATTGTAAAGGTTGAGGCTAAAATGGGCACAGTTGGTAAAAGAGGATTTAGAGAAGTAGATCAAGGCTAAGTTCCTAAAAGTGGTGGACTATCAAAAATGGTTGGCTAATGTAGTTCTAGTAGCTAAAAAGGAAGGAAAAGTAAGGATTTGTGTGGATTATAGAGTCCTTAACAAATCATGCCCGAAAGATAATTTTCATCTGCTTCACATAAATGTCTTGATTGATAATGCTACACAATGTGCTATCTACTCCTTCATGGATGGGTTTTCAGGATACAACTAAATTCTTATGGTAATCATTGACAAAGCTGCTTTTATCACTGAATGGGGAATCTACTATTATAGGGTATTGCCTTTCGATTTAGAGAACGCTGGTGCAACCTATTAGAGGATGATGATGACAATGTTCCATGATATGATACATGAGGAGGCAGAAGTCTATATTAATGGTATAATGGTAAAGTCAAAGACTTGGGAAAAACATCCAGCCATATTAAAAAAGTTTCTACAGAGGGGTAAACAAGTATAATCTAAGGCTGAACCCCAAGAAGTTCATGTTTAGTGTAACTTTAGGGAAGATGCTGGGATTTGTAATTAGAAAGAGTGGAATTGAATTTGATCCAAATAAGGTAAAAACAGTATGAGAAATGTCAGTACCAAAGATCGAGAAAGGGATTCATGGATTCTTGGGAAAGTTGCAGTTCATCAATAGATTTATAGCTACGATTGACCAAGGTATATGAACTAATATTCAAGTTGCTTAGAAAAGATCAGCTTGTGGTTTGAAATGAATGATGTTATATCGCTTTTGATAGGGTTAAGGACTATCTCATGAATCCACCAATTATGAGACCCCCTTGAAATGGGAAAGCCCATAATCATGTACCTCGTAATTGAGAGAATGCAATAGGATCCATGCTAGCTCAAGAAGGAGAATCATGAGCTAAGCATACAATTTACTACTTAAGCAAGAAGATGGATGCTACCTTATGAGGATAAGTATAGTTAGGTTTATCATATTTTCTTAGCAATGGTTTGAGACATGAGAAAGCTGAGACACTACTTTCAGTCTTATAAGATTTGAGCGGTCTCAAAGTTAGATCCAATGAGACACCTGTTTAAAGCACTCTCACTGGTTAGGAAAGTAGCTAAGAGTTTGGTACTACTGATAGAGTTTGATGTTGAATATTTAACTAAAAAGATAGTGAAAGGCAGTGCAATAGCTAAATTTCTAACATTAAAACTAGCTTCAGATGATTAAAAGATAGAACTTAAATTTTTAGATGACCTTACAGCAGTAATTGAGATCTAAGGATAGCATTTGTACTTTAACAAAGTAGTAAATCAGTTCAAAAGTAGGAATAAGGGTAATTTTGTTGACACCAGAGTATGAAGTAATTCATATAGCAAAGAAGCTGATAATTTAGGTCATGAACAATGGAGTAGAATATAAAGCATGTATAACAAGAATGGAACCACTGATGGCCTTGAAAGTTACAGAAGTAGAAATACTAGGTGATTCGATGTCATTGATCAATCAAGCCAGTAACGAAGGGGATTTGAAAGAGCCATACTTAAAGCCATATATAAAGTGCTTACAGTAATTAGGACAAACATTTCTAAAATGTAGATTTATCCATTTACTAAGAAACCACAATTAGATAATGGATGCCTTAATGTCATTAGCATCAATTTGGGATGGACTGACAACCATGCCTATGAAGCCTTTGATGTTATTAATGTCAAATCAGCTGTGCTATAAGAATGTAAGGGTAATGGAATTAAGAGTGGATCAGACGGCTTAGTTTTACAACATTCAGTGGTATTTGGATAAATGTGAATACCCAGCATATAAAGTGAGAAAGATAAGACTATCATTAGGAAGCTATTAGTAAAATTCACCTTCCATCAAAGTGTCCTATATAAGAGAACTTCAAATAGGATGCAATTGCACTGTTTGGATGAGAACAAAGCAAAAAAAGTAATGACAGATGTCTATAAAGGAGTCTATTGTCTGTATATGAATGATACAACACTAGCTAAGAAGATAATAAGAGATGAAAATGGTTAAGGATTGTGTTAAATTCACCAAGAGATGTTATAAGTGTCAGATTCATGGGGACACTAACCATTTTCCTCACTTAGAATTACACACCATGTCCTCTCCTTAGCCATTTTAAGTTTGGGGACTTAAAATAATATGAGAGATTCATCCCACAGCCTCTAACGGATACAAATACTTTCTAATCATAATTAAATACTTCACAAAGTGGGTAGAAACTGAATCTTATAGAAAAGTAAAGGCAAAGCAAGTAGTTAAGTTCTTAGAGAAGAATTTATCCTATAGGTATGGAATTCCTCACTGTCTGATCTCAAATATGGGTGCAGTTTGAAGGAGAACCATGAGTAGTGCTTAAAAGGTATAAGATAAAACACTATAAGTCATCATCTTATAGACCGCAGGCTAATGGAGTAATGGAAGTAGCAAACAAGAACATCAAAAAGATCCTATGAAAGATGACTGAAACTCATCATGATTAGGCCAACAAGTTGCTCACATCCATAGGGGCAACACCCTTCTTATCGATATATAGGATAGAAGATGTGCTTCCAATTGAAATGGAAATGAAATCCTTTATAGTTATAGTTGATATATACTTCCTTAAAGTGAAATGGGAAAAGCAGAAGCTAGCACAGTTGGATATGATAGACAGTGAAAGGTTTAAAGCACTATATTACACTCCACTTTATCAGGGAATAATTACTAAAGCTTTTGATAAGAAGTGAAACAACATGACATTAAGGTTGGAAACTAGACATTGAGATAAGCTAAATAGAATCTACCAGATCCAAGAGGGAAGTTCTGACCTAATTGGGAAGGGCCTTATTTGGTAAAAATTGTCATTTTAAAAGGCATAGTCAAGCTAATGAATGTTGATAAAAATGAGTTTTTTCAATGGATCAATGTCAATAATCTCAAGTGATACTATTCATAAAAAAATAAAAGAAAAAATAAAAGAGAAACAAAATATAAAAAAATGAGTGGCTAAATACTTAATTAGAAAACTCGAGGAGGCTAATTAAGGATAGGGGTACTGTCATTTTAAAATGCGTAACCATGCTTATGGACGATACTATTTAGTAAAAATGGAAAATATCATAAAAAATTGCACATGTTAAGAAGTAAATGCCTAAATCAATGTATATCTTAGAATTCATATATTTCTATGATGTAATGTTTCTATTGTAAGCATGTTTATCCTTTGTATTTGTTATGACAACATGGCAAGCAAATGGAAAATACTAAGAATGAAGCATAAAAGAGTAAAAAAGCATTAAAATCACCATGTCAAGCTACAACAAAAGCAATAATCACACAACATAATCAGGTGATACAAATACAACATAAGAAATAAATCCCTAAACATAACACCCAGAGTTTAAAATCATAAGAAAATGATACAACAGTGCAGATCACTATAATCAAAAGGCTACCAATCTACCATAACAACAATCTGACAGCAACCTCTGCATCATCTCCATCTACATCTTCATTAGAAGCTCTAACAATATCCTTATCATGCCTCTTGAGCTCCTACTCTAGCTAGTTAATATGAGCATCCTTGGCAACCTCCCTTAAACTACCATTCTCTCCAAGCCAAAGCATGAAATTCTTGCATAAATTTGATAACACATATCATACATACATGCACACATTATTATAGGAAAAATAACTCATGATTAGATAAAACAATACCAGCTGAATAACATAATGCCTATTGAAGTAGTGTTGTGCACTTTTTAGGCGAACAAACAGTGAGTCCACCTCAAAGTGAGGAATTTGGAAAGGATTGAATCAAATGAATCTCAGTACCAAAACAAAATATGAAATATATAAAATAAAGAAAAATCATATAAGTCATGCCTAAAGGATCGTAAGTAGGCAGAGAATAATCAGGTGCCAAAAGTGAATAAGGAGTAAGACTGCTAATGATGGTAAACCATTGAAAAGTATAAATAATAGAGTTTGTGATAGTCCTACTCAACAAGCTCCTAGCAGTGCACCAGTGGCATAAGAAGTACCACCATCCCCCTTTGCAATAGGCTATTCACCAACTGTTTGAAAAATAAAAGTAGTCCCATTGCAATGGAGATTATGCTCCTACACTATGCAAAATAGATAAGAAGCTTAAAACTGATTTTTCCTTTATTTGTTTACTAATAAGGTCACTCCATGAATAATGCAAAATAATAATGCCAAATACTGGAACATAAGAATATGCTAAGAAAGGAGAAGATTGAGAAGTAGCAGCATTAGGGCACCAAGATTAGAGCCATCCTCATTTAGAAGGAGAAAAAAACTGCCTAACAATGGTAGCATCTATTAGATAAGGGATCAAAGCATTAACATAAGAGACCATCTCAGAAAGTAGAAAGGCCTTCGTAGGATCCCTATCTTAGCCATAGCTAGCTCAACATTAGTTAACTCATAGCCCTAATGCATGGAATCAGGAGAAGGCATTGGAACTCTCCGCCTCTCTAGACCATTCTAGCACTCAAAAGCCCCCTCCCCCAGATACTAAGAATGATCTATGCGGCCAAATAACAAAATCCAAAGATGAGTGACTAAGTAGGCTCCCTACATCTTGAGCATCTAGAAATACTTGTTCATGCCCTACCATCGAGGATGGATTTGCAAGTAAAGATGAATGTTCAATTCTAGAAAGTAAGATAGCATATGAAGAGATCATTAATAACATCACACCTGGTTAAAAGATAAGTCTCATAAAATCTTCCTGGCAATAATAGGAGACACTATTAAACCTAAAGTTCAATCGAACAAAGCTTTATATCAAGGGAAACACTATCAAACCTAAAGTTCAATCGAACAAAGCTTTATATTAAGGGAAACAGACTTCAATCTAGTAATGCATATAAGGATAAGGGAAAATACTGAGCTTATAAGCCCAAATCTATGAAAGCACGAGTCAATAGCAAAAACCACATACAATATAAATATAATGACAGTTGCCATTGATGAAGCTATAGTCAGAGTACGACAAGTGCTACTCTAATAAACCTATCAAGAGTACAACATAAACTACCACATCAAAAAAAGAGAAGTTATAATATATTCTAGTTGAGAATCATCATCCCCAAACAAAACTGACACTGTCTAAAATGCATTTTGTTTGCTGTTTTGTAGGAGGATATGATGGTAAAAGAGAAATGGAGCAAAAAATCCAAATGAGAAATAATAAACAAAATTTCTAGCATATACAAATACCAAATAGTAAGAGGATTTCCCTAAAAAAAAGAAATGCCAAAAGTAAAATAAGGACACTAAAGATGTCCAAAGAAACACACCATATTCCTAAGGAATTACTTTTTCTCACCTTATTTTTTAAAAAAAACTCACATTTGCGTTAATACATCCATGTAGCCATCTTCATGTTTTCATTCTAAAAAACTTTTCATACTTTTAAGAGTGAACATGCATTGGAGAAGGAGGCATATGACAGAGATGGACTAGTCAACCTTTACAATAGCTATCTCACCTTGATAGAATTTATAAAGTTTCCCTACTTTGGTTAGCAGCTGCGAGATAGGATTCTCACATCTAATTAATCTTATGCTTGACAACCTTATGAAAGACTAAAAATCAACCAAGAAGAGAGTCATAAGGAACCAAGGCATTTAGGTAACTTGTTATTATAATATTGAACCCTGAAAAAATTTCAAAAGAAAAAATTATACTTGGTCACTTCAATGCTCAAATTAAGTAAGAGTATCCAAAGGATCCCCTAGTGGAATTCATGGTTGAATAATATAGGAAAGGTAAGGAATACCTAAACAGGGAAAAATAATGTAGAAAAGCAACTACCTTAATGCTCTTCAAAGGAGTAAGAATATTCAAAGAACTCTTTAACAACATTCACACTCAGTAATAGAAGGCAGGGAGTGCTTAAAAGAAGAAAATACTCTGAAAAAAAGAAGTATGATCAAACGTTTGCTTCTAAAGGGAATATCCTACTAATGAACATTACCTTGACTCTCATAATCCTTTATGATCTCATTTAGTGAGTTTCCTTCTAAATCATATGGAACTCTTACTCTTCACTTGGTAACTAAAAACATCTTTCACAAAGAGTTGTTGGTCAAACCTTGGCAAAATGGCAAAAACCACATCAAGGTGAGACAGTCATGGTCACATTGACTTGAAGTTCTTAGTGCGTACCACTCACCAGTATGGATAAGCCTCCAAAGCATAAACAAAGTCTACATGCATCATGATTTCCAAAACCAAGTCACAACAAATACACACAAACACACTTTTTAGCCTTAATTTGGCTAAGTTTTATTTGAACTTTCTTTTTAGCCTTATTTGGGCTCAAATTTTAAAAATACACAACACACAAGCATACTTTTTTAGCCTCATTTAGGCTTACCATTTGAAAAATACACAGTACACAAACTCACTTTTTAGCCTTAAAAGAGGGATTTTGCATAGTGACAAAATCACTCCACCACCACCTTATTTATAAACACTTGGACCTTCTTAAGAAGATCTATCTCTCTCAATATAAAAGCACTCATGTAGCAATTTGGCACAATCTTCCTATGCCTGAGCTCCTCAAATTTCTTCCTTTTAGTTTCATTTATAAATTAGAAAAAGTTTGGGTAGGCCTTCATTCTTGTCTTCTTCATTGCTCCTCTATTGTTGTTGGAGCTTCCTCTAACTCTTTTTCTTTTAGAAAGGGAAAATGATCATTGAAGCCTCCTAGAAGACATCTTGATGAAATAAAAATGAATTCAGGGTTTTAGGAAGAGTAATTTGTGCTTTGAAAAGAAATTGGCAATTAGAGATTAAAAATTTAGGGGTATTTAAAGATATAAGAGGTGAAGAGAACTAATAAGGATGATTAATTAGGATTAAATGGCTATGAATTTTTGAAATTAGTGCATAAATGGAAATGGAATTGGTTAGAAGTTGAAAGGTTAGCATTAAGTGGAAGATAAAGTGATACTAAAAATTCTTCAGACCCCGATGCATAGTTGTGCATGTAAAATGCACACCCATGTGTTTGGGTTTTAGGGGTTTTTTGACTATGAACAAGCATAGCTGTGTGTAAAAACACATGGCCATGCCTGTCAAAGTTTTAAGACTCAGAATTTGGCATGGTTGTGCATAAAAAATCCATCACCATGCTTACGTTATATAAAAAAAGCATTTCCTTGCCCTTATAGGTCATATGGCTACATCGGTAAAGTGAGCAGCCTTGTCTATGCACAATTAGCATCAAATTTAAATTAATACACCACATAGCATAAATTCACATAACACTATATAAATCAATCACATATTTGCATAAATTATACTTACAAACCACTCCATAATGATTTCAAACTTATCTAAGTAAGTCATTATAATCACTTGGATAGGTAGACCACCATGCGTTGTTGCTCAATGAAATGGCCATATTTGCTAACTTATTAGTAATAAGATTTCCTTCACGGTACACATTGCTCACATGATTAGGAATTTGATGAAATAAAGCAAGACAATGATGCCATACTTTACATAAAGGCCATGCAATGTCATAATAATAAGATTGAATAAGCCGAACCACTAATAAAGAATCACTCTTAGTCTAAAGGGGATGAAAGTGATATTACATAGCATAAGATGTCGCCCTTATCACAATAATTAGTTTGGCTTTAAAGGAAAATTTACAAGCTAATGGAATAGCAAAAACACCTACCAAAAAGCTATTGTGTTTATAAAAACCCCAACAGCTATTGTAATTCCTAAACATCCCTTCACTATGCCATAAGTGTTAACTTTGAACTAGTCTAGTGGAGGAGGGAACTAACAGACAGATCAAAGTAAGGGAACAGTAGGAAGAATGCTTGAAACTTAAAGGCATTGTAGAATTATCAAATCTATATAAGAATTCACCATATTGCCAACTTTAATCATCTCCACCTCTTTGATACTCCTGTAAATAGCTTGAATGGAGGAATTAATGGAGATAAAAGAATTGTTAAATGTTGCTTGATTTTGAGCTTGCCATAGTAGCCATAATGTAATCAGCACTCCTACTCGCTAAAGAGTTAGAAGTTGAGTAGATAAATAAATTGACATTGCAACCTTATAAAGTTGAATAAGGGAGCTAGAAATAGTAAATCGAACCTAAAATAAATCCTGTAAAGCAAACCAAAGAGCAACTAAATATGGAAAATTAATTAAAACATGATCAATCAATTCATGAACCTAAAAATAGAATAGACAATAAGAAACAAAACACATTCCTTTTCTTTGAAGATTATCATTATTTACTAAACAATTAAGGAATGATCTCCAGTAAAGAGGTGAATGACTTGGAGGAAGATAGTGTCTCCATAACTTTTTACCCCAAGCCACTTTGGGACTAAAAGTCCTTAAGAAATCAAAAGCCCATTTAGTTGTAAAAATTCCATTAGAGGAAAACCTCTATGCAAAATGATATGAAGAATCCACAAAAAATAAAAAAGAAGCACAAAAACTAAAGGGGAGATGCCAAACCTCATCCTAAAAAACATAATTAACTGAAGCTACCAAATGGCTACAAGCTAAAAGTGGAATGCCCGCCAAGAAATTATTAGTCCAAAAATTCATAAAAGAATTTTTAAAGGATAGCCATTAAGAAGAATCCTGAAGCTCCTTATAAATATTTTAATTGAAGGCCATATGGAGGAGCAAATAAAAGATGCACTCTGGGAACACTATGGCATAAAAATCTTAGACAAAAAAAATTATACACAGAAGAAGAGCTATAACAAAGCTTCTAAGCAACATGACTAAGAAAGGCCTTATTAAAACAAAAAAGGCATTTCAAACCTAAACTATCTTCATCAATGGATAAATAATACTAATCCTAGCTCACAGAGATAAGTTTTTATTATGAATAGAAATGGTCCAAAGAAAGTTCCAAATTGCTTTTCCATGAATTTAAGAAGTGGACTAGCCATTTGTAAATCATATAGTAATGTAAAAAGGAACCATAAATTATAGACTTTTTTAAAGCTAACCTACCTACTATAGAAAGTGAATTTCCCCTCCAAGAATCATTTTTTACCAAAATACTATTTGTAATTAGCTTAAGCCATTGAGCCATTGGCATAACCATAAACATAGGAGCACCCAAGTATGAAAAAGGAACACTCCTAGAGCACATTCCAGTTCTACTTCGAAGAGCATAAGCCCTGCTAATTGTATGCGCTTTATGTTCTTACACGCCATTATGCAAGTCAAGATAAGGTATTATATAGAAGAATGCAGAATGGAATGCAGTTGAGATGTATGAAGATGGATAAAGCAAAATAAGTGATGAGAGAGATTCATGCATGGGTTTATGGATCTCACATGAATGAGATAATTCTAGTAAAGAATATAATTCAACAAGGGTATAATTGGATTAGTATGGAAAAAGATTGTATCCAAATAATGAGACAATGTCATAAGTACCAAATACATGGGAATCTTAATCATCTTCCCCCTATAGTGTTAAATAGTTTAACATCTCCATGGCCCTTTGCAATATAGGGGATAGATATAATAGAGGAGATAAGACCAACTGCCTCAAATGGGCATAAATATATAGTAGTGGCAATTGACTATTTCTTTAGATGCATAAAAGCATAATCCTTTAGTACTTTGAAGGCTAGACAGATGGTAAAGTTCATTGAGAAGAATCGCATTTGTAGATATAGGATCCTACATCATGTTGTGATAGAAAATGGTGTTCAGTTTTAGGCAAAGATAGCTGAGTTGTTATAGAGATATAAGATTAGGCATCATAAATCCTCACCTTATTGACCTTAGGCTAATGGTGTAGTTGAAGTAGCTAATAAGAATGTAAAGAGAATCATTTCTAAGATGGTGAAAACATATAAAGATTGGTCTGAGTATCTCTCTTTTTCCTTGTGGGGATATAGAACTATAACGTGCACTGCTACAGGATTGACACCATTCTTATTAATACATGGTTGTCAAGAAGTTTTGCCTATAGAGACAAAAATCAAATCTTTGATGTTTTTATGGAAGCAAAAATCCCTAAGAGTGAATGGATAAAAAAGAGATACAACCACCTCGTATCTCTAGATCAGAAAAGGATGGATGCTTTATTTCACACTCATATTTACTGAGAAGAATAGCAATAGCATTTAACAAGAAGGTTAAACCTAGAAAGATAAAAGCTGGAGATATGGTGCTAAAGCAGTCAAAAGCAATTATGTTTGACCCAAGAGGAAAATTCAAACCAAATTAGGAAGGACTGTATTTAGTCAAGACAATTCAACCTAAAGGAGCTGCAAAGATATCAAATCTAGAAGGGAATAAGTTCACTGAGCCAGTCAACCTAGATTGCCTCAAGAAATACTACCTTTAAAAAAAGGGTCTATTGGCTAGAAAACCTAAAAAGGCTAGTTAGGTAAAAATTAGGACATTCCTACTATTCAAAAACCTTCAAAGGGCTGTTAGGAAAAAATTAAGGAATAAACTAAAAGAGGACAATCCCGCTAATAAGAAATGTTGTAAAGGGCTAGTCAGGCAGAAATTAAGGAAATAAAAGTGATAGAAAAATGTTGAGTTAGAAAATCTAAAAGGACTGGATGATGACAAGAGTTATGTCATATGATGTAATAAATATACTCATTTTGGCCCTAATTAATGAATCAAAATTGAAATGGAATTTTTGTTTGAATATTGCATATTTATCTTTATTATAAAGCATAAGGACTTAAAGGAAAAAAAACATTAGAGTCTAAAAAAAACTAGACTTATGAGGTCACTATTCTAGTTGTGTTTTTATTTTTTCTTTTATGACTCATCCAGTAATACTTGAGTCATTTTGTACTTAGAAAATCCTTATGGCTCTATAGCTTGCATGATAACCTAAGCCTTGTAGTTGTCATCAATAGTCATGTTAGCATTAAAGTGCAGGTTCCACTCTAATGCTATACGAGGCCACAAGTTCTTCATTTTATTTAAAAAATCTTCTCATAGGGAAGCCTTCAAAGTTAGATATAAAAGCCATAATGAATTATGGGCGACCATACTGACAATAAAGGCATGAAGGGGAAAAGAAGGTTGAAAAGCATAACCCAGAAATAAGAACATAGTGGTCATATAGGTTGATGGTTACAACCTTCAACCTCCACCAAGGATAGACCTATATAATCTCAGTATCTCCAATGCCTTTTATCCAATCAATCCATTGATCTAAAGTGCGCTTGGCCTTCATCTTCAATGGATGAGACTATAGATGATGAGGTTGATAAATCAAAGCATTGGTGGGCATATTAAGTAGACTCAATTTCTTCTGTAACCAAATCTAAAAAAACTGTTAAGCTAAAAACCTAAAAAGGAAACTTAGGGTTACATACTTGAAAGAGAAGCAAACTGCCTGAGAATTAGTTCTAAATCTTTAAATTATCAAACCTAATGATAGTTTTAGCAACTATGATTGGCACAAGGTTAGCTCTAGCTTCCACTTGATCTAGGATACTGACAATCCTTGTGTCAGCATCTCCATGAGAAGCCACTAGCAAAAATTAGGTGTATAAACAAAGGGAGGCAGTTTTTATCCATGCAACATTACTCTTATCCTTAGTCCCATAAGAAGCAATCAAAGAAGAAAGATTAATAGACCTAGGGGTACGTGTGTACATGTAGACATAGGTTAAAGGCATATCAAACAATGCTGCTAGTCTAGTGAGAAACTGCATCTCAAGATTAGGGAGAGCAATCACAGTAGTTAAATCTAAAAAAACCAAGAATAACAGCAAACTCTTCAATTAATGGACACTATTCTTGTCTATTAAATCTGAACATGTGGTCCTTAACATCCCAGAAGGTGGCAGTGGCATGTAGAAAATTGTTGTCTACTTTTAAATGTTAAAGGGATTTTAAGGATTTAGCATGGAAGGGTAGTAGTCTATTCCAGTTGTCTCAATTAAGGCTTTTGAGAAATTTCTTCATTAAATTAAGAGTGGTTTATATCATGATGAAGGTAAATAAAAAAGAGGAATGAGAGATAATTGTAAGCATTCAATTTTGGGATGCGATTGTGCATGTGTATGATGAAAGCCCCTATGATGAAAATCTAATTGAGAATTGATCTCTAGTGTCAAATTTCATGATTTATAGGACTAAATTGCAACATTTTTCCGATTTAATTGCAAAATTAGTTTTTTAGGGATTTGATTACAGAAATTAGAAACTTTCAAGGACCTTTTTTTCATAATTTAAAAAAATTTTAGTCAGCTAGCATTTAATGCCGATTGGTATTATGTAATGCCAACCGGAATTAGGCAATGCCAGTCGACATTATGAGTTAAAATCAGCATTCTATAATGCCAATTTTTGCTAAAAAGTGATTTTTATGCATTTTTTAAGCTGATTTTGTCATTTTTTCAATTTTATTAGTCCCAGAGTCTTTAATTTTTCTAAATCCTATCGCTTATCATCTCGCTATCTTGATTTTGAAAATTAAAAAAAAAAAAGCAGACTGGTCTCCTGATCTCACTCCCAACTATCACGCAACTTCCCTGTGTGATCACAAGAACTGAAGTGGTTGGGTATAGCTTTAAAAGCCAAAATGGGAGGTTGCAGAAGGGGGCTAGTGAGAGAGAAAAAGAAAAAAATAGAGAGGTAAACAAAGTCTATAAAAAATAGCTGCGAGAAAATCCTAGAGAAGAAGAGCTGTGTAAAAAACCAGAAGAAAAGCCTAATTAGCTATGACCCATTAGATTAATTTAGACTTAGGCCCATTTTTAGGTTAACTAAATTAATTTAGACTTTAACTCATCCTGTTAATTCCATTTATTGTAAAATAAATAGACTTAGAACCATTTTTTCATTTAAATTAAAATCATATTAGAATTAGGCCCACTAATTAATTCCTTTCTTTAAAATTTGTAGACTATAGGCCCATTTCTTTATTTCAATTAAAATAAATAGACTTAAGTTTACTAAAATTAATTAAAAATATAGGTCTTTTTTAGTCCAACTCACTTGTAAATAAAAATATGTAGAATTAGCTAACTTTAATAAAATTAACCTAGTTTAGACTTAAGGACGCTACCTATTTGTATGCATTTTTTTTCATGTAATTTTAGGACCTATTGCCTTTTGGGTTAGATGGATGTTTAATTAGGGTTTAAATAAAATTGCATGTAATTAAAGAATAAAATAGTAATTAATAAAATAAATCTAAATGAACATAAGATTGAAAGAAGTTAGTATTTCGTTCCTAGAATCTGCTGGTTGTGGTACTAGTTTTCTTTTAGAGAATCGAGTACCACATTTTATATGTCCCAGTTATTACCCTAGGTGGTGACTCCTCATCTTCATGCCATGTCTTTGTGATAATGGTCAGTGTGTTCTCTAGGGCCCTGAGCCCAAACAGTGTTGTGGTTGCTAAAATTTTGGATGTGAGCTAAACCCCTCCGTCTATAATGGTGACTCCACTGGGGATAAGAGATTCTGAGTCTACTTGTATTCATTAGAGTTATTTTATTAATTATTATTTTATTCTTGCATTCATTCTATATGTCCTTATTACCCGATGGCATTGGTTTATGATTCCATGATTCCACTAGGTTCATGGATTTGTAAATTGGCTAACCATCACTCTTAACCTTAACTCGGTTCAAGACAGATTACTGGGCTCATATGACTAGATTCTGTAACCCAAGTCCTAAAGGGGGGTAGTATTCTCTTAAGTTTGTAAAGGATGCTGGGCCCCTCTGACTTTGTCTTGTAACTTAAGTCTTAAAAGGGGACATCTTGCTAAGGGAACCTTGACTTTTTACTAAACCCTAACCACATATAATGGCTTAGTTACCTCCCCTAGGATCTACCTAAATTACTTGTATGATTTTTTTCATGAGGTATTTCTATTTATAAAAGCTCAAGCCCATACTTTTATAGCCCACTTGGGCCAATAAAGATTAGGCTAGACCTTTATACTTAGAAATGTTGTTTCTATGCTTATTACCATGAGGTATTTCTATCTATAAATGCCCAAACCCATACTTGAAGCCCCTTGGGATAATAAAGATTAGGCTAGATCTTTATACCTAGAAATGCTATTTCTATGCTTTACTACTTTAAGAGAGATCTAGCATGTGCATCAGTCCCTAATATCCCCCGTTGATACTAAGACCAAGACCAAAAATACTAGGACACGAGACTCACTATTGAACACGTGTGTGTGGAAGGAATAAGGTTGGAAAGATGTATGTTGTACACTTGATTGATACTTGTTACTTGCTACTTATTGCATAGCACGTGCATCACGCATGCATGAATCTCATTCATCATACTAACACCTTGTTTTATAGCCATAATAGATACATCAAGGTCTTCTTATATTTAGGGAAGATGAGGTGGCAGACTAAGAAGAACAAGTCAGAGTCCTAAAGCCTTAGCAAAGGAAATCTTGAATAGACTGGATAGACTAGCAAGAAACCCTATCAACCCACTTTACTTAGAAGTTGAACCAACTTCACCTGAATCTGAATAAATGGAACAACAATAAGGGAACTACACCTTAGAAGACATCAAAGGAGCTTTGATGGATGACATGAGGGCTATGATACAAGATGAGCTGAGACAAGCACTATCTGGACTAATGCAACCTTCTGCTATCATACTACCACCTACAATTGAATAACCACCTGCTTTTGTTACTGTCCCAGTTGCTACGGATTCTCCACCTATTGCCAACAATGCTGGGGGGGTAACCTATTGTTAGAAACCCACCTGTTATTAATGTGAAGCTTGAGGATGTTGAGAACTAAATGATAGAAAAGGAAAAGAGAAAATCACTTGAACTAGTACACGACCATGAGTCCAAGCAAATGCAGGCATTGACCTAGAACATTTCTAAAATAGAAGAGCTGATCAGGGGACAAGGCATGGGGTATTCATTTGAATTCAATGACATACTATAGATAGAAGATGATATGCTGCCTAACAAGTTCAAAAATGCCATAGCTACAGAAATTTGATAAGAGAGGAGATCTAAGGATTCATCTTAGCCAATACACAAAAACCATGAGCACTACTAAAGCACCATTAGTAGTGATTACTAAGTTGTTTGTGTTATCCTTTGAGGGAATGGCTATAAACAAGTATCATGGGCTAGAAAAATTTATGAGAGGTAATTGGAAAGAACTATGTAATGCCTTTTTAAGACAATATGATTATAACACCCAGTTGGAAGTGTCCATCAGAGATCTAGAACTAACAAACTAGAAACCCAATGAATCCTTCCTTTGATTTCCTTACCATATTCAAGAATAAAGCAGGGCTAATGAAGAATAAACTAGCCGAGAAGGATCAGGTTAGGATGATAGTTCAGAATGTGTCACCTAATCTAGTCGAGAGGTTACATATGATGAACCCCAAAAATTTTCCAGACCTATATGATGATGGTCTACAAGTAGAAGAGATTGATAATGATAAGAAAATAAGCTCTAAAGGCACTAAAAGCTAAAACTACCCAACTGAGGGCACACAACAGGGAAGTACTAGTCGAGCTATGGAGGTGCGTGTAATTCAGCAACCCTAGAGATTATCCAACTTCAACCAACCACTCTTCAAAGTCCTAGAATGATTGATCCAGAAAGGCTTACTCTGACCCTTAACCTTCTCCAAAAAACCTAACATGAATGTCCCAGGCTACGACCCTAATAGCTATTATAAGTTTCACCAAGTAGCTGGCCACTCCACAGACACCTGTATTTGCCTCATGTTGTTTTTGGCAAAATGTTTTTATCCCATATGGGGAAGTTTTAAACATTTGGAGGATTCCTTAGGCTATAAAAGAACTCCTCCCCCTCTAGTTATTTCCATCCTAAAATTACCTCTTTTATATATTTTGGCAATTGTATTCCTTCTCTCTCTCTTTTGTAATATTTCTTTATTTAGTGAAATATTATTTTGGTAGTGTCTGAGGACGTAGGCATAATTGGCCAAACCGGATTAGATTTTGGTGTTCTTTTTTATGTCAATTTAATAGCTATTTTCAAGTATAGTTATTGTTAATTATTATGCTATTAAAATTACTTGTCTTGGTAAAATTCTATTTAAGGAGAGTGGTTTTTAAATGGGACCACTGTAACCCCTCCACTCTTTCCTGGGAATATACCTTGGGTTAATTTTTAGTACAATCATTTACACTCCACTCACCTGTGCAATAGTTCTCAAGGTAATTTTTGTTATTATTGGTGAAACTTAACCCGAATTCCACAATAATTAGTATAAGAGCTCTTACTTTATTTTAGTATGTTTTGTGGTTGTGGCTTAAGCTGATCTTCCGCATTAGAAAAAATTTCCTTGGGCTAATTGGCATTCCACATCAACAGCTATTAAATAGAATTTGTATCAGAAATGGCAGACGGCACAAAAGTATCCACATCAACGTCAATAGCTTCTTCATCTTCAATTTTGGCAAGAAATGCTGTTACAAATGTTAGATTTACGGTAGAGATTTTTTATGGCACTGGTCATTTCAGCATGTGGTAAAGTGAGGTTCTAGATGCCCTTTGAGGACTCAATTGAATATGGAGTTTGAGATGAAGGATCTTGGTGAAGAAAAGAAGATTCTCAACATGGAAATATCCAGAGATAGGAAATTAGGGAGGCTCTATTTGTCTCAAAAAGAATATTTAAGGAAGGTACTAAAATATTTTGGCATGAATGAAAAGTCAAAACCAGTTAGTACACCACTTGCTCCTCATTTCAAACTTAGTGCATCCATGTCACCTAAGAATGATGTAGAATGAGAATACATGTCAAAAGTACCATATGCAAGTGTTGTTGGTAACTTGATGTTTGCAATGGTGTGTACGGAGCCAGATATTTCATAGGTAGTTGGGATTATGAGCAGGTACATGCATGATCTTGGAAAGGAGCATTGGAAAGCTGTGAAATGGATTCTATGGTATATTCTGAACACTATAGACATTAATTTGGCATTTTAGCAAGATAGACAAGATGATTAGTATGTAGTTAGGTATTGTGATTCTGACTATACTAGTGATTTGGACAAACATCGATCAACTACTGGTTATGTGTTTACTTTTGCAAAGGCACCAGTTAGTTGGAAGTCTATTTTACAGTCAACAGTTTCTTTGTCTACTACAGAGGTAGAGTATATGGCAATTACAAATGATGTAAAGGAGGCAATTTGGCTTTAAGGGTTGCTTGGTGAACTAGGAATGGAGCAGAAGCACATCAAAGTGCATTGTGACAGTCAGAGTGCTATTCATTTAGCAAAGAACTAGGTTTATCATGCAAGGATGAAGCATATCGAGGTTTGATATCACTTTGTACGGGAGATTCTGGGAGAAGGTGGAAGCACAATTTAGAAGATTCAGACTATTGAGAATCTTACTGATATGATAACAAAAGTGGTAACTATGGTCAAGTTTAAACATTGTTTAAACTTGATCAATATTGTTACAAATTAAAAGATGAAATTTATAGACACTACTGCAGGTTGGATTTGAGAGAGAATTGAATGGAATTTTGCCAAGGTGGAGATTTGTTGTTTTTAGCAAAATGTTTTTATCCCACATCGGGAAGTTTTAAACATTTGGAGGAGTCCTTAGGTTATAAAATGACTCCTCCCCCTCTAGTTATTTCCATCCTAAAATTACCTCTTCTATATATTTAGGGAATTGTATTCCTTCTCTCTCTCTTTTGTAATATTTCCTCATTTAGTGAAATATTATTTTGGTAGTGTCTAACGATGTAGGCATAATTGGTTGAACCGAATTAAATTTTGGCATTCTTTTTTATGTCAATTTAATAACTATTGTTGGGTATGATTATTGTTAATTATTGTGCTATTAAAATTACTTATCTTGGTAAAATTTTATTTAAGGAGAGTGGTTTTTAAGTGGGACCATTCTAACCCCTCCACTCTTTCTTGGGAATATATCTTGGGATAATTTTTAGTACAATCGTTTACACTCAAGTCACCTATGCAATAGTTCTCAAGGTGATTTTTATTATTATTGGTGGAAATTAACCCGAATTCCATAATAATAGGTATCAGAGCTCTTAGTTTATTTTACTATGCTTTGTGGTTACGGCTTAAGCTGATCTTCCACATCAGAAAAAAAATTTCCTTGCGCTAATTAGCATTTCGCATCGACAGCTATTAAATAGAATTTCTATCAGAAATGGTAGACGGCATAAAAGTATCCACATCAATGTCAACAGCTTCATCTTCAATTTTGGCAAGAAATGCTATGACAAATGCTAGATTTGCAGTAGAGATTTTTTTAGAGATTTTTTATGGCACTGGTCATTTTAACATGTGGCAAAGTGAGGTTTTAGATGCCCTTTTTTAGCAGGGTCTAGACATTACTATTGAAGGAGAGAAACCAGATAATGTTGAAGAGAAAAAATGGAAGGTGATTAATAGATTGACATGTGGTACAATTCAATCTTGTCTTTCTAGAGAGCTGAAGTATGCATTTTCTAAAGCAACCTCTATAAGTAAATTATAGAAGGCACTAGAGGAGAAATTCTTGAAGAAAAGCAGTCAAAACAAACTCTACATGAAAAAGAGATTGTGCCACTTCAATTATATCCCAGGTTCCATAATGAATGATCATATTACTAGCTTTAATCAACTTGTAACTGATTTGATGAATATGAATATGACTTTTAATGATGAAGATCTAGCTCTGATGTTGGTGGGATCACTTCCTGATGAGTTTGTGTATCTTGAAACTACTGTACTTCATGGGAAGGTTGCTGTGTCTCTAAGTGAAGTAATTGCAGCTTTGTATAGTTATGAATTATGAAAGAAAGAAAACCAAGAAAATACAAGTGTTGAAGCAGAAGCTCTTATTGTCAAAGGTTGTTCATAGAGCCAGAATAAAGGAAGGAGAGGGAGATCAAAGTCAAAGTCCAAACTAAGCAAAGATCAATGTGCCTTTTGTTGAGAAAAAGGGCACTAGAAGCAAGAATGTCCTAAACTAATGGACAAAGGCAAACTTAGAAAGGGAAATGTTGTCTCAAATTCAAATGTAGCTGAGTGTGATGATGCAGATTCAAATCTTTCAATTGTTGCTACACCATCAACCAGCTATTTAAGTTCATGGTTGCTAGATTCAGCTTATAGTCACCATATGACTCCTAATTGAGAATGGTTCTTTGACTTTAAAGAACTAAAAGGTGAAGTTGTCTACATAATGAATAATGCCCCTCTTAACACATATAGGATTGGTTCAATTCGCTTGAGCAATAAGGATGGATCAATTAGAACCTTAACAAGTGTTCATTATGTGCCAGATTTAATAAGGAATCTCATTTTTATGGGAACCTTAGAGTCAAAAGGTTTTGAAGTAAGGGTAAAAGATGGGATAATGAGAATTATCTTTGGTGCACTTGTGATGATGAAAGGGATTCAAAAAAGGAATAGTGTGTATTAGTTTTTGGGTAATACAATTTTTTGGGACAGCAGTAGCGGTAGCTTCTATTGATGATTAAGAGTCAGAAGCAACTAGGTTATAGCATATGCGCTTGGGGCATGCTAGAGAAAAATCCTTGAAATTGCTGATAGATTAAGGATTATTGAAAGGGGCTCAGGGTTGCAAATTGGATTTTTATGAACATTGCATCAAAAGGAAGAAGGCAAGGGTGAATTTGGAATAGCTATCCATAATACTGAGGGTATTCTGGATTATGTTCATTCAGATGTGTAGGGGCCTTCCAAGAATGCTTCATTGGAAGGAACACACTATTATATTTCCTTTATTGATGATTTTTCCTGAAGAGTATGGGTGTATACAATGAAGACGAAGGATGAGGTGGTAGGAATTTTCCTTAAATGGAAAAAGATAGTGGAGACTCAAATAGGCAGAAAAGTTAAACGTCTCCGTATAGACAATGGTAGAGAGTTAAAAAATGATCCATTTTTGAAAGTCTATGAATATAAAGGTATTTTTAGACACTTCACTGTTAGATATACACCACGAAAAAATGGGGTGGCAGAGCAAATGAACAGGATATTGCTAGAGAAGGTTCGGTGTATGTTGTCCAATGCTAGGTTAGGCAAAGAATTTTAGGCTGAGGTTGTAGTCTGTGCTTGTCACCTTGTCAACTGCCTATCATTGACTGCTATTAGTTGTAAAATGCCATTAGAGAAATGGTTTGGAAAACCTACTATAGATTATAATTCTTTACATGTGTTTGGTTCCACTGCACATTACCATGTTAACAAGTTAAAGCTGGATCCAATAGCAAAGAAGGCAATCTTTATAGGGATAACTTCTAGCGTGAAAGGCTATCATCTTTGATGTCTAGAAACAAAGAAAGTAATTTTTAGCAGGGATGTTACCTTTGAAAAGTCTATCATATTAGGAAAGGTGACTTCAAAAAAAATGGAGCAGACAAATGGTACTCCCAAACATGTGGAGTTTGATGGCAACAGAATTGTCCCAGCCAATGTAGAAAGTGATAATAACTCTCCTATGGTAGAAGAAGAGTCAAATGAATGAGAGGTTTAGACTGAAGAACCTTTACAGCAACATGAATCAATTACATTAAGGAAGGGGAAGAGGACCATTAGACAACCTGCTCGCTATACTGATATTATCTCTTTTACAATACCAATTGCAATGGATGATGTTCCTGTCACTTATAATGAAGCAATCCAAAGTTCAGAATATGAAAAGTGGAGGATTGCCATGAATGAAGAAATACAGCCTCTTCGAAAGAATCAGACATGGAAACTAGCTAGTCTTCTAAAGGGAAAGAAGACAATTGGGTGCAAATGGGTATATGCAAAGAAAGATGGATTTCCTGACAAGGATAATGTTCGCTACAAAGCAAGATTGGTGGCTAAAGTCTACACATAGATGGAGGGAATTGATTATAATGAAGTATTTTCTCTAGTTGTAAAACATTCCTCTATTAGAATTTTATTGGCTTTAGTAGTATAGTTAGATTTGGAATTTGTTCAGATGGATGTAAAAAATGCATTTTTACGTGGAGACTTGGATGAGGAAATCTACATGACTTAGCTAGATGGATTCAAAGTTGCTAGTAGAGAAAAGATGGTTTATAAATTGGAAAAATTGTTGTATGGATTGAACCAATCTCTGAGGTAGTGGTACAAGTGATTTGATAAGTTTATGATAGGGCAAAAGTACACGAGAAGAAAATATGATCATTGTGTGTATTTGCGCAAGCTACAAGATGGATCCTATATATATCTTCTTCTTTATGTTGATGATATGCTGATAACTTCCAAGAGTCAAATAGATATTGAGAAATTGAAGACTCAATTGAATAGGGAGTTTGAGATGAAGGATCTTGGTGAAGCAAAGAAGATTCTCAACATGGAAATATCCAAAGATAGGAAATTGGGGAGGCTCTATTTGTCTTAGAAAGAATATCTGAGGAATGTACCAAAATGTTTTGGCATGAATGAAAAGTCAAAACCAATTAGTATACCACCTGCTCCTCATTTCAAACTTAGTGCATCTATGTCACCTAAGAATGATGCAGAACAAGAATACATGTCAAAAGCACCAAATGTAAGTGTTATTTGTAGCTTGATGTATGTAATGGTGTGTACAAGGATAGATATTTCATAGGTAGTTAGGGTTATGAGCAGGTACATGCATGATCCTAGAAAGGATCATTGGTAAGCTGTGAAATGGATTCTACGGTATATTCTAAACACCATAGACACTGGTTTGGTATTTCAGCAGGATAGACAAGATGATTAGTGTGTAGTTGGGTATTGTGATTCTGACTATACTAGTGATTTGGACAAACATTGATCAACTACTCATTATGTGTTTACTTTTGCAAAGGCACCAGTTAGTTGGAAGTCTACCGTATAGTCAACAGTTACTTTATCTTCTATACAGGCAGAGTATATGGCAATTACAGAGGCTGTAAAGGAGGTAATTTGGCTTCAAGGGTTGCTTAATGAATTGGGAATGGAGCAGAAGCACATCAAAGTGCATTGTGACAGTCAGAGTGCTATTCATTTAGCAAAGAACTAGGTTTATCATGCAAGGATGAAGCATATCGATGTTCGATATCACTTTACACAGGAGATTCTGGAAGAAGGTGGAGGCACAATTTAGAAGATTCGGACTATTGAGAATCCTGCTAATATGATAACAAAAGTGGTAACTATGGTCATGTTTAAACATTGTTTAAACTTGATTAATATTGTTACAAATTGAAAAATGAAATTTGCAAACACTACTGAAGGTTGGATTTGAGAGAGAATTGAATGGAATTTTGCCAAGGTTGAGATTTTTTGTTTTTGGAAAAATGTTTTTATCCCACATCAGGAAGTTTTAAACATTTGGAGGAGTCCTTAGGCTATAAAAGGACTCCTCCCCCTCTAGTTATTTCCATCCCAAAATTACCTCTCCTATATATTTAGGCAATTGTATTCTTTCTCTCTCTCTTTTGTAATATTTCCTCATTTAGTGAAATATTATTTTGGTAGTGTCCGAGGATATAGGCATAATTAGCCGAACCTCGTTAAATTTTAGTATTCTATTTTATGTCTATTTAATAGCTATTGTCAGGTATAGTTATTGTTAATTATTATGCTTTTAAAATTACTTGTCTTGGTAAAATTCTATCTAAGAAGAGTGGTTATCAAGTGGGACCATTATGACCCCTCTACTCTTTTATGGGAATATACCTTGGGGTAATTTTTAGTATAATTGTTTACACTCTAGTCCTATGTGCAATAGTTGTCAAGGTGATTTTTATTAGTATTGGTGGAAATTAACCCGAATTCCACAACACCTCAAATATAAGATCCAAAACCTAATAGATTCTGAAAAAATCACAAACCTTGAAAAATCCAACTCTAACCTCAACACTAAAAATAATCCTTTCGCTGACTACCAAAATGTCCCACCACCGGCCACCATGATGATTAACTCGGGAGTGAGTAAAGAAGAAGTGTTAAACTCCTTTGAAAACCTAAACCCTACAGCTAATGGAGAATCTCCTAATGCCTCTAGAGGAGTTGAGGATTTGCTAGGGTAGCCCTCAAGGAAATTTAACTATAAGGTGTTCTATTCCAAACTGACCTCTACAGATATCCTAGTTGAATTAATTGTGCCCTTAGGATGGGATAATGAGTTTAATGATGAGAAAGAATCCAAAACCCCAAAATAGGCAAGAGTGGAGGATTTATTAGGGCAACCCTCATGCAAATTTGATTATAGGGTGTTCTATTCAAAGCCTGCCTCCAGTGATATACCTCTTGAGGGGATTGTGCCCTTAGGATGGGGTGATGAATTTGGTGATTGGCCAGCAAAAGAAGATAATAAAGGGTCTCTAACTAATGAACTAGGGGTTGAGGAATTACTGAGAGGACATCTGGGAAAGCTTAGTATGGAGGGAAAGGAAACATGTGCAGTAGAAGTATAGAAGGATGAAAAGAGGGACAGAATCATTAAAGTTGTAGACATCTGGTATGACTCTAATGAAGAGAGTCCCACTGGTATGGATGTGTGGAGTGATGACCTTAAAGTGAATCATGTCACTAGAAGTGGGAGGAATTACAAGGTAGAAGAAAGGAAGATTGAGAGAGTTACTAAAAGAGAAGAGACAGATGATGCAGAAACAGAAGAAAGGGAAGAGGAAGACCTGATTCTGGAATAACTAAAGAATGCTAAGGCAAATTTCAGTATCTAGGAATATTGATGCACTCAGGCAACCACAAAAGATCTCTAATAAAAGCTCTATCAAACATGAACATTAAAATAGCAGCCACACTCAAGGCTATGGTAGCAAAGGTTATAGAAAAGAAATATGGGCTAATAACCTTCTCAGATGATGACCTGCCTTTAGAAGGAAGAAATCATAACAAGGCATTATTTATCCCAACTGAAGTTAAAGGGAAAAGAACCAACTTTGCAATGGTTGATGATGGTTCTGCCATTAATGTAAGCCCATTAAAGATCTTTCGTAACTTAAGTTTGAAAGCTGAAGACTTGACAAATTCATACCTCATAATCAGAGCCTATAATGACAGCACTGGGAATATGGAGGGGACATTCCAAGTATAGTTAAAATAGGACCAGTGGAATCAACTATTAAGTTCACCATATTGGATATACTAGTTACTTATGCCTTGCTATTGGGAAGGCCATGGTTCCATTCTCTAGTAGGGGTACCCTTGACTGTGCCAGAAGATAAAATTCCCTTATAAAGGAGATATAGTGACAACAAGGGCTACGCAAGGATGAGCAAGGAAGTCCTAAGGTATCAGAATTCAAGATTCAAAATGACACTAAAGGATTAGGGTGTGCTGAGATAGGATCTACTAGTAGAAGGGTAAGAGAGAAGGAGAAGGCCAAGAAAAATAAGCCCCTGGGGAGAGTTGAGTCATTAAGTGAGAATTTCATCAAGCTAGGAGAGGGCAAATACTATCTGGGTGCTAAGGAGTCTGTTAATTTCATTGGCAAACATGTTCATAGGTTTGTGATTTTCAAGGACTAAATTGTGGAAAACTTAGTCAAGAGCAACAAAGAAGAAAAGATAAAGCAAGTAGATGGAAGAATGGGGGATGCTGCTGTCAAAGAGCTGCTGTTTCTACCACCTAAAAAGGAGCCACCCAAGGATTTAGCTACTCTTATTTATGATAGCTTTACTAATGTCTTTTATGAAGAAACTGATGTAATAATATTCAGTCTCTATGCGAATGAAAGATGTGTTTTTTCTTTAATTAATAATATGAACGCTGGTTTTGCTTACTTGTGTGATGTGCATCCTGATAGTTCTATGCATTATAATTTTGATCGTCCATGCATGTTTAAAATTAATTCAATTCAATTTGATTCATTTAACATGGACATGAATGATAATCCAAATAACATTTTTATATCACATGATGTAACTCCTAAAGAGAGGAAAATTTTAAAAAGAATATTAACAAAAAGAAAGGTGGTATTTGCTTGGACCTATGAAGACATGCTAGGTTTAGATAGAGACATCACAGAGCATCACATTCTAACTCATTTAGAAATAAACCAGTTAAATAGAATTGCTTAGGCTGAGACTAGAATGGGCTAAAAAGATAAAAGAAGAAATTGTTAAACAAATTCAGGCCAACTTTTTAGAGGTAGTAGATTATCCCCAATGGCTAGCAAATATAGCCCCAGTAACCAAGAAAGATGGTAAGTTACATATGTGTGTTGATTTCAGAGATTTAAATAAAGCATGTCTTAAGGATGACTTCCCTTTACCTAATATCAATGTGATAGTGGATAGTATAGTGTCAAGTATGATGTACTCCTTCATAGATGGGTTCTTTAGGTATAATCCGATAATGATGGTAGTTTTGAATAAGATCAAGATAGCTTTCATCACGGAATAGGGGACATATTGCTACAAGGTTATGTCTTTTAAGTTGAAGATTGCAGGTGCAGCATATCAAAGGGTAGCCACCACTCTCTTCTATGACTTGATGCATAAGGAAGTAGAGGTATATGTAGATGATATGATGGTCAAATAAAAAACAAGAGAGGGCATTTTGAAGCACTAGACAACTTCTTGGCACAAATTGAGAGGAATAATTTAAGACTCAACTCAAAGAAATACATTTTTGGAGTTACTTTAGGGAAGGTGTTGGGGCATATAGTCAGTAGTAGAGGAATCAAAGTGGATCCAGATAAAGTGAAAGCCATTCAAGAAATGCCAGCACTAAGGATAGAGAAAGATGTGAGAGGGTTCATAGGCAGGTTATAGTATATTAGTAGGTTCATTGTAAGGCTTACTAATATTTATGGCCTAATCTTCAAGCTTTCGAGAAAAGATCAACCTATAGAGTGGAATGATGACTACCAAAGGGCCTTTAATAAAATAGAGTATCTCACTCATCCACCTGTACTGAAACCACTGAGGTTAGGTAAACCTTTGATCCTATATTTGGCTCTCGAAGAAAAGGCAATGGAGATAATGTTAGCACAAGAAGGGCTGGATGGGATAGAGGATGCAGTGTATTAACTCAATAAGAAGTTCATACCATATAAAGAAAAATATGATTTAGTGGAGAAGACATGTTTGATAATGATCTAGGCAATAAGTAAATTAAGGCATTACTTTCAGTCTTATAGGGTTCAGGCCATTTCAAAAATAGACCCCTTCAGGTACATATTGCAGGTACCTGCTCTAACCAAAAGGATGGCTCGTTCTCCTGATTGAATTTGATATATAGTACATTACCATGAAGGTTATTAAGGGAAGGGCAATAGCAGAATTCCTAGCTCAAAATGCAGGAGAGGACGTTGAACAGTGGAGCCTATAATTCCCAAATAAGAATCTAGCAATTGTAGAGCATCGGGAATGGAAGCTTTATTTTGATGGTTCAGTAAACAACAAAGGAGCTGGGATAGGAGTGATCCTTATCACACTAGAGGGAGAAACCATAACAATGGCCAAGAAGCTAGATTTCAAAGTAACCAATAATATGGCTAAGTATAAAGTGTGCATTCATGGAGTAAAAGTGGCAATGGCAGCTGGAATAAAGGAGTTGTTAGTAAACAGGGATTCTATGTTGGTTATCAGCCAGGCTAATAAGGAATGGGAAGTGAAAGAGGAAAAGCTAAAACCCTACATCTGCTATTTGAAAGCTTTAATAAATAATTTCACCAAGTGTCTCTTTATCCATCTATCAAAAGATGACAATCAGATGGCAAATGCACTGGAAACACTCTCTTCAATGTGGGATAGTGTAACTAGGTTGACAATAAGGCCAATAAATATCATAAAATCAAAGGCTTCGTGTTATGGGAGTGAGTAAATTATGGGAATTCAAATAGGGCCTTAAGAGAAGCCATGGTTTTATGATGTTCAGAGGTTCATTATGGAAGAAAAATATCCATATGAGGCCACTTTAAAAGAAAGATATGCCCTACATGTTCTTGCATGTAATTTTTCAAGTCATAATGGGGTGTTCTATAAGAGAATGCCGAATGGAATGTAGCTCAAATGTCTCAAAAAACATGAAGCAGAAGAGGTGACAAGGGAAACTCATGTAGGAGCTTGCGATTCTCACATGAATAGAATAATCCTAACAAAGAAGATAATCAAACAAGGGTACTACTAGATGAGCATGGAAAAGAATTGTATTAGAACTGTGAGACAATGCCATCAGTGTCAGATCTATGGGAACCTCAAACTCCTTCCTCCAATGGTACTGAATAGTTTATCATCTCCTTGGCCTTTTGTGGCATAGGGGATTTATATCATAGGAGAAATAAGGTCAACAACATCGAATAGGCAGAAGAACATAGTTGTGGCAATTTATTACTTCTCTAGATGGGTATAGGCTAAGTCTCTCAATGCTTTAAAGGAAAAATAGATGGCCCAGTTCATTGAGAAGAATCTTATTTGAAAATAAAATGTGAGAGAAAAATTTTCAATTAGAAAATCTGAAAGGACTAGCAGATAACAAAAGTTATGTCATGTGATATAGTAAATGTACTTATTTTAGCCCTAATTAATGAATCTTATTGAAGTTGAAATTTTTTCATGACATTGCATGTTCTATCTTATTCATAATGCATAAGCACTATAAATGAAAATAGAACATAAAAGATTAAGACTAGCTCTATAAGACTATGTTGTTCTAATGGCGCCTATGTTTTCTTTTCTGAGACTCATTATGGAAAACTTGGGTCCTCTTATATCTAGAAAATCTGGGTGGCTATATAGCTTATATCATGACCCAAGTCTTATAGTTATCATTAGTAGCTCTACCAGTATTCAAGGATATGTTACGCTCAAGAGTCCTACGAGTCCATAAGTCCCTAACCTTATCCAGAAAGTCCTATCTGAGAGGGAAGCCTTCAAAATTTAGTAGTATGGTAATAATGAATTGCGGATGATCATACTTATGATAGAGACGTAAATGGGAAAAGAAGGTTAAAAAGTGCAAACCAAGGATAGGAACGCAATGATCATATAAATCAAGGGTCATAAACTTCAGCCTCCACCAATTGCAAACCCATATAATCTCAATATCAGTGATGCCCCTCATCCAATCAATCTAGTGGTCTATAATGTACTTACCCTTCATCTTCAAAGGTCGAGACTGCAATTGATAAGGCTAATAAGATAAAGGATTGGCAAGGGCAGCAAGCAAGCTTAATTTCTCTTACAACCAAATCTGAAAAGAAAAAAAAAGAAATAAATGAGAAGCCCGCTAAGTTGAAAACTTGAAAAGAGCTGCTTAGGCAAAAATCAGGGCAAGCCTGCTAAGTTGAAAACCTAAAAAGGGAAAAATTTAAGGCAAACCTGCTAAGTTAAAAACCCAAAAGTGCAGCATAGGCAAAAGTTAGGGTAAAAGAAACACACCTAAAGAAGAAGTAAACTACTTGAAAGATGATGGTGGGTCTTGAAGTTATCCAACCTAATAACAATTTTAGTAAGAATAATGGGCATCAGGTCAGCCGTATCCATTACTTGTTCTAAGATACCCAAAATCCTAGTATCAATATCTCTATGGTCAGAGACTAATAAAAACTGAGCATAGAAGCAAAAGACAACAGTTCTTATCCATACAACACTATTCCTATTCTTGGTCTCATATATAATGATTAAAGAAGGTAGAGTGATAGTTTTAGAGTTATGTATAAGAAGATGGACATCATCTGGGGGCATATCAAAGAAGGCCACAAATTTGGTTGGGAATTTCATACCTAAATCGGGCAGGGCAATAACAACAGTAGAATCATATGGATTTCCCAAAATGATAGTAAATTCTTCAATCAGGGACATAGTTCTTGACCATTGAATATGAAGAGATAGTATTTTGGACTCCAAAAAGTTGCAACAGCATGTAGCAAGTTGTCATTTATCTTCAGATGTTGAAGAGACTTCAAGGGCTTAACATGGAAGGTTGAAGCTTGTTCCAATCATCATGATTAAGACTCTTGAGAAATTTCTTCATTAGGTGGAGGGAAGCTTGAGTCATTATGAAAATAGGAAAGAAAGGAATGATAAGAAAAGCTTTCCTTTTAGGATGTTATATAAAGGTGGAGATTAAAGTTAAATAAGATTCAAATTACCTTTTCTTGATAATTAGATAAGGATGGGAGATAAGAGATAAGATCTATCAAAGATTGGATAGTGGATAATAAGATATATATATATATATATATATATATATATATCCAAAGTTTAAATGATGATTAAGAGATAAATATATGTTTATTCTAAGAAAAAAAGAAATTTTTTTTAAAATTCACTTAGGATCATATGTTCATCCAAGTCTGATTTCAAGAAAGGGAAGTTTGAAATAGAGCAGTATAAAAGATAGCTTGTCCTAACTATAAGATAGAAAATCACCTAAAATTAATCATCCTAAGCTCCAGAATTAGGCCATAGGCTCCATCCTCTACTAGGTTCATCATGATGATAGGTATCTAGAAGTCTAGCGGATGAAGTACTAGTATTGTAGGAATCAAGGCCTGAGTCAGCAAGCCACTGACGAAACATCTCAATCTTCTACTCCAGATCCCTAGAATAACTCTACACATATAGGAAACATCATATCATATGCATTCCATGCATACATTTGCATAACAAGTGTACATGCTTACCCGCCAAGTAATTATGAACTGCATGGTAAATAACTTATGAGATGAGGTGAGTCTGTGCAAATACTCTGCCTGTGTCCAAGGAACCTATTTTGTAAAATTGTACTAACATCAATACCAAGTGTTCAAGTAATATAAGAAATAAGTAAAAAAAACTCATATGAGAAGTATATGCTAGAAAAAAGCTAGGGAGCTGAACATCATCGAAATGTATCTATTGCTCAACTAGAGCTTGAGCAATAGGAGCCCAATAAAGCATGGACTTATTAAGAAGAAGAACATCACCAAAAATAGCACTATTAAAAGCTCCCTTATGGCTGGTTCCAACATACTGAGTGCACTGAGCACGGCTAGGACTAGGCCTGGGGACCTCAGGTTCAATCTTAGTCTCAGGGGTAACCTCACTCTCCTACACAGTCTCAAACCCCTAATCAATCTTAATCCCCTCCTCCATCACTCCATTAATAGGGGAGTGAACCTCCTCAATCTATGAAAAGCAAACTATGAGAAAGAATAAGTGATTTGAAAAACTCTAGAAGATAAATGATTAGAGGTTACCTTAGTCTCAGCAATAGGAACTTACTCCAAGAGGTTCTCATGGATTAACTGTCAATAATAGCAAGATCGCTCAAGAAAAATAGTGGCACCATATCCCTATAACACCACTTGCAACTCTAAACAGATTAGATGAGAACTATAAAGTATTGAGCGAGGAATAGCAACAGGAATACAACATCAAGATGGTCCAGAGCGCCACCGATATACCCACTCTTTTAAATACCATATCTAATAGCCATATCAAGGGAGCATAACCCTCATCTCCTTAAGTCATACTGTAACATCCATGAAATCATATCACTGGATGTCATCAGCTCCCTCTAGCCAATCAAAATAGATCTATAAAATCAGGATTAATTAAGTTTAACTTGAATTAAGCCATGAAGTACTAATGATTTTATTTTATTACCAGGTCATACTCGATGGTGTTCAATTAATCACAATAAGTCTGTAGAGTATTCTTGACACTCACTAGATGGGAAGAGCCCCATCTCTACATCAAGGGAGACTCCTGTCAAAGCTGATAGCCTTAAAGCCATGAATCAGCCCAATCTCTATGCTCTAGATTTGAAAGAGAGAATAAGTCAACAAAAAGAAAGAAATGGAAAAGAGAAAAAGAGAAATGAAAAGGGGATAGACTCATATATAAGACATGCTAGAAGTCACACATGGTAACAATGCCTCTACAAATAGTGTCCAATCTGTAATACAAATAAGCTAACACCATAGATCATTAGTCTAGGGTGATAACTTGGTCTACATCTTGAAGAAGGATGAGAAGGGAAATGTTGACCTCATGACTAGTCTCATAGAAGAGGGTCATGCTAAATAAGATCAAGAGGAAATACCTCGCCATATGAGCAATCTGGCGAGGTGTGGTGGTGGGAAGACGTATGAATCCCTTAACTAATAATGAAGGAACAACATTCTTCTAGTTCTTCCATGTCGAGAAAAATCTAATTAAGTCTCTTATATATTGACTCTACTGATGCTCAGGAAGACTATAGTAACTCATGTCGAAGGAAATGAGAGTCCCTCAGAAGGCAATCCCAGTAATTACAAAAAAACTCATAGGCGAAATAGTCAACTCTCCTACATAAGTATGCAACATATTGGTGGTGTCCATCTATCACTCAATCAGTGCGAATAAAGAATGGTGATCAGACCTCCTTTAAGCAATTAAAGGCCCAGCGACAAATTATCTAAACCTAAAGACCTTGACTAGCTGTGCAACATCCCTTGGTAGCTCGTGGAATAATTCATGAGCTAAGAAAAAATAGCCCGTGAAATTCATCAACCGCTGGGAGTATTTTGAGAACAAATGAGAATAATAATAAAAAAATTTTACATATCAGCAAAATAGAATGCCGATCGGCATTGCATAAATACCGATCGATTTCTAGACTTCTAACTCTGATTTCTAGACTTCTAACTCTGATTTTCAGACTTTCGATCAGCCATTCAACTGAAATCCTATGTTCTTGGGTTCAATTTAAATTTTTTATACATTTTTGAGTTATTTTTAATTCAATTTCAACAATATACACACTAATTTACATTTTGAAATTAATTCTAATTACTAACTGTATGAATAAATTTTTGCAGGAATGAATAAAAGTGAGGAAATGTTACCTCATTGCCGATATCTATGCACCTATAAAGGTGAAGGTGAGTCAATGGAAGCACGGTAGAACCTTGTTGGAGTCCAAGGTTGTTCTGGGGAAAATGGAGAGGCACAATGGTTAGTTCAGCTAAAATCTCACTCCTCTATGTAGCCTGTGTTGTGGGTCAACCATAGGATCTGACAAATCATGAATTGAACTTTGGATGAGCAAAAAAATAAAAAAAGAAAAAAGAAAATAAGAAAGAAATGGAGAGGGAAATGAAAGAATAGCATAAAAAAAAAGAGGGAAGCTTCTTATAAATGAAAAATATACATTTTGGTGCAATTTCATCCATAAGTGCATTTTAATTAGGATTTAATTTTTAAGTAATTCATCCAACTAATTAAGTGTATTTGTATTTATTATGAATAATCTATCAAGTATAGAATACATAATATTATAGAATTCAACTTTGCATTTCTGCATGCATCATTTTAATCAAATGTCAAAATTCGTTTCATGTTACACAGTAGCTAAAGCACAAATTTTCAAATTTATCTTGTTATGTGTTGCATAGTAGTCATGACATGAATTTCAAATTCCATATGTTATATGCTTCAATAGCGGTTATAACATGACCTTTTTAAGAGTTTTTACCACTAGACACTACACAGTAGTTATGGTGATGTCGCTAAACATCCCATAAGGAATATAGTGGATCTTAAATCGCTAAATGTTCCACAGGAACTACAATACCATTTTCAAAGCTTGCTAGATGTCCCAGAGGGAATATAGTCATAGCATTCATTTCATTGAATGTCCCACAGGGAATATAACGAAATTCATTATCATATGACGTCCCAAAGGGAATATAGTGTAGTTTCCTAGACACTATAGAGTAGTTATAGTATTATTGCTAGACATTCCACATGATCAATAGCACATTTTTCAAATCACGAATCGTTAAATGCCCCGCTCGGAATATAGCGAAATTTTAAATCACTGAATTGCTATGCATTCCATGGGAATTATAGCTCTTCTTTCAAATTAAGGCTCGCTAGACATCTCATAGGGAATATAGTGAGAATCATTATATTTTTTTTCATTAAATGTCTCACAGAGAATATAATAAAACCTATTGTCACTAGATGTCCCAAAGGGAATATAGTGCAATCCACCAAACACTGCACAGTAGTTATGGTATTATTATTAGACGTTCCATAATAACTATAGCATGTTTTCAAATCACGAGTAGCTAGACGTCCCAAGGGAATATATTGAAATGCATAAGTTTCATTAGATGTTCCATAAGAAATATAGTGAAATATATTAAACATAGCATCTTGCCTAAAATTGCTCAGCAATTTAAGCATCAACAGGTCAATTAGGATACAATGAAGTACCCTAATTCTTTCTTTCAAAATTGTATGCTATTGTAAGAACCCAATTTTGGGATGCAATTGTGCACAATTACGACATAGGCCCCTATGATGAAATTCATTCAAAAATTGAACTTGGTTGTTGTTTTTCTAGACTTTAGGGACTAAATTGCAACGTTTTTTAGGATTTGATTGCAAATAAGTCAATTTTCAGGGGTCTTTTTGGTAATCAAAAAATAAAATTTAGATCGATATTATACAATGCCAATTGGCATTGTACAGTGCTGACGCACAATAAGTCCCTTTTATTTATTTTTTTTGCATATTTTTTCTTATTTTTATCAATTTTTTCTTATTTTTATCAATTTTTTCAGTGTTTTAATTGGTTTAAAATTTAATTTAATTATTATTATTATTATCTAATGAAAATTTTGACACATTCAAAAGAACGTAAATAAGTTTCAAAAATCAAATCTTATCAGGACGCTATTTGATCATATAGGTCTGTTCCTCCTTTGGAGGAAGTTCAGTACATGCAGACTCTGCATTTATAAGCAGAGTCTGCATACGTGCGTAGGGGGGATTTTTTTTGGAGGATTTTTTTTTCTTTCACATAGAAACTTGACTGCGCAGAAACCCTAAAAAACTGAGACATCACTGAGAAACGCTAGGGGCACTAGAAAACTTGAATTTTGTCAAAGCTTTTTTTCTATACAATTCTTTGAACCAAAATGGTCCAGCATTATTTTTTAAGCCTGAGTCCAAAATCGGCAACAGTTTCAATGGTGAAAATCCTAGTCTGAGGGGCTAAAGCATAAGCATAACATTTTTTCTTTCTTCTCTTCCCTTCTTGTAAACCTTTTTTTATTTTTATTTCGTTATTGTTTTCTTATTTCATTACTAATCTAATTTTTTATGTGTTTCTTTTGTTTGATGCTCGATTGTGGATTGAGGAGGAAACAGTCTAAAATCCAAGAATTGAACAGAAGATCCATGGAATGCCATGGATGAACCTATACTATTTCGTTCAATAGTTCTTAGGATTTTAATTTTTATTTTGCATTTTGATATTCTGTGTAGTTATTTTAATTTCTAGGTGTATAATCATTTAAATTTAATTTTTGTACGTAGTTTGTAATAACCCCAGTAGTAGGAATAGTGAAATTTTTTATTTTCTATACTTTAAAATTGATTAGTAATTAGGTTCAATTGGGTAAAAAATCAATTAAAATCAATGGTCGCATTAGCTTAAATTAAGGTTTGCACATAATTAATTTAGGATTTTTTTTAGAAAATCACTGTAATGTTTAGTTGATCCATTTTTTGCTTTTCATTTGTTTTGGGCTTGTTTTTTATGTTTTTATCCTTTTTGGCCCCAAGCCCACGTTTTGGTCTAACCCACTTAATAAATAGGCTTAAAAATGGTTTAGGACTTTAATAATTAAAATCAACTTAGGCCCATTAGGTTAATTAAATTTTAGGCCCGCTTAGTTATTTAAAATTGTCTAGACTTAGCTCAGCCCACTTAATTGCATTTCTTTTAAAATATATAGACCTAGGCCCACATTTCACTTAAAATAAAACCAAGTTAGACTTAGGCTCATTAATTTGATTTTCCTTTAAAATTTAATAGACTTAAGCCCATTCCTTAGACAAATTAAAATAAATAGATCTAGGCTCACTAATTAATAAAAATGTAGGCCCACCTTTAGTACATTTCTCACTTGTAAATAAAATGTGAATTTAGCTAACTTTTTAATAAAATTAATATAGTTTAGACATGGGGACATTGCCTTTTTGATGCATTTTTTACTTGTAATTTTATTGACTTGTTGCCTTTTGGGTTAGATGGATGTTAATTAGAGTTTAATAAAATTGCATGTAATTAGAGGATGAAATAATCATTTATAAAATTATTCTAAATGAATACAAGACTAAAAAAAGTTAGTATTCCATATCCAAAATCTCCGTATCCAAAATCTCCTGGTTGTGGTGCTAGCTTTCTTTTAGGGAATCGAGTACCACCTTTACAATTTGTCCTAATTATTACCCTAGGTAGCAACTCCTCATCTCCATGCCATGTCTTTGTGACAGTGGTTAGTGTGTTCTCTAAGGTCCTGAGCCTAAACAGTGTCGCGGTTGCTAAAATCTTGGACGCACGCTAAACCCCGCTGTCTACAACTATTATTGTTTTGCAGCAATTTATCAAGCCAATAGGGATAAAGGGAGGCAACTGTAATCACCTAATTTTGGGATCCAACTGTGCATATGTGTGAAAAAAGCCCCAATGATCAAAATCTAATTAAGAACTTCTCTTTGGTATCGAGTTTCACTTGTTAAAGGACTAAATTGCAACATTTTGTGGATTTAATTGCAAATTTGGTTTTTTAAGGATTTGATTGTAGAAATTAGAAACTTATGAGGACCTTTTTATTGTAATTTAAAAAAATTGGTTGGCCAGCATTTAATGCTAACTGGCATTACATATGCCAGTCAGCATTACGGGTTAAAATCAGCATTTTGTAATGCCGATTTTTGCTAAAAAATCATCTTTACGCATTTTTTTATGCTGATTTTATCTTTTGTTTATTTTTTATTGGTCCCAGAGTCTTTAATTTTACAAAATCCTATCACTTATTATCTCTAATCCTAATTTTAAAAATTCAAAAAAAATGCAGACTAGTCTTTTAATCTCGCTCGCAACTTCCTTGCATGATCGCAAGGACTAAAGTGGTCGGGTGTGGCTTTAAAAGATAGAAGGTGAGGCTATGAAAGGGGGCTAGTGAGAGAGAAAAAGATGGAGAGGTAGAGAGAGTCTATAAAAAAATAGCTATGAGAAAACCCCAGAGAAAAAAAGCTATGAAAAAAATCAGAAAAAAAAGCCTAATTAGCTATTGCAAAAAAAAAAAAAAGACCTTTAGAAAAAGTACGTTCTTTGCTTTAAAGTCCAGAGAATCAAGAAAAACTATGGAGTCAATCTCAAAACAGTGACAATCCTAATCTGAGGGGCCATCAAATTACACTGCACAGCATTCTTTCCTTCTATCTTTTTTTTCATGTATTTTTAATTTGATTTCTTTATTTTTAATTATTGATTGAATACTTATTGATTAAATTTTTTGTTTTATTTTGTTTTTTATCCTTGTTCTATGGAACTTTGGAGGTAAGGTTGGAGATATGTGATTTTTGGACAGTGACCATTGGAAGAATCCATGGAATGCTATAAATTGAGATCTATAAAACCCCCATAAGATTTATGATTTCTGCATTTTTTTAATTAGATTTTACTTTGGGTTGTAATTAATTTTGACTGTAATTTATGTACAGTAGTATGTAATAACCCTAATAGTGGGAAATAGCATAATTTTATATTTTTTGCACTAAAATTGATTAGTAATTTAGGTTTAATTAAGTAAAATTCAATTAAAATTAATGATGGCAATAGATTAATTAGGGCTGCATGTAAATTGATTTAGGTTTTTTTTAGAATATCACATAAATCTTGTGTTTGATCTAACTTTTGTTATGATCTTTGTTTGAGTGTTGTTTTTGGATCTTTTAGTATTTTGGGCCCTATGCCCACATTAGGTCCAAACCCACTAAATAAAATAGGCTTAAAAATGGTTTAGGTTAATTAATTAAAATCAATTTAGGCCCATTTTTAGGTTAACTAAATTAATTTAAACTTTAGCTCAACCTATTAATTCCATTTATTTTAAAACAAATAGACTTAGGACCATTTTTCATTTAAATTAAAATTAGGTTAGAATTAGGCTAACTAATTAATTCCTTGCTTTAAAATTTGTAGACTATAGGCCCATTTCTTTAGTTAAATTAAAATAAATAGACTTAAGTTTACTAAAATTAATTAAAAATGTAGGTCTTTCTTTAGTCGAATTCACTTATAAATAAAAAATATGTAGAATTAGCTAACTTTAATAAATTAACCTAGTTTAGACTTAGGGACGCTGCCTTTTTGTATGCATTTTTTCATGTAATTTTAGTACTTATTGCCTTTTAGGTTAGATAGATGTTTAATTAAGGTTTAAATAAAATTGCATATAATTAGAGAATAAAATAGTAATTCATAAAATAAATCTACATGAACACAAGGCTGAAAGAAGTTAGCATTCTATTTCCAGAATCTCCTAGTTGTGGTGCTAGCTTTCTTTTAGAGAATCGAGTACCACCTTTCGATCTGTCTTGGTTATTAACCTTGGTGGTGACTCTTCATCTCCACACCATGTCTTTATGACAATAGTTAGTGTGTTCTCTAAGGCTCTAAGCTAAAACAGTGTCACAGTTGCTAAAATCTTAGACGCATGCTAAACCCTATCGTCTACAACAATCCTTTTACAAGCCCCTTATATAGGCAAAAAAGTTAATCTGAATGGGATTAGGATTTTACATTTTTTAATCAAATTCAAATTAGTAATTAGAACAAAAAACAATAAATAACTAGAGCTAAATTTATGATCGAAAATCCAGAATTCTAGAAATTCGATCGAAAATCCAGAATTCTAGAAATTCGATCGAAAATCCAGAATACCGATCAGATTTCCAAGATTTTTTATCAAAAAAATTAAATTTTGGGGTTTGATCCGAAACGAAAAGTCCATAATCCATTTAGAAATGGTGAAGTAGTTTGAAGTGAAGAAGTAAGTCAAAGTACAGTTATGTAGGTGCAAGTACTAAAGATAAAAAGATTAATCATCCAAAGCTCTAATGTCAAGCCAAGGACTCCACCCTATAGCTGGATCATTACTCCATTCTAGAGGCATAAAATTCCTAGTGACATGATCATCGAAACTGAGACCAGTAAGTTGTCAGTAAAGCCTCTCATTCTCAAGCTCTAGATCCCTAGCATAACTCTATTGCATCAAGAATAATTAGAATTATGCATATTATACATAGCATGCATACATTTGCATACTTGTTATAAATACTAACTCTCCAAGTATCCGTGATTGCCATAGTAAATAATCTCTGTGAAGAGGCAAGTCCATACAGATACTTTATCAGTGTCTGTGGGACCTATAAAATAAAGTATACTAATTCAGTAATAAGTATTAGTTTTTATAGGATTGGAAATGCAAGTCGCACTTACATGTGAAGCATCAGAAGGAGAGAAGCTAGGAATCTGAGCTATAACAAAATACATGTGCTACTTAATGGGAGTATATACTATAAGAGCCCAGTAGTACATGGACCTATTAAGTGGTGGAACATTGCCTAGAATGGTACTTGAGGAAGTATCACCTCGACCAATTTCATTGTGCTGAGTATGCTCAACCTCCTACTTAGTCCTCTCAGTGTTACCCTTAGTCTCGTCCTCTATAACAACATCAGTAGCTTTTTTAACATGTATAAAAAAGCAAATATCATCTACATTGATGAAAGAGATGAAGTAAAATGGTGATAGTGATGAAAGAGATGAAGTAAAATGGTGACAGAAAGCATACCTCAGTGAGGTTTGTAGGAACCTACTCTAGGAGATTCTCCTAAATATATTCCTGATAATGATGAGAACACTCAAGCAAAGTTGAAGCATCATATCCCTCAAAAGCTACTCTAAGCTCAGGACCAGTCATGTTGCAGCTCCACAACTTTAAAGAAGGAATAGAAGAAGGAACAGGCCTCCTAGAAGGCCCTATATGCCAATGATAAATATGTTCACCAAGATACCACATCTGGCAACTATAACCATGGAGCAAAACTCTCATAGTCTTAAGCGTCACAACTATAGTCATGAAATCATACCACTGAATGTCTTCAGCACTAACCAACCAATGTAATATGACTTGCAAACTCATTCAGATAAATTTTATTTAACTTCTATAATTGGTTAAATATTAAAAATTAAATTTATCTTACCAGGTCCCACTCTAAGTAGTTCAGCTGGTCCTGATAAGTCTACAAATACTACTTGATGATAGCTAGATAAGAAGAACCCCATCTCTGCATCAGAGGAAGAATCCTGTCAAAGCTAAAGGCGCTAAAGCCTAGAATCACCCTAATCTCAATACCCCAAATCTGTAGAAGAGGAAATAGTTAAAATAAAAAGAAGATATTATAAAAATAACCAAAGTTAAAGGGGTAGAAGGCATACATGTAGGATATGTCAGAAGCCATACATTATCATAACACCTCTACAGATAGTATCCAGTTTATAGTAGAGATAGGCAAAAGTTGCAGATCCCCAATCAAAGGAAGTGACTCTAGTAAGGTCTTGAAGTGGACTAAGAAGAGTAGTGCTAACCTCATGACTATTCTCATAGAAGAGGGTAGTGCCTAGTAGTATTAATAAGAAACATCTCATCTTTTAAGGGATTTGATGAGGTGTAGTGGTGGGTAACCTTTAGAAACCTTAAATGAGAGAAGAAAAGAGCATGTTCTTCTAATTTTTCTATGTTGAAACAAACATGAGCAAGTCATGAACATAATGACTCCTAGAATCTTTTAAAAGGGTGCAGTAGTGGATATCAAAAGGAACTAAGGCACCTCGAAAGGTAATCCCATTGATGGCAGAGAAGCTCAGAGGGGAAATAGTCAACTCACCAACTCATGTGTGAAATGTAAGGTAATCCCAATTATAATATCCATCCACTTCTTGATGAGAGCAAAAAGTGAATAATGGTCTAACCTACCTCGAGCAGTTGGTAGAGCACTAATGAAGCATTGGAAGCTAAATGCCTAGATGTGTTGTACAACCTCTCCAGATAAATCGTGAAATAATTCTCATGCTAAGTGAAAGCAACCCAAGAACTTTAGTAGTTTCTTAATGAAATTCAAAAAATGATAGGATTACTTTCCCTTTACAAACTCTTAATTTTATTTAAACTTTATCATTATTTTTATTTATTTATTTATTCTAAAAAACCTAGTTATCAGAAATCTAGAATACCAATCGGAAGATTGGATTTCTAATCGAAAATCTAGAATTCCAATCGGATTTCTAAATTTTTGATAAGAAATCTAGAATTTTGATCAGGAATATAGATTTTCAATAAAAAATATAGAGGTTTAACTAGAATTCTAATGATCCTCTGTGATGCAGCTATACTAATTTTATAAAATTTTATTTTCAAGTTAAAAATTTCATATAGTTTTATTTGATCTATATAGTAGATACTTTATAATTGCATGTGTGAATTTATTAATTTACATATTTATTGGAATATATTTTTTGTAGAATCAAAGACAGAGGAAGAAAATTTACCTCATCTCTAGCCTAGGAGCATCTATGGAAGTGTAAATGAGTCAAAGGGAGTACATCTTCCCTTTTATTGAGTCCCAAATTATTTTGAGGAAAAATTAGTTGTGAAATAATTGGATTAGATTGTTTGGAACTACTTCCACATAGTCTACATTGTGGATGAGCCATAGGATCAGACGAATTTAAAATTGGATGTCAGATGAAGGAATAATTAAAGAAAGAAGATTTGAAAATCAAGAGAAAGTGAAGAAAGAGAACAACAAAAAAATAAAAAGGATAGGAAAATGAAAGAGATAGATCAGTAAAAGGAAGAAAGAGAAGGTTTATATTAAAGTGACAAATGTCCACTTTAGTTCTTCAATTTTGTTTGCATTTAAGTCCAACATTTTTCTTGCAATTTAGTCATAAATTGCAATGTTACATAATTTAATAATTCAATGAATTATTAAATTGTTCACTGAAAAGAAATCAACACTACATGTCCGAGTGTAGTGTATTCTCAAATCAACATTATATGTCCAAGTATAGTCAACACTATAAATCTGAGTAAAATGGATTTTTTTAAAAGATATTATACATTTTAGTGTAGTGCATTTTCAAATCAATGCTATGCATCAAGTATAGTCAACATTATATGTCCGAGTATAATGTATTTTTAATAAATACTATATGTCCAAGTATATTCAACATTATACATTCGAGTACAATATATTTTCAAAATACACTATGCATCCGAGTGTAGTGCATATTCAAATCAATGTTATACGATAGAGTATAGTCAATATTATACGTTCAAGTATAATGTATCTTTCAATCAATACTACATGTCTAAGTATAGACAACATTATAAGTACAAATATTATGTATTTTTCAAAATGCACTATAGTTTGGAGTGTACTGCATTTTTAAATCAATGCTATATGTTTGAGTATAGTCAACATTATATATATCAATCAATAGTATACATCTGAGTATAGTCAACATTATACATTTGAGTATAATGTATTTTTCAAAATACACTATACATCTGAGTGTAGTGCATTTTCAAATCAACACTAGACATTCGAGTATAGTGCATTTTCAAATCAACGCTATACGTCCAAGTATAGTGTATTCACATATCAACACTACATGTCCAAGTGTAGTGTATTCTTAAATCAACACTATACATCTGAGTATAGTGCATTTTCAAATCAATGCTATACGTCCGAGTATAGCATATTCTCAGATCAACGCTACACATCCGAGTGTAGTGTATTCTCAAATCAACACTATACATATTACTATAGTATAATGCATTTTCAAATCAATGCTATACATCCAAGTATAGTGTATTCTCATATCAATGCTACACATTCGAGTGTAGTATTCTCAAATCAACTTTATACATCATAGCATAGTGCATTTTCAAACCAACGCTATACATTTAAGTATAGTGTATTCTCATATTGACATTATATGTCCGATATATAATGTATTTTCAAATCTTGTCATAAGATATTCCATAGGCTCTCAAATCTTTTTTCATTAGATGCCTCATAGGGATTACAGTGAAATTTGCTAAATGCTTTAGCATTCTACCTGGTGTTACATAGCAATATAAGCATTCATCGTGAACAGACAATCATTTATAGGCAAAAGCCTTAAGGTGCATAGGTAAGTATCTAAAAGAAATTGTGTGCTTATTTACTTTACCATAATTTGTCAAGCAAATAGTGACAAAGGGGGGCAACTATAAGCACCCAATTTTGACATGATGGAGTGTGGATGCGACATAGGACTCGAATGATGAAAATGTTATAAGTAGATCTTAATACTTGAAGCTTGAAATCTAAAAAGCCTAAAGGCATTTTCAAAAGAACTTAATTGATTTTCAAAGGACTTAATTTATAAAATTTTATTTCTTTTAAGGGTCTTGATACAATGCAAATATGCATAGTTATTTAGTACGTTATAAATGTTTTTTTGTTTAATTTTAGTTAAGTTTGTGTGTTTATTTAGTTATGAAAATGTTATTTTTAGTTCCAAATGCTTTTTATGTTTTTTGCATGTTTTGCATATGTTTTTAGGTTTAATTGATGCATTAAATGGACTTTGGACTTGTTAGAATGAAGTATGAAGCTCAAGAAGTAAAATGAAGTTAAATTCATACTGTGCTAACTCGTTACAGTTGGAATGAGTAGTGACAGAGCCAATCCATGCCGACTCATCTTGGTGCGCCGACTCGTTCCATCACCAAAAAAGATGCAATTTTTTTAGCTTTGAGCAGTTTTTGTATTTTGGCCATAACTTCTTCTACAGACATCCAAATAAGGTGATTCAAGTGCCCTGGAAAGATAACTCAAGGATCTAGAACTTTGACGAAGGAAAAATTTTAAGATAAAGTCATCTTAAAGGACAAAAATGCCCTAGTAGTTACTATATCTATATAGAGTTTTGACCCTTCAATCAAAAGGGTACCTTTCCAATTGTAACTTCTTTTAACCAACTCTAGGGTCTATATATATGTCAATTCTAACCTGTAACAAAGAGAACAGGGAGAGAAATATCTCAATTATATGTGAAGAAATCTATGAGAAAAATATATAGTATTAGAATTAGAAATACAAATTTTCATTAGGAATTAGTTTATTATTTTGAAGATCAAGTTAGCAAGCAAGAAGAGAAGATTGCTCTATACCAAGCAAGTACTAGAAGGCTTAGTAAAAAGGGTTTTATCAATTCTCTTTCTTTTTCTTTTGTTGTTCTTTAACTATGTTTATTGGCTAAGTCTTATTTGAGAATCGCAATGATGAATTAAATAAGAACTACATTTTCTATCTTATCTTGTTTATGATTTAATTTCAATTAGTGCTTAATTAAGTTATTTATGATTAATTACCATATGTAACTTGTTTTAACTAAATTATTTACAATGAGAGTTGGAGTAATTTGGTGGATGTATAATTAAGATTACTTAAGAATTGGATTTACTTGGAAATAAGGAATTTATCTTAAGGGAAACAATTAGTAGATTTACTTGTGATTTCCTTGTCTATCTCTACAATACACCGAGAGAGCTTATGGACTCTATACGGGAATATCCTTAATTGACAACAAGAGTTGCTTTTATGGATTTATTGGTATAATGTAATTTATGATTTTCTCTTATCTCTATAATACACTGAGAGAGCTTGTAGACTCTAAGAGGAAATACTTCTAATTGATAACAAGAGTTACTTTTAGGGACTTTACTTTAATCTGACAATGAGAGTTGCTTTTAATGATTATACACATTAATTTCCAATCAATATGTTTTATGATAATCTTTTATAAGTTCTTATTTATATTCTGAATTGTGATTTTCATACATATATATTTTTTCTTTTTATTTTTGTTTAGTATTATAGTATATTAGTAGTAATTAGATTTTTTAATTAGTTTCAATTATTATCTTAACTTAGTTTTGCCTATCCATCTCAATAACTAATTGGTTAATATAAAATTCTAATCGGTTAATTCTAAGCAGTTAATGTAAAATTCCCTAATTCCTAGTGTTTGACACCCTACTTACTCTATACTAAGTCCTTAGAGACTAGGGTTATACAATTCTAGGCGCTTCAGAATTTAGCCCGTTACTGGGGATTGGTTAGTCAAATTGGTTTAAAAAATTTTATTAACTAAGGTTAGAGAAAGGTTATTTTAGGCCTTGTTTTTACTTTTTTTTGTTTCTATTTTATTATTATTATTATTGATTGTTTAGTTTAATTTGTTCAATTATGAGTTTACATTTTTTGTTATATTGTTACTAGAAGTACTAGTGATAATAATTTGGACTTTGATCCTGAAATTAATTTACTTTTACAAAATTTGCATAGGGAACAAAGGCAAAAAAGAGAAAATGGATAGAATTTTAATAATATGGCTCAATCAGAGAGAAAGACATTAGGTGATTTTGAAATGCCTGACATCTTGGGTAGTTTCGGTGGAATTGTGGCTCTAGCTATTGCCAACAAAAATTTTGAGATGAAGCCAAGTATTATCCAAATAGTGCAAAATAATCAGTTTGGAGGCTTACAAGGAGAAGATCCTTATGCTCACATATTGACTTTCCTTAATATGTGTGAAACCTTCAAGATTAATAGTGTGATGGATGATGCAATAAGGCTAAGACTCTTCCTTTTATCAGTTAAGGATAAAGCACAACTTTGGCTTGCTAGTTTGCCAAACGAATCAATCACAACATAGGATCAATTGAAGCAAGCATTTTTGTATAAATATTTTCCACCACATAAGATGGCCAAGTTTTGAAATGAGATTACCACTTTGAAGCAAAACGGAAGTGAGACAATCTATTTGGCTTGGGAGAGGTTTAAGGAACTTCAACAATAGTGTCCACATCATGGTTTGCCAGATTTGATGATTCTTTAAATTTTTTACAATGGATTGATGGTTGAAAATAGAAACATTGTCAATACAGCATGTGGTGGGAAATGGATGGATAAAATGGCTAGAGAGGCTGTTACATTACTAGAGGAACTTGCATTATAAGGATACATAGGTGAAGAAAATACTATGGCTAAAGTAAGAGGAGTTTTGGAACTTGACACAATTAAGATGTTGAATGCAAAGGTAGATGCCCTCACCAAATTGGTAAGTAACTCTTAAATGAATTCATTAGAATGTGCTAATGTTGTTTGTGAGACTTGTGGAGGATCTCATTCTTATTCTCAATCCAATGTAATTGTAAATGAGGATGTCAATTATGTGCAAGGAGGTTTTAACCAAAGAATGGGGTTGAATTCCAACACTTATAACCCTCAATGGAAGAACCATCCCGGATTCTCATGGTCAAACCCATCCTCTCAATTAAACCCTCCATATAACCCAAACACTAAACCTCAAAACCCACCTGGATTTTCCATGAAACAACAACCCTTTAATCCTACCCAATTTAAACCCAACCTTGAAACTCTTATGGAGCAATTTATTAACCAATAAATAGCCATTAACAAACAAAATGAGGAGCAATTTAAGTAGCTTAATTCTAAACTTGAGCAGATTGCTACCCATAACCACAACCTTGAAACCCAAATTTCCCAACAAGCCTCTACCTCAAACACTAAACCTTTGGGAAAGCTTCCTAGCCAATTGGAGTATGTACAAAAAGAGTCTTGTTAAGCAATCACATTGCATAGTGGTAAAGAGGTTGAAAAGGATCTTAATAAGAAAAATAAAAAGGTTAATGATGATGATGGAGCAAAGATTGAGGAAGTGGATGTTAGAAGTAAAAATGATGATAAAAGTGCAAAGAAAGGTAATAAGGAAAGTGCCATCCCATTAAAGAATGATGAACCAAAGGTAGATGTTAAATCTCTTCCTTTTCCTCAAAGGTTCATAAGGTAGAATTTGGACAAGTAGTTTGGTAAATTCCTTGATTATCTTAAAGATATTACTATCACTATACTATTTGTAGATGCTATTAGAGATATGCCAACTTGGGGTAAATTCTTAAAGGATATTGTTAGCCACAAGAGTAAACTTAAAGATTATAGTTTAGTATCTCTTATTAAAGAATCCAAGGCTATGTACTCCAAGTCTCCACCAAAGCTTAAAGATCCTAGTTCATTTACGGTTCCTTGTGTAATTAGGGGTACGCATTTTAATAAAGCTTTACGTGATATTGGTGCTAGTGTTAGTCTTATGCCATATTCAATTTATAAAAACCTTGATTTACAAGAATTTAAACCTACCAATATGTGTCTTTCCATGGCAGATAAATCTATTACATATCCACTTGGCATTTTAGAAAATGTGCCAACAAAAGTGGGTAAGTTTATGTTACCAGCTGACTTTGTTGTATTGGAAATGGAGGAGGATCTTGAGATCCCAATTTTATTTGGAAGACCATTTTTTAGGATAGTAGGAGTAATTATTGATATGAAGAAAGGAAAGATCACATTAAAAGTGATTAATAAATGTATGGAATTTGATGTGCTGAATATAATGAAGTCAACACCCATAGAAGTGGCAAGTAGAATTGATTTTATTGATGTTATTAATGGATGCATTGAAGAAGTATTTCATGAGTGTTTAAGGAATGACTCTATGGAGATATACAAGAAGCAAGAAGCTAATAATAAAATTTTTAGGTAATCCCATACAAATCTTCTTAATGGAAATAAAGATTTAAACCTTTAAGAAGTGAGGATGATCTAAAGGACAATACACCTTGTGAGGAAGTCAAGGTGGAGCTCAAGCCATTGCCATCAAATCTCAAATATGCATTTCTTGACTCTAATCTTCAATTTCCTTTTATTGTTAATTCATCCTTGCCTAGTAATGATGTTGATGCTTTATGTGATTAGTTGAATAATCATAATAGTGCCATTGGTTATTCTATAAATGATTTAAAAGGTATTAGTCCTAATATATGTATGCATAGAATTCTCTTAGAAGATAATGCTAAGCCTTCTATTGAAGGTCAAAGGCAGTTGAATCCCACTCTTAAAGAAGTGGTGAGAAAAGAAGTGACTAAGTTTCTTGATAATGGAATCATTTATTCCATTAGTGATAGTAATTAGGTAAGCCCCGTTTAGGTTGTACCAAAGAAGGGAGGCTTAACCGTTGTTAGAAATGAATTTAATGATTTGATACTTACTAGAACTATCACAGGATGGCATTTGTGTATAAACTATAGAAAACTTAATAAAGCAACTAGGAAAGATCATTTCCCATTGCCTTTTATTGACCAAGTTCTTGAAAGATTAGCAAACTTTTCTTATTTTTGTTATTTGGATGGACTTAGTGGATTACATTAAATTCCTATCCATCCTGAGGATCAAACTAAGACTACTTTTAAATGTCCGTATGCCTTTTGGTTTATGTAATGCACCAGCTACTTTTCAAAGAATGCATGTTTTCCATATTTAGTGATCTACTAGATGATTGTGTAGAAGTTTTTATGGATGACTTTAGTGTCTATGGTATTGACTTTTCTAATTGTTTAGACAACCTATCTAAAGTACTTGACAGGTGTATTGAGCATGGATTAGTCTTAAACTAGGAAAAGTATCATTTCATGGAGCAAGAAGGCATAGTTCTTGGACATATGGTTTTAAAGCGAGGCATTGAAGTCAATAGGGCAAAGATAGAAGTGATTGAAAAATTACCACCTCCGAAGTGTGTTAAGGATATAAGAAGTTTTCTTAGACATGTAGGCTTTTATTAAAGGTTTATCAAAGAATTTTCAAAGATAGCAAAGCCATTGTGTAGGTTACTTGCTACGGAAGCTACTTTTGAGTTTGATGATGCATGCTTGGAAGCATTTGAAATTTTGAAGAAGGCTCTTATTTTCGCACCTATCTTGCACCACCTAATTGGAAGCAACCATTTAAGATAATGTGTAATGCTAGCAACTTTTTTGTAGGGGCTGTTTTGGGAGAAAGAAAAGAATGCAAGCCTTATGTGATTTATTATGCCAGCAATCTACTTGATGAAGCTCAAATCAACTATACCACTACAGAAAAGGAGCTGCTTGCTAGTGTCTATGCATTTGACAAGTTTAGAGCATACCTTATAGGGTAGAAGGTGATTGTTTATTCAGATCATGATGCTCTTAAGTATCTTCTAAAAAAGAAAGATGCAAAACCTAGACTCCTATGTTGGATCTTGATGCTTCAAGAGGTTGATTGGGAAGTGAGAGACAAGAAAGGAAGTGAGAACTTTATAGCAGATCATCTATCAAAGCTAGATCAAGATGGATTAAAAAAGCATGATGATGGTGTGCCAATCAATAGGACATTTCAGGGTGAACATCTTCTAAGTGTCACATTAAAAGAACTTCCGTGGTTTGCAAATATTGCAAATTATATTGTAAGTGGTATTCTTCCTTATAGTATGGAATATAAATAAAGGAAAAAGTTCTTACATGACTATAGATTCTACTATTGGGAGGATTCGTTACTTTACAAAAGGTGTGCAGATGGTTTGATTAGAAGATGCATTCCTCAAGATGAAATCCAAGATGTTTTGAAGCATTGTTTTCTTTCGATGTTGGTGGACATTTTAGAGCATCAAAGATAGCATCTAAGGTATTACAATATGGTTTTTGGTGGCCTACTTTGTTTAAGGATGCTAGAGAATATGTGCTTACATGTGATAGATGTCAAAGGATAGGGAATATATCAAAGAAACACGAGATTCCTTTGAAAGGGATTCTTGAAGTTAAAATCTTTGATGTATGGGGTATAGACTTCATAGGTCCATTTCCCAGTTCCTTGGGTTACAAGTATATTTTATTCATGGTTGATTATGTCTCTAAGTGGATAGAGCAATGTCAACAATGACAAATGATGCTAGAGTGGTTAAGAAAATGCTTAAGAAAGTAATTTTTCCAAGATTTGGTACCCCTAGAGCATTGAGAAGTGATAGAGGTCCACATTTTTGTAACCATATGATTGAAGTTCTCTTGAAGAAGTATGGAGTAACACACAAGGTTGCTACTCCATGTCACCCACAAATAAGTGGGCAAGTTGAGGTGGGCAACCAAAAAGTTAAATGGATTTTAAGAAAATAGTTTCCTCCACATGGAAAAATTGGGCATTGAAGCTTAATGATGCATTATAGGCATATAGGATAGCTTTAAGACTCCGATAGGCCTTACTCCTTATCAATTGATTTATAGGAAGTCATGTCATTTATCCATAGAGCTTGAGCATAAGGCATATTCGGTGATAAGGGCTTTGAATTTTGACTTGACGAAGGCAGGTAAGAAAAGTTTACTTCAACTTAATGAACTTGATGAGTTGAGAATGAATGCTTATGAGAATGCAAAGTTATATAAGGATCGCACTAAGTTATGGCATGATAAGCATTTGATTAAGAAAGAATTTTATGAGGGAGAACTTTTTTTGCTTTATCATTCAAGATTGAAATTATTTTCGGGCAAGTTGAAATCATATTGGTCAGGTCCTTTTACAGTTGTTAAGGTATATCCTTATGGTGCAGTGGACATTACTAATAAAAAAGGGGAAATCTTCAAGGTAAATGGACATCATCTCAAGCCTTACTTAATCAATGAAGTAACTACTCCGAATCAATCTATCTCTCTCTCTCTACTTCTTGATGAAATAAAGGTAAGACTTTTAACTTTAACATGGTAGCACTAACACAGTTTTATTTTATTATACATTTTTTTACATATTATGTTCCTATTTCATTCTTATTTTATTTCATTTAATTAGCAAAATTACTTTAGTTTTTATAGTTACAGAGTTATATTTATAAGGTTTTTGAAATCACACATTTTTTTTCATATTATTTCTTTTCTTTAGTTTATTTTACTTATTTTGTTTACTTACATACTCCTGTTTTAGTATACATTTGGTATATTATTAGTATATATTTAGTTTAGGATTAGTTTTTATCTTATTTTCATGCATTTCTTTTACACATATTATTTAGTTGATAAGTTAGAATTAATTTATGCATAATAGTGACTATCACAAGTCATTACAATATAACGAGTCGTTATAGAGACCTAGTGTGCCGTATTGTTTCGTAAAGGATGACTCGATTTAAGAATGAAGGCATGTAACAAGTCATTACAACGTAACGACTCGTAACAGAGAGTCAGTGTGCCAATTCATTACACTTGGCATGACTTGACCCATCATGCAGGAAGTCGTAATGAGTCGTTCTTAAGGATCAACTCAAAATAGAGACATATCGTGCCGACTCAACACACTATGCCGAGTCGTCCCACCTTCACACACATATGCATTTCATAAATTAAAATACACACACTTATAATAATCCTAAATTAGCGTCTTTTACATTTTTAATTAATGCTTATTTATTTTTAAATTCAAATTTAGATTGAAAAGTTGTCTTATTATTTCAAAACGGGTCAAACCTTTTCACATTTCAACACACCTTTTCACATCGACACACACCTTTTCACATTACTCTTACATAACTATTCACCAAACCTTACACCCCTACATCTTACACCCCTATAACACCTATTTATACACCTTTTTAACCACCCAATCTCCTATATCTTCAATTCTCAAAAAAAAAAATGAATTGCAATATTTAAATACACTTACACATCTACTCTTTATTCATCTTCTCTATTCTCTCTTCCATAACCACAAACTTTTCATCTCTTCTCTACACACAACAACAAAAACCCTAATTATCCCACCCTCCCTTTTATTTCATTTTTCCATTTTCTTTTCTTATCCTCTATATATTTCTACAAAATTCTAAGTTTATTCAAGCAAGACTAACATTATGGGTAAGACTAGAAGATCATCATCCAAGAGACCACACATTGAAGAATCACCCCAAGAAGAGGAGGAAATTTTGACCAAGACTTACAAGGCTAAGTTTCTAATCCTTTCACATGTAGAAGATGCTAAGTTGACAAAAATAAGGTTTAGAGAAATCTTGGGTTGTAAGTATATTCCTAACTCTCTCTTGAACAAGATGGGTATGCTTGAAGTGTTTGATCAATTGCTCACTCAATGTGGTCTTAAGAAATTTGTCTTTATGCATGAGGATACTTATATTGATTTAATTATTGAGTTTTATACTACCTTGGATGTTAATGAGAACAATTCACAAATTTTGGAATTTAGGATGGAAGGAAATAATCACCAACAAACCTATTCTTTCATGAACCGTGTGTTTGGTTTTTAAAAGGAAGGATTATGTGATCCCCCATCTAATTTCAAGTTGAATGAATTTTGGACATTTTTTACTAATTTGCAAGCCCCATTTCAACCTAAAAAACAAAAGGCAATGTTCATTAAAGATATGAAATTTTGGTTGTTGCATAAGGTCCTACCATGTGTTGTTTTTCATAAGTCCGAGTTTAATAGGGTTTCTACACAATAAATGTTTCTTATGTGGTGTATTCATAATAAGAAACCAATTTATTGGACTTATTGATATTTAATTAGTTATTATCTTGTGCTCCATGTAAGGATTCACCCTTAACATATAGGCATGTGATCATAATAGTTGCAATGGCTTTGAATGTTGATCTTGCCGGTTATACTTGCAAGGTTGAATGCTCTTATTTTACTAACCATGCTTTTGTGAGAGGAGAAGTTGTTGATGCAAGATTTCAATTTATTCCCACCTGATCATATTCATGTTGGCATGGAATTGCTAGATCATCTCAAGTTGAGGAACCACCTACCGAATATCAAATAAAAAGTGACCCAAAAGAAGAACTTCCTCAATATCAACCATATAGTTATGTTTCATTGCTTACTTACCCTCTCCAAAGTGCACCTAGCTATTCAAGTGACCACCCTCCTATTTAGGATCAAATTCTAAACAATCAAATTGCCATGCAAGGGAAATTGAATGAAATGGCGTTTCACCAAAAGCAATTGGCTCGTCGTCAATGGAAATTGGAGTACAAGTTGCACCAACACTTTGATCAATCCGGACACCCAATTAAATCTCTGCCCACTTCTCTAACTGATGACTAGGGAAGTACTTCTATCCTTTCCTTTGCTTTTCTTTCCTTATATTGAGGATAATGCATGCTTTTAAGTGTGGGGGAAGGGATAGATAGATAGATATATTAGTATTAGTATATTAGTTACTTATATATTAGGGTATTGTATTAGTCTACATTTTTGTGTATTTGCATTAATGTTGATTATTCATTTTGCTCCAATATTTAATATGTAGTCATCCTTAATAGTCTTTTTAATTTTAATTGAAGTAAATATGTTTTATTGATAGTGAATTTTTATTGCTCAATTAGTAGAAGTCTAAGTTTTATGTAGTACAAGTAATAAGTTTATATTTTTATCTCTTTTTATTATTTATAAAATCTAAAGAATGTATTAGTCAACTTGCTAACTATGCTTTAGGCTAAGTAGTAATGATTTAAGTTTTGGTTTTCTTAAGGACTTAGGTAACCTTAGAGAAACTATAGCCATAATACATAAAACACTTGCTTTTCAATAATGGATGAGGACAATGAAAAAAGAAAAATATAATAATAATAAGTAAGTAATGATTGTGATATGATGCATTTAAGTAAGTTGTGTACAAATGAGTATGCTCCTTAGTTGCATTCATTCGAAAAAGGATGTATAATGTCATAAGTAGATGGATCTCGAGTAAGTTGTGTTCATTTATGTTTGCTCCTCATTTTCATTCATTCAAAAAGAGTACATCTAGTAAATATACTTAAGAATAAAAAATTCTAAAAATGCCATAAGAAAAGTAAGTTATTACGTGTGCTTAACATTGTCTCTAGGTTGTTTTTGTCTCAAGAATCCCTAAGTTTGAAGTATGAATATTTTGGCTAAGAAGCTTGGTTAGAACTTTGACTTTGCATTTTTTGATTTTATTCTTAGTAAATTAAGATAAATTGGTGAACTTATTGCCTATGTTATGAAACTTGTTTATTTTACCATTGTTGAGCATTGAAAAATCAATTATTGAATTATTATTCTTCTAACTTCATTCATGATTAAAGAGACTTGTTAAGGATGCTACATTTTTTTTAGGAGTAAATGAAAAGTTTGTTAATCTTTTTCATATTAGATCTTTTATTTGCTTGAGGGCAAGCAAGGTCTAAGTGTGGGGGAGTTTAATACAATGCAAATATGCATAGTTATTTACTACATTATAAATGTTGTTTTGTTTAATTTTAGTTAAGTTTGTGTGTTTATTTAGTTATGAAAATATTATTTTTAATTCCAAATGCTTTTTTTTTGTATGTTTTATATATGTTTTTAGGTTCAATTGATGCATTAAAAGAACTTTGGACTTGTTAGAATGAAGTATTAAGCTTAAGAAGCAAAAGGAAGTTGAATTGATACTGTCCTGATTTGTTACAACCGGAATGAGTCATGACAGAGCCAATCTGTGCCGACTCGTTCCATCACCAAAAGAGATGCAATTTTTTAGCTTTGAGCAGTTTTTGTATTTTGGCCATAAATTCTTCCACAAACATCCAAATAAGGTGATTCAAGTTGCCTTGGAAAGATAACTTAAAGATCTAGAATTTCATTTGGAACAATTTTAAGATAAAGTTATTAAGAAGGATAAAAATGCCCTAGAAGTTACTATATTTACATTGAGATGTGACCCTTCAATCAAAAGGGTACCTTTCCAATTATAACTTCTTTTAACCACCTCTAGGGTCTATATATATGTTAATTATAACTTGTAACAAAGAGACTAAAGAGAGAAATATCTCAATTATATATGAAGAAATCTGTGAGAAAAATATATAGTATTAGAATTAGAAATACAGATTTTCATTAGGACTTAGTTTATTATTTTAAAGATCAAGTTAGCAAGCAAGAATAGAATATTTCTCTACACCAAGCAAGTACTAGAAGGCTTAGTAAAAAGGGTTTTATCAATTCTCTTTCTTCTTCTTTTATTGTTCTTTAACTATGTTTCTTGCTTAAGTCTTGTTTGAGAATTGCAATGATGAATTAAATAAGAACTACATTTTCTATCTTATCTTGTTTATGATTTATTTTAATTAGTGCTTAATTAAGTTATTTATGATTGATCACCATACGTAACTTGTTTTAGTCGAATTATTTGCAATAAAAATTGGAGTAATTTGGTGGATGTATAATTGAGATTACTTAAGAATTGGATTTACTTGGAACCAAGGAATTCATCTTAAGGGAAACAATTAGTAGATTTACTTGTGATTTCCTTGTCTATCTCTACAATACACTGAGAGAGCTTATAGACTCTAGACAGGAATATCCTTAACTGATAATGAGAGTTGCTTTTATGGATTTATTGGTATAATATGATTTATAATTTTCTCTTATCTTTACAATACACCGAGAGAGCTTGTAGACTCTAAGAGGAAATACTTCTAATTGATAACGAGAGTTACTTTTAGGGACTTTACTTTAATCTAACAACGAGAGTTGCTTTTAAAGATTATACGCACTAATTTCCAATTAATATGTTTTATGATAATCTTTTATAAGTTCTTGTTTATATTCTGAATTGTGATTTTCATACATATATATATTTGCTTTTTATTTCTGTTTAGTATTATGGTATATTAGTAGTAATTAGATTTCTTAATTAGTTTCAATTATTATCTTGACCTAGTTTTACCTATCCATCCAAATAACTAATCAGTTAATATAAAATTCTAATCAGTTAATTCTAAGCAGTTAATGTAAAATTCCCCAATTCCCAATGTTCAATACCCTACTTACTCTATACTAAGTCCTTAGAGACTAAGGTTATACAATTCTACTTACTTCAGGTCATTATGTAATTAAAAATTTTTTTAAAAAAAAAAGATCGAAATTTTGTAATTTCGATCAGAATTATATAATTTTGATCGGAATTATATAATTTCAATCGGAATTGTATAATTTCGATCGGAATTATATAATTTCTATCAAAATTATATAATTCCAATTGAAATTTGTATAATTTCAATCAGAATTATATAATTTCGATCGAAATTATATAATTTCAATCAGAATTAAATGTGTTTCATATGCATTTTTGATTTTCCAGTAAATAAAAAAATTCTAAATTTTAATTGGTCAAATAATTTGATAAATCCTTGTTCCATGATTTATCTAAATTTTTTAGAAAATTAAAAGTCCTTATTAAACCAAAATTTATCAATATGAATAGGAGAAGTCACAATAGGATACGTGACTTTAGCTAGGGTTTTCTATATAAACCCAACTCAACTCTCCTAAAAAAAACTTTTTACAGGACCTCTCCTTCTTTTTTATGCAGTTTTTCAATTAAATTTTTTTTAGAGGTACCGTTCTTATAAGAAAAGCAGTAAACTTTTAGGAGGAGAAAATCAAGCATTGAAGACCTATTATAAAAAAGCAACAGGGATTTATACCACTCTGAGGAGCAAATTAATACTGCATCCATCCAATCATCTCCTCTTCTACCCTCTTCTGTTTATTTTATATGATTATTTTGGCTCCATTTAATTTCAACTTTATTTAATTTTTATTTTTGTTTTGTTTAATTACTAATCATTGTTTATTTTTTTGTTTGTGTTTGTAATTATGGAAGGAGTTGCATGATGAATTCACTGTAGAGAATAAAATCTATGAAGATCCATGGAATGCCATAGATTGAATTTTGTAGCTAAATATAATTTCTAGGTTATTTTTATTTTTTATTTATTATTATTTTATTGGTTGTTTTATTTTGTATTTTTATTTATTTAGCTTTTTTAGGTTGTATAAATTTTAATTTTATTTTTAGTAGATCATTGTAATAGTTCCAATAGTGGAAATAGTGGAATCCTGTGTGTGGTTATGTGTTTATTTTAATTGGATAGTAAGATTAGGGTTTTAATTGGGTGATTAATTAAAATTAATGGCTATAGAGATAATTAGGGCTTTTAATTAAAATTGAATTAGATTTAAGTTGATAGAATTAGGGTTGCTTGTTAATTATTTTATAATTTGTTGTTCAAGGTCACCATAACTAAATTAGGTTTAGAAGAAATAAATTTAAGTGATTATTTGATCTTTTATTTGATTTATTTAATATTATTTTATTATTTTTGGGCTTGTTTTTTTTTTTCATGTGTTTTGGGCCCTAAGCCCATATTAGGCTCTAACCCATTTAAATAATTTTAGGTTTAGGTAATTCTTTTTTGCCCATCTTTTAATTAGCCCATTTCTTTTAATAGGTTATTAATTAGGTCTAGATTTTAATTAAAATTGGTTTTAGGCCCATAATTAATTAAATTTTAGTTTAGAGATAACTTAGTCCCATTTAGTTAATTTAGACATAGGCCCACCTAGGATAATTAAAATTATTTAGACTTAGCCAATTAAATTTAAGCCTTTTCTATAATTTTTAGATTTAAGATCAACTTAGAATTAAAACATGTAGAACTAGGCCCACTAATTTAAATACTTCATAATTTGTAGATTTAGGCCCATTTTTAGAATTAAAATAGATAGACTTAGGTTCACCTAATTAAAATTAAATAGGAATTAGGCCCATTAGTCTTTAGGGTCACTTGTAAATTAAAACATGTCAAGTAAGACCAATTAATTAAGATCAATGTAGATTAGGCTAACTTAAAGATTGTGAATTTGGAATGCATTGTTTACATTTATTTTTCATGACTAGTTTGCTTGGAGTTAATTGTTTAAATAAGGATTTATATGAAATTGCATGTAAATAAAAGGTAAGATAGTAATTCTAAATGAATATGAGACTAAAATAAGTTAGTATTTCATATCCAGAATCTCCTAGTTGTAGTGCTAGCTTTCTTTTAGAGAATCGAGTACCACCACTTTTGATTTGCCCCAATTATTACCCTAGGTGGTGATTCCTTATCTCCATGTCATGTCTTTATGATAGTGGTTACTGTATTCTCTAGAGCCCTAAGCTCAAAAAGTGTTGCAGTTGTTAAGATCTTGGACGCAGGCTAAACCCCACCATCTACATGCACTATTAGGATCCATATCAAATGCCACCAAACAAATTAAATCATTAGAAGGCATTGCAGTAAGCATAAGGTTCTCTGACTTCGAAACTATCATAAGAATGATATCCTTGGCACCTGAAAGATCTCTAGGAAAATGATCAAAAGCAAATAGGCTAGTATAAAAATGAAACATATAATTATTAATAGCAGAAGTGTTAGATTCTAAAACTCCATTAATTACCATATAAGAACCTAAAGCTTGAGTATGCTTCTAGCTAAAAGTCTATGGTAAAATCTAGAATTACGATCACCATCCTTTAACCAAATAATCTAACTCTTATCTTTCAAAAGAGATTCATGTTTGGAAAGTTAAAGGGCAAGGTCATTATAAGCATTAAGCTCTCTATTATGCAATTCCTCTAAAAAATTCAAAGCTTTAATCTCCTACTGGGTCAATAAAGATTTTGCTGAGCTTAAGAAATTAGATGATCAATATGACAAAAAAAACTAATAATTCCAATTTTAAAGTAAAAACTTCAAAATTTTCAACTTTTGCATCATAGGAGGACCCAAAACAAAAGGAGTGCTCTAGAAATCCTTAATCAAAATTAAGAAGTTATCATGAGTAGTCCACAGAGCAAGGAAATGAAAAGGCTTAAGCACAAAAGCAACTTAGTGGCAATAAAGATAAATAGGGTTATAATCTAAACAATGGCGCGCTACAGCATGAAACTCAATGGACCTCCAATTCTAAAAAGAAATATATAAGTAGAAAAGCACAGTCAAGATGAATATCAACTTGATGAATACCTTTCCATTTATTTGTCCAAGTGTATAACAAACCTTTGGTATGTAAACAAGTGAACTCTTTGTCATAGCAAAAGCAAATTCTAGGCAAGAGCGAGCATTTGGAACCCGACATCATTTCTCATAACAACCTAAACAAGCATTGAAATCCCCTAGAATAAACCAATTACAGGATATTAATGTGGACAAATATTCCAATTTTGCCTAAATTTGATAATGAATAGAAGGCAAAACACTTACACAAACATAAGTAAGAAATTACATTTGATTATACATTTGACATTTCATTGAAATGTGTTGACTAGAACTTGAGAAAACCTTAATATTACATGTGATATGATTATCAAAAATGAGCAACCAAAGATTGGGAAAGGCCAAAGAATTAACAACCATAAAAGAAAGCTTAAGGGATCTCTAAAAACTACTATTCAGCAATTCAAACTCAACTTTGGGTTTAGTTAAGAACATAAAAGTAGGTTGAAGAGATTGACATTAAATATAAAAAACATGTTAAGTAGCAGGGTTACCACCTTTGTAATTCCAAAAAAAAATTCATTGACAAGAATGAGATACTTACCTCATTTGAGGTCTATTACGTGTGAGAGTATGGGAAATTTTAATTTTCCCTTCTTCTTTTTCTTAGCAGTAGCCACCTACCATTCTTCCTTTTTATCTTAAATATCTGCTCAGGATTTTTGAGAAACCAATTCTAATTTTGTCTATGCCTTCATCTAATCATCATTCAAAAAGTTGGAGCTAGACAAAGCGACATCCAACTAGACCTCTTGCTGCACATTACTACCATTTGGATGGATATTAGTGTTCATAACAGCTTAATTGTCTGTCACCAGATTAATATCGTTATTCTCAATAGCATTTGTTGCTATGGTTTCTACATGAAGATTTAAATTAAACGGAGACAAAAATAAATCTATGGGAATTTGTGATGTAGCGAAATCTTTAATTGAAGGGACTCTATTCTAAAATTTTGGACACTAGACTTTCCTAACTCCGGAATGACCTCTCGAAGTATCTTTGATATTATCCACCTGTACTTTTTTATTTTCACCCAGCACTGCTTTGGCATTAATATAGTTTTTAGCTAACTAGCAAGATGTTGAATTATTGCCAATCGAGTTATAGTTATCATAAAATGCTAGAAGATTCTTATAAATGACATCGATGTTAAATAATGTGCTATTACAATCAATCAATAGAAAATAAAGAAGCGTAGCCGTGATATTAAAATTGATTAAGACATGGGCAAAGTGACCAAAGTCACCATCAATGGTGGCTTTATCAATCTGAAGAGGAGAGCCTGTATTTCTAGCAATGTTAGCAAGGATCTGAGGTCCTAAAATTCCAAAGGCAATCAGTACAATCGAATCCATAACTGTATAGAGGTTGATTTTTCCTTACAGGGATCGAAGCTCGATGTTCATTATTGAATGTGAAGAATTCTGAGCTTAAAAGAAATAGATCCCTAATTCCAAACAACATTCTAAGCCATAACGGAATGTAAAAGAATTTAATAATATCCGTGACCTAAAGAAATTAATCTTCAATCCTTCAAAAGAGTCTAGATGGCTATTAATCATTCTTTCAGCTTTGCAATTGTCCAAGGAGATTCACCTTTATTCGGCACCTCTCTACCAATAAGCGAATGCTAGTAAAGTTAAAGACGTTTATGATAAACTTCATTATTCACTTTGATCCCTGATATGCACCTGGCTTAGGAACAATATGTAATGGCATAGGAACAGAAGTGTTGGCAGCAACCACTAATACAAAAGATTTCTTAGGTAAGTCAAGTCACTATCCTTATGCATGGCCAGCGATGATGCATGATTGGTGTTGAGAAAACCAATAGGTGAGAATAAATCAACATGAGTAACAAAAGCATCTCTGTAAGGGAGTGTAATATGACAAGAGAAGTCTGACGAAGGGATAGTCTCCGATGGCCGCATAAGGAGAAAACCCTAATTCAATCAACTTCAATTTAATTCATATCATTTTCAATCAAAATTTGCATATTATATTATTTTTCTTCTCTTTCTACTGCTTTCCCTTGTTTTTGCATTTTATTTTTATTATTTATTATCTTGTGGTATGTTGTGATTTTTATGGTGATTTAAAATTTGGATATAAAATATGAAAACAAAGTAGGTAGTTCAGGTGGATTCGGGAATGTTTGCATTCATTTTCATGTTTTCCATCATTTTTGCTTCATTCTTCTTCTTACATAAAAAAAATAAGTACTTTGGTGTAAAATTAGCATTTTATTGTTATTTTTGCATTTTTATTAATTTTTTCATTCTTTTTATTTTCCTTTTTTATAAACTTATTATTTTTGTCAAAAAAAAAAACCATATTTTTATGGTGAAAAAAACATTTTTATTATGTTATTTGCATTTTGACTATTTTTTTTATTGTCATTTTTATAAACTTATATTTTTATCATAAAATCTACAATTTATGGTGAAAATAACATTTTTATCAATTTTATGATTTTTTTTATATTTTTATCTTAATTCTATGTAATTTTATTTATTTTTGTCATTTTTATTGTATTGTTATGATATTTATTGTCTGTATGTTGTTTCTTGATAACTTTGTCGTTTTTATCATAAAGTTAATGTTGTTATAGTAAAAATGACATTTTTATCATCTTCATTATTTATTCTACATTTTAATTGCTGATTCTGCATTTTTATTATTTTTATTATATTTATTTGCAATTTTGATATTTTTGTCATTTTTATGCTTTCTTTGATAAACTTGCCATTGTTATCGTAAAGTTAATGATTTTATAGTAAAAATATCATTTTCATCATTTTATATGCACTCTTATTATTTTTATCATTTTTATTATCATTTTATCTATTACATCTTTATAATCTTTATCATTTTTATGTTTTCTTTTGATAAATCTACTATTTTTATCATAAAGTTCACATTTTCATGGTAAAAGTGATATTTTTATCATTTCCCTTGCATTTATATTATTTATGTTATTTTTATTTTTGTTTTTGTTATTTTTTTATCATAACTACATTTGTTTTAATTTTTGCCACTTCTATTTTTCCCTTTTGACAAATCTACTATTTTTACCATAAGGTTAATATTTTTATAATGAAAATATAATTTTTGTTATTTCTATATACACTTTTATTATCTTTTTTATTGCTTTTATTATCTTATTTAGAAAATTGACAATTTTTATTCTTTCTTATCCCAAAAATTCCATTTTCATAATTAAAATGGTGACTTTATGTGAAAATATCTAAATTTTAAATCTTTGCATCATGCATTTTCCTTGTTTGTTTATTTATTTTATTATTTCAATTATAGATAAATGAAATATGTAAATTGTCTTAAATGTGATGTGTGCTTGCATGTGGATGAAGACTAACCCTTGTTTTGCAGGTTAATTAGAATAAGTTTATTTTGTTTCCTTTCTTTTTTATTTTCATGTAATTAATAAAGTAGGCCTTTTTTCCAATGTGACATAATCCTTAATCCCAATTCCTCTTATTTTCTATTTTGGATGTATTTATTAGAATAGGCTCTTTTCTTAGATTGTAATCCTTAATGCTTTTACCCATTTTTATGTTGTTTATTTTGCTTATTTCTTTCATGCTTGTGTGTTACGTGCTAACTTGTTTGTATGATTATTTGCTTGGTTGATGGATGCCTATTTATTTGTTTATTTTTTGATGAATACTCACTAATTTAGCTATTCCGAACTTTATTACCAATTTAAACTAACTAATGATCAAGGTGTGGTAAAGGCATCATAAAATTAAAACTAGGGTGAAGTAGCAAATAAATAAGCAACATGTATGATAAGAAATAGGATAAGTAACTTCTAGCCCCCAAACATGGATTCTCTAGTTATGAAACCAGATTTTTCCCACTCCTTGATTTAATTTGGGTGGTGACTCCAATTTACAAAGCTTATTCAAATGGACCCTTCAACAAAAAGCAGTAACAAAAAAATGGTAGATGGTCGCCATTAGCCTATGTGCCCTAACAGAATAAACACGTCAATTGTGGAATGATTATAAGGACATGTAAAGGTTATTTTCTCTTGATCTTCTGGAACTATAGTGATTTGACTGTGTCTTGAGTATCCATCCAAAAAATAATATAAAGCATGTCTTGTAATTCTTTCTAATATTTGGTCAATGAAAGGCAATGGAAAGTGGTCTTTCCCTATGGCTAAATTTAGCTTCTTACAATCAATACACACTGTCCATCCATTTACCACTTTGGTGGGGTCAATTCTCCTTCCTCGTTTTCCATAATGGTGATTACTCCTTTCTTTGGTACATATTGAATTAGACTCACCAATGAACTATCTAAGATTACGTAAATGATCCTAGCATCCAACAGGTTGACTACCTCCTTTTTCACTACCTCCTGTATGTTTGGATTAAACCTTCTTTTTCTTTCAGTAGTTGGCTTATAATTATCCTCTATTAAAATTGTGTGCATGTAATATGAAGGGCTTATTCCTCTTATATCAAAAATCTACAACCCTATGGCCTTAACCTTCATTTTAGCAATTTCATTAATAAATCCTCTTGCTCTTAAGTTAGTTTATAGGATATAATCACATGTAATATTTGGTTCTCTCCCAAAAAAGTATATCTTAAATATTGGGGAAAAGGCTTCAAGTCTAACTTTAGTGGTTTTATGGTTGAAGAGGGGGTAGGTTTAGTGTTTAGTAAGTGGATATAGGGTAAACTTGTTTTGTGTTTTAGTTTCCATTGATTTTTCCAACCTCCCTTATTAAACTTTACTCATACATTTATCAACGACATCAACTCTCATGAAAAATTCATTATTAAGGGGATATTTCATACCTTGGTAGGTACCAACTAATAACTTTCATCCCCCACTCTCTAAGTGAGTGTCCTATCATAAACATTAATTATAGCTTTTTACTATATAGAAAAGGCATACCAAGTATTAAGGGGACATCCTCTTTGAAATTAAGGACTACAATGTCTACTAGGAAAATGAATTTCCCTACCCTTACTAGTACATCTTCCACTATGACTTCTGGTTCCTTAATTATTCTATCTGCAAGGTACAATTGTTTGTTCATAGGTCTAGCCTCTCTATTATATTACAAAATAGAATAGAAAATTAGGGTAGTTATGCTTTAGATTTTCTTTGATTTAGCTATGTTTATTTAATTATTTCATTATTTTTCTTTATCTTGGTTGTTCTCAATTCAATTTTATGTTTTATAGGTTTTCTTGAGCTTAATTCATACTTAGAAGTGTATTAGAAAGTCATTAGATGAAGAAAGGATTGAGAAAGACTAAGAGAAGGATGAAGTGAAAGGTGCTGACTCATCACACTATTCCAAGTCATCACAAAGAAGTAGCGTCTTGAGTTCCTCTTGAATCAGCACATTGGTGTTGACTCATCACCGCAAATCTCTTCATCATACCTTTTCATTTTTGCACCCATTCAAAGAGGTAAAAATTAAGATGCCAAGAAGTCTATAAATGCATAAAGTTATCTCTGTTTTACATATAAAAAAGAAAGTATTGAAAAACATTAGTATTGTATTAAGAAGTTGGAATATTATTAGTTTTATTGAAAGAGTTAAAGTGCTTAGTATTCAAAAGATACGTCCAAAGAATTAAAAGAAGATATCAAGAGGATTTACCCTAATCAAAGTAACTTCTTAGAGAGCATTAAAAGATTTCATCAGCACAACCTTTTCTCTGTTGTTCTATTTTAGTTACTTAATGTTTATAACACCTCTTTATTATTCATTGATATTGAGCATTATGTATTTTGGCTAGGTTTTTATATGTAGAACTACAATGATGAATTAATCTATGAACTAGATTTTTATCTTTCATAATTTATGGTTGATTTAGTTTTAATTGAGTTTTGAATTATGTTATGTATGCTTAATCACCATATATAACTTGTTAATCAATTGTTCACAATGAGAGTTAGGACAATTTAGTGGGAATGCAATTTAAATTACTTAAAAGTTAAAAAAGTACTTAGAGATAAGAAATTCACTTTAAGGGAATAAAGAATTAGCATAAAACTTAATGGTTTTTGTTTATCTCTGTAATTTCATGAGAGTGTATATGGACTCTAAATGAGAATGCCCTTAATTGTCAACGAGAGTTGCTTTTAAGAATCATTAGATTATTCTCCAATCAATGCATGAAATTTTATATTTTTTTTAACCTTTAAAGTTCTTGATTAATTTTAATTAGTAATTCTAACATACATAGCTTAAAATCATTATTAGTATAGTTCAATTAATTTTTGCATTTGGAAATTAGGAACTTAGAATTAGTTTGAATAAATTAATATCATTTAAATATCATTTGTCTATCCATCCAAGTATTTGTCTGGTTAATACAAGATTTACTTCAAGTTCCCTATGTTTTACCCCTTGCTTATCCTATATTTAGCCATAGAAGCTAAGGTATACATTCAAAATCACATCATAATTTAGCGCCATTGTCGAAGAACTTTATTAGAAATTATTATTAACTTAGGATAAAGAAAAGTTGTTTTAGGCTTTACTTTTCTAATTATTATTATAATTTATAATATTATTAATTAGTAATTATTGAAATTTGATTTCATTCTTCATAATGCTTATTAGAAGTGTTAGTGATAATACTTTATGCTTTGTTCTTGAAATTGAATTAACTTTACATGCTTTACATAGGGAACAAAGACATAATAAAGTGAATCAACGAGAATTGAATAACATGGCTTAACTGGAAAGAAGGACTTTAGGCAATGTTTCCATGCCTAACATAATGTGTGGTTTTGTAGGGATATGGCTCCATTTATTACTAACAATAAGTTTGAAATCAAGTCAAGTATCATTCATATGGTGCAAAACAATCACTATGGGGGTTTACAAAGAGAGGACCCTTATGGTCACATATTAACTTTCCTTAATGTAGGTGCAACCTTTAAGATAAATGGAGTGACTGATGATGCAATAAGGCTTAGACTTTTCCCATTTTCAATCAAGGATAAAGCATAACTTTGGCTTGATAGTTTGCCAAGTGATTTAATAACAACATGGGACAAATTGAAGCAAGCATTTCTTCATAAATATTTTCCATCTCATAAGATCGCTAAGTTTCAGAATGAGATTACTTCTTTCAAGTAGAATCCAAGTAAGACAATCTATGCAACTTAGGATAGATTCAAGGAACTTCAAAGGCAATGCCCACACCATGGTTAACCTGATTGGATGATCCCATAAATTTTCTACAATGGGTTGATAGATGATAATAAGAATATTGTTAATACAGCTTCTAATGGGAAATGGATGCATAAAACAGCTAGGGAAGCTGTAACTTTACTTGTAGAACTTGCATCTCAAGGATACATAGGTGAAAGACAACAATGGCAAGAGCCAAAGGAGTCTTAGAGCTTGACACCATAAATTTATTGAATGCAAAGGTAAATTCTCTCACTAAACTGGTAAGTAAATCTTAAATAAATTTTATTAAAAGTGCAAATGTAGTTTGTGAGTTTTGTGGAGGATCTCATTCATTTTCTCAATGTAATGTGAGTTCTAATATGGATGTGAATTTTGTACAAGGAGCTTTTAATCATATAGGGGAAATGAACTTAAATTATTATTACTCTCTATGGAGAAACCATATAGGATTTTCATGGTCAAATACATCCTCCCAATTAAACCCCCACTTTAACCTAAATAATAAACCACAACACCCATCTAGATTTCCTATGAAACAACAAACATTCAATCCTACCTAACCCAAATCCAAACTTGAAAATCTTATGGAGTAATTTTTCAACCAATAAATGACTATTAATAAACAAAGTGAGGAGAAATTTCAATAAATTAACTCCAAACTTGAATAACTCATAACCCATAACCATATCTTTGAAACCCAAATTGCTCAACAAGCCTCTTCTTCCAATATTAAACCTTTAGGAAAGCTTCCTAGCCAACCAGAGTATGCACTAAAAGAGACTTGCCAAGCAATTACCTTGAGAAGTTGTAAGGAAGTTGAAAAAGTTGCTAGTAAGAACAAGAGAATAGTTGAGGATTATGATGTAGTAGAGATTGAAGCTAGTAAAGGGAATGATTATGTAAATATGGGTAGTAAGGACAATGTTCAAGGTATAATACAAAGTAATAAGGAAAATTCCATACCACCTAAGGAAGATGAACTTAAGGTAAATTTCAAAACATTACCTTTTCTTCAAAGATTCATAAGATGTAGCTTAGATAAGCAATTTGGTAAATTTCTTAATTATCTTAAGGAAATTACCATTACTATACCATTTATAGATGCCACAAGACACATGCCAGCTTGGGGTAAATTTTTGAAGCATATCATTAACCATAAGAGTAAGCTTAAAGACTATGAGTTAATTTCTCTTATTGAAGAATCTAAGGCTATGTACTCCAAAACCCCTCCAAAGCTTAAAGATCCCAATTGTTTTGCCATCCCTTATGTAATTAAAAGTACTCATTTTAATAAGGCTTTATATGATGTTGGTGCTAGTATTAGTCTTATGCCATATTCCATCTATAAGAAGCTTGATCTAGAAGAACTTAATCTACTAACATGTGTCTTTCCATTGCAGATAAATCTATTAAATAAGCACTTAGCATTCTTAAAAATTTATCAACAAAAGTATGGAAGTTTGTAATACCAGCTGACTTTATTGTGTTGGTTATAGAAGAAGATCTTGAAATCCCAATTTTTTTAGGAGACCATTTTTAATGATAGTAAGAGTGATTATTGATATGAAAAGAGGCAAGATTACATTGAAGGTAGTCAATGAGCATATGGAATTTGATGTATTTAAAATGATGCAGTCTATACTAATGGAAGTAGCAAGCAAAATTGACTCGATTAATATTATTGATGATTACATTAAAGCAGTAATATATAACTGTCTAAGGTAAAACCTTATTGAACCATACATCATACAAGAAACTAAAATGGATTTTTTACAATCAACCTCACACCTTCCTCCTAATAGGACTTCAAGGCTTGAACATTTAGGGAAGGAAGATGATATAAAGTTTACTCAATAATATAAAAAAGTAAAGCTAGAGCTCAAGCCTTTACCATTAAATCTCATATATGAATTTCTTGACTCTAACTCTAAATTTCCTTTTATTATGAATTCTTCTTTACCTACCAATAATTTTGATGCTTTATGTGATGTGTTGCTCAGTCATAAGAATGTTATTAGTTATTTTATAACTAATTTAAAGGGTATTGGCCCTAATGTGTGTATGCATAGAATCCTATTACAGGATAATGCTAAGCCTTCCATTGAAGGTCAACGATGACTAAATCCAACTCTTAAAGAGGTGGTAAGAAAGGAGGTAAATAAGTTACTTGATAATGGAATCATATATTCTATTAGTGATAGTAAATGGGTGAGCCCTATTCAAGTAGTTCAAAAGAAGGGAGGCTTAACCATTGTTAAGAATGAATCTAATGATTTAATACCCACTAGAACTATCACAAGATGGCATATGTGTAGAGATTATAGGAAGTTAAATAAAGCAACTAGGAAATATCATTTCCATTGCCTTTTATTGACTAAGTTCTTGAAAGATTAGCTAATTTTTCCTATTTTTGTTACCCATATGGACTTAGAGGTTTTTACCAAATTCCTATTCATCTTGAGGACCAAGCTAAGACTACCTTTACATGTCCATATGGTACATTCTTCTTTAGGTGTATGCCTTTTGGTTTATGTAATGCACCTATAACTTTTCAAAGATGCATGTTTTCAATATTTAATGATTTACTTGATGATTGTGTAGAGGTTTTTATGGATGATTTTAGTATGTATGGTACTAATTTTTCCTATTGTCTAATCTATCTAAAGTCTTTGATAGGTGTATTGAGCATAGGTTGGTCTTGAATTGGGAGAAGTGCCACTTTATGGAATAAGAGGGAATTATTCTTGGGCACTTAATATTAAAGAAGGATATTAAAGTTGATAGGGCAAAGATAGAGGTTATTACTAATTTACCACCTCTAAAATGTGTTAAAGATATATAAATTTTTCTTAGTCATGTGGGTTTTTATAGAAGATTCATCAAAGATTTTTCCAAGATAGCAAAGCCATTATGCAAATTACTTGCTAAGGAAGCTATTTTTTAGTTTAATGAGAGGCATGTCTTAATTCATTTAATACCTTGAAAAAAGCTCTCATCTCAACACCTATTTTAGAATCACTTAATTGGGGACAACCATTTGAAATTATGTGTGATGCAAGTAATTTTACAGTAGAAGTTATTTTAGGACAAAGAAAAGAAGGCAAGCCTTATGTGATCTAATATGCTAGTAAACTACTTGATGAGGCTTAAATTAACTACACCACTACTAAAAAAAGAGTTACTTGCTATTGTTTATGCATTTGGAAAGTTTAGAGTGTACCTTGTAGGATAAAAAGTAATTGTTTATTCAAACCATGCTGCTCTCACATATGTTTTAAGCAAAAAGGATGTAAAACCAAGGCTCTTAAGGTGGATTTTAATGCTTCAAGAATTTTATTTGGGAAATAAGAGATAAGAAAGGTAGTGAAAATGTTATTATGAATCATCTATCCAGGCTTAATCAAAAGGAATTCAAGAGGAATAATGATGGTGTGCTAATTAATGAGACCTTTCATTGTAATAATCTTCTTAGCATAACATCAAAGGATATTCCATGATTTACGGATATCACCAATTATCTTATTAGTGGTGTTCTTCATTATGAGTTAGATTATAGATAAAGGAAGATATTCTTGCATAATAGTAAATTCTACTATTGAAAGGAGCCATTGCTTTGTAAAAGATGTGCGAATAGTTTGATTAGGAGATGCCTTCCTTAAAATGAAGTTCAAGATGTTTTAAGACATTATCATTCTTTAAATGTGGGTGGACACTTTGGAGCATCAAAAAAAAAACATCTAAGGTACTTCAATATGGTTTTTGGTGGCCCACTTTACTTAAAGATGCTAGAGAATTTATGCTTACATGTGATAGGTATCAAAGAATGAGTAATATTTTTAGGAAACATGAGATACCTTTAAAAGGAATTCTTGAAGTTGAACTATTTAATGTTTGGGGCATAGATTTTATGGGTCCATTTCCTAATTCTTTAGGCTACAAGTACATTTTGGTCATGGTTGACTTAAAATGGGTACAAGCAATACTAATTATTACTAACAATGCAAAGGTTATTAAGAAGATGCTCAAGAAATTAATTTTTCCATAGTTTGGTACTCCTAGAGCATTGATAAGTGATAAAGGTTCACATTTCTATAATTATGCAATATAGGCTCTTTTGAAGAAGATTAGGGTAACACATAAAATAGTTACTCCATATCACTCATAAACAAGTGGGTCAATTGAGGTGAGTAATAGAGAGATTAAATGGATTTTAGAGAAAATAGTGTCTTTTTCAAGAAAGGATTGGGCATTAAAGCTTGATGATACTTTATGGGCATATAAGACAGCTTTTAAAACCTTAGTTGGCCTTACACCATACTAATTGATCTATGGGAAGTTTTATCACTTGCCCATGGAACTTGAGCATTAGGCATATTAGGCAACAAGGGCCTTGAATTTTTATTTGAAAAAGATAAGAAGGAAAAGGCTACTTCAACTTAATGAATTAGTTGAGTTGCAAATCAATGCTTATAATAATGCTAAATTGTATAAAGATCGCACCAAGCTATAGCATGATAAACATTCATCTAAGAGGCAGTTTCATGAAGGTGAGCTTGCTTTACTTTACAATTCAAGATTGAAATTGTTTCCTAAAAGGTTGAAGTCAAGATAGTCAGGTCCATTTAAGGTTATTAAGGTTTACCCCTATAGAGCAATTGACATTGCTAATGAAAAGGGGAACTTTTTAAAGTTAATGGTCACCATTTTAAGCCTTATTTGAATGGTGAAGCAATTGATCAAATCAAATCCTTCTCTTTATTTCCACTTAAAAATGAATAAGGTAAGGTCGAGCTATAGACCATTAAATATAGCAAAGTATTATCTATTTTAAATTTTTTTATTAATTTTCTTTTTATATTTCATACCATTTTGATTTATTTGGACCATATTTCAGTATTCATAGGTTTACTCTTTTTTAATTTAGATCTTTAATTTGTTTTCCTCCCAATTTAGTTAATATTTTCTTTATTTTTATTTTTCATATATCGATTAATTGCATAGCACATATACATGTAATTTTCATTCAATTTAATTCAATTATACTTACATCTTTTATATATTTTAGTTTATATTATCAATTATTAATCTATATATAATATTCATATATGTGCCAAGTTAGCACCAAGGTGCCACCGAGTCGTCACATCATGATGACTCATTACAGATAATCTTTATGTCGACTCATGCCTTTTATTGCCCTTTAAAAAAATATATTTTTTCTTTTTCATTCATATATATGTATATAATTGCACACACATATATTTATTTATAATACATATTTATTGAAAATATTACACACATTTTCACTTTATTAAGTCATGCCTCTTTCCAAGAAAGGTCATGACCCTTTACTATTAGCTTACACTTTACCCTATTACCTATCTATATCCCTTTTTGATGACATTTTACTTCAACTTCCTATACATTTCATATATCCTTCTTCTTTCTTCTTTATATTCATACCTTCTTTCTTGCCTTTTCATTTTAATCTTTTTATATTTTTTTCCTTTTCTTTGTCTTTTCATTATTCCCTCACTCTCTAACCTAATCGAATCCCCTCATTTCTTTATCCCTCTTCTTTTTGCTTTCATTTCCTTTCCATATTTTCCATTCTTCATAAATTCTTTACACTTCTACATTTCATTAAATAAGCTTTTGAAATGGGTAGGGTAATAAGTTCATCTTTAAAATACCTCATATTGAAGAAGAACATCAAGAAGAAGAGAACCTTTCACATACTTGTAAGGCTAAATTTCCAATTTTATCACATGATGAAGGTGCAAAGTTCATAACCATTAAGTTTAGGAAAATCACAAGTTGTAAGTATATTCCTAACTCTCTTTTTAATGATGTGGGTATGAGTGATTCTTTTAATCAAATGTTGCCAACATGAGGGCTAAAGAAGTTTGTATGTATGAATAAAGACACTTATGTTGATTTGATTACAAAATTTTATACTACTTTATATGTGAAGTCCACCAATACATGAATTCTAGAATTTCGCGTGTTAGACACTAACCATTAACTCACTTATTCATTCATGCAACATGTATTTGGTTTCAAAAAGGATGGTTTGTGTGATCCCCCTCTGTCTTTTAGATTAAATAAACTCTAGACATTTTTTATTGACTTGCAAACACCATTTTAGCCTAAAAAAGGAAAAGGTATATTTATTAACAATTTGAAATATTAGTTGTTGTATAAAGTCCTTGCATGTATGGTTTTCCGCAAATCTGAGTTTAATCATATTTTTGCACAAGAATTGTTTTTAATATGGTGCTTTCATAACAAAAAGACAGTCTATTAGACTTACTAAATTTTTAATCAATTATTGACTTGTGCTGCATGTAAAGGTGCCTGCTTACCCATAGGCTTATTGTTTCAATTATTGCAAAAGTTTTGAATGTTAACCTGAATGATTTCACTCATGTAGTTAAGTGTTCTTACTTTACTAAGTAAGCATTTATGAAAGACGAAGTTATCGATTATGCATTCTGCTTGATTTAAGTGAGGTCATGATCTTGTTAGCAAGGGGTGGAACGTCCACTATAAGTTGAAGAATCTCAAGAGATGGAAGAGGAAAAGGACCCAAAGGAACTTCTTGTGTTCACACCATTTAGTGATGTGCCATTACTAACTTATCCTATGCAAGGTGACCCCAGTGATTCTTTAAGTGGAAATTCTTATATTTAGAACCAATTCCTCGATAATCAAATTGCCATGTAGTGTCAATTAAATGCAATAGAGACTAGGAACCAACAACTCAATTGCCGCCAAAGGAAAATAGAGTACAAGTTAAATCAATTTTTTGCCTATTCAAGTTACAACATCGAGACACCACTACGAACCCCTTTGGATGACTAGGGAAGTACTACTTTCCTTTCTTTACTTTACTATTATCATATTAGGGACAATGTGTATCTTTAGTGTAGGGGAATGGATATTATTAGTATTATTAGTAATTAATGTTTATATGTGTGTTTTATTAATTCAAATTGTATGTTTAAGCTATGTTTTGCATCATTCTTCTTCTCATATATCTAATAAGTAGTTATCTTATAAGTCTTTTTAATTTTGATTAAGGTTAAGATTTCCATGTTGATAATTAGCTTTTTATGCACAATTGGTAGAAGATTAAAGTTTCTTCTTATTATACATCTTAATTTTTTCTTTTTCTCTTATTTTATTATTTCTAAAATCTAGAGAATATTTAGTAAACTTACTAACTATGCTTAAGGCAAGGGTGGTAAAAGATTTAAGCTTAGGTTTTGAAGATTTAGGTAGCCTTCAGGAAACTAAAGCCATAATACGTGTGAAACTTGCTTTTCAATAATAGATGAGGACATTGATTTAGTTTTAACAAAAAAAATTTATTGACATGAAACATTTCAAGTAAGTTATATGTAATTAAGTATGCTCCTTAGTTACATTCATTCAAAAAGAATGCATAATGTCATAAGTAGACGCAAAGTTACTTTTGTTCCTAGAAACCCTAAGTTTAAAGAGTGACCATTTTAGGCTAAGAAGCTTGGTTACTACTTTGACTTAGTATTTTTAATTTTATCTTAATAGATTGAGATAAATTGTTAAATTTATTACTTATGCTATGAAACTAGTTTTTATCTACCATTATTGAGCATTGGAAGTTTAATTATTGAACTATCTTTTTCTAATTTCTTTCATAATTAAAATGACTTAATAAGGTAGCTACATTTATTATGGAGAAGATGAAATTTTTATTAACTTTTCAACTTGGATCTTTATTTCTTACTTGAGGTAAGCAAGGTCTAAGTTTGGGGAGTTTGTTATACTACAAAATAGCATAGTCAATTAGGGTAGTTATGCTCTATATTTTCTTTGATTTATTTTTATTTATTTAATTATTGCACTATTTTTCTTTATCTTTGTTTTTCTCAATTCAAATTTATGTTTTATAGGTTTTCTTAAGCTTATTTTATACTCAGAAGTGTACTAGAAGTCTTTGGATGAAGAAAGGATTGAGAAAGACCAAGAGAAAGATGAAGTGAAAGGTGTTGACTCGTCACAGAGAACTAAGGTGCCAACTCATCAACCATGCTAAGTTGTCACAGAGAAGCAATATGCCGAGTTGTCACAGAGAAGTAGTGTGCTGAGTTCTTCTTGAGTCAGTACTTCGGTGCCGACTCGTCACTTCAAATCTCTTCATCATACATTTCTATTTTTGAACCCATTCAAAAAGGCACAAATTAGGATTCTAAAAAGTCTATAAATACATAAAGTTGTCTCTGTTTTACAAATAGAAAAGAAAGTATTGAAAAACATTAGCATTGTATTAAAAAGTTAGAATATTATTAGTTTTATTAAAAGAGTTGAAGTGCTTAGTGTTCAAAAGATACATCCAAGGAATTGAAGGAAGACATCAAAAGGATTTTCCTTAATCAAAGTAACTTCTTTGAGAGCATTAAAAGTTTTCATCAACACAATCTTTTCTCCATTATTCTATTTTAGTTACTTGATGTTTATGATACCACTTTGTTGTTCCTTGATATTGAGCATTATATATTTTCGCTAGGTCTTTATATGTAGAACTATAATGATGAATTAATCTATGAACAATATTTTTATCTTTCATAATTTATAGTTAATTTAGTTTTAATTAAGCTTTGAATTATGTTATATATGTTTAATCACCATATATAACTTGTTAATCAATTGTACACAATGAGAGTTAGGACAATTTAGTGGAAATGCAATTTAAACTACTTAAAAGTTAGAAAAGTACTTAGAGATAAGAAATTCACTTTAAAGGAATAAAGAATTAGCACATAACTTAATGGTTTTCATTTATCTCTATAATTTCATGTGAGTGTATATGGATTCTAAATGAAAATGCCCTTAATTGTTAATGAGAGTTGCTTTTAAGAATCATTGGCTTATTCTTCAGTCAATGCATGAAATTTTATATTTTGTTAACCTTTAAAGTTCTTGATTAACTTTGATTTATAATTCTAACATACATAGCTTAAAATCATTATTAGTATAGTTTAGTTAATTTGTTTAATTGGAAATTAGTAACTTAAAATTAGTTTGAATAAATTAATATCATTTATCTATCCATCCAAGTATTTGCCCGGTTAATACACTCTCTTAGTCCTAATTTCCTGTATATTGATAAAGGCATTAAGTTAATTAAAGCTCTATAATCATATAAAGCTGTTTGAAATTTCAAATTGCCAATAAAACATAGAATGGTAAGACTCCTTATATGCTACCTTTTCAAAGGAAGTTTATTAAAAATGATGGCACTGCACTCCCTTGTGAGTGTAACTATCTCAAACTCTTGCAGCTTTTTCATATTGAAAATTAGCTCCTTTAAACACTTTGCATACTTTGGCATATAAGCTAATTAGAGGCACGGTAATGTGGAGTGTCTTAAATCTTTCCAAAAATCTCGTAAATCACTAGTCTTGTTCTATTTTTTTTTAGCCTTTATGGATATGGAATTAGGGGTTCATAAGGCTTGACTGATGGTGGTTTAGGTTTTTCCTTACTATTATCTTATACTTCAAGCTCTTTCTTTACTTGAACCTTAACTCACTCATCTTCTTGCTCCTTTTTCTCTTCTTTCTTCTTTTCTTTCTCATATTCCAAAATTGCTTTTGGTGGTTGGATTTCTATTCCACTTCTTAAAGAAATGCCCTTTAATTACTCCTTTGGCTTCTTCTCAGTGTTACCTGTCAAAGAACCTTAATTTTTTATTGATAAAGAACTAGCCAATTGCCCTAGATGTACCCTTAAATTGTGAATTGAAGAAGAATGGTTTCAAAACATAGGCTAGTTGTCCTTGTACAATTACTTAAATCTGCCCTACAATCTTTTTATAGCTTCATCTAGTTAATTCATTTTTGCTGAAAACTTTCATGAACTTCTCCATCTTACTCTCTAATAAAGCTACTGAAGATGAAACCTTATCATGTTAGAATTATAATTAAGATTATTGTACGTTTTGATTTCTAAAACCTAGTGGGGCCTGTGGTCTCCACTAGTTTTTCCTTTAATTGCTCTAAGAAGATTTGGGATGATTCCTCCAACTAAGGTTGTAAGTGTTTCCATGCACTTGATTTTGCTATCCTTTATTAAAGTTGTTCATGTAGTTAAAATTTTCCATGGACAATCCTTGTATCATATGGCACTCTATAAATGTATAACCTCCTTGACACAATTCATAAGAGGTAGACAAAGAACTTATGTAAGTTTTATTGACACTTATCCATCCTCTTTGATAGGGCATCCATCTTTGCATTCAATATGGTTAGACTATCAACCTCAATTGATCCTACTTTCTTTAGAATGGCTCTCTCATTAGATCATGGGCTTTGTATGTTTGTTATTTACTTAAAAAGTTCCAAATCATCTTCAGGTGTCATTAATATAATGGTTCCCTCAGTTGATGCATTAATGTTCACCCTAACTGAAGGATTAACTCCTTTATAGAATGACTGCACCAGGTTCCATAGAGGTATCAACTATGGTGGGTACTACCTTTATAGATCCTTAAATTAGTCTCAGCATTCGTAGAAGCTCTCACCGTCTCTTTGATAAAAGAGTTTATTTCATTTCTTATCTTATGTAATTTAGCTGGTGGACAGTACTTATTAAAGAAAGTTGTATGTAACTCTTGCCAAGTGTGATAGAGTTGGGTGGTAAGCTTATAAAGCACCTATTTGCTCTATCCATAAGGGAAAATGGAAAAAGTATAAGGTCTATTACTTCATGTTGCACTCCATTCATCTTAAAGATTGAGCAATACTCCAAGAACTGAGTCATATGACCAATCAGATCTTTAAATAGTAAATTACTAAATTATGAGTTTTTGATCGTTTAGATTAAAGCAAGCTTGATTTTTAAGTTGTTTACTGCAACTGTTAGTTTCAAAATTAGATTTTAATCACCTTAGACTTTTGGACTTACAAAATCTTGCATGGTTCTCTCGACATTTTGCTCATGTTATCCTTATTAAGCTGCTCATTGCTTACTGCCTTAGAGGCAAATTTCTTTCTTCTTCCCCTCCATTCATTCTATTTGTTTGTTGCTTTCTCTTTTACGCATTATCCTTTTAAGCTCTAAATTAAGCGGTATCAATAAAACTCCTTGCTTACTTGCACTCCATGTTGTGTGCATGTAATAGCATAAGTTCTTGTAAAACCACAAATACAATCAAATGAAAAAAAAAGATAAAAATAATGTCTAAATAAAACAACATTATTTTCTTAGTAATACCAATTTTTGCAATCCTTGGTAACGGCACCAAAAACTTTATGTGTGAAATTCACAAGCATATAGAATCGTGCAGGTAATAAATAAAGATTGTCCTAAGGATTGCAAATTAAGTATTGTATTACTGAAAGTATTCATTTGTCTAGACACCAAAAAATGGTTTTCAAAATAAAGAAAAATAAATAATTAAAGCTAATATAGAGAATCACAATACAAAAAAATGTTGGGGTTCTTAAACTCAATTCAACCTTTAAAAACATGTCAATAAACTCTAAGCCATTTTAAGTGTAGTTCATTATGTGAGCAATCATAAGAATCATAAATCTTCCTCTTGAATAAATCTATGATTAATTGAATATAACTAGAACTTGATTATATAGCTCTCACTAATCAAGTGTTCACTATAATCATTTTTAGTCTCAACTCTTTATCATTATTAACTATCTAAATGTCTCTTAACTAAATAGATAATTAATAGGTTATTTATTAACTATCTAAATTTCTCTTAACTAAATATATAATTAATAGGTTATTACTTGTTTTCTTAATGAAACCTACCTCTTAATTAAGTCTCATTGTCTAAATTCAATCAAATGGTGATTAGTCCTATGAAGAAATTAAGTGAAGTAACAACCAATGAACTACATTTTTTAACTTGGGTTTTAACTTAGTAATTACATGATTGAATGGATTTAAGAACCCTAACTAAGAGATCTAGTCATAAATGTTATATAAAAGAGAAGATAAAGAACAAAGAGAAAATGTAATCATTATTACTCAATTAAAATTAAAATTCCAAACAACTGAATAAGAAAAACCCCTTGGAATGGAAGCTTACTATTCTTAATCTTTGAACATCAACTATTTTAGAAAAATGAAAAGAACTAGAGAAAACTAGTTTTCATTCTTAGAGAATGAAGTAAAGCTAAACAAAAAGTGTCTAGCCTCTTCTCATTAGGTGGCTCTGCACCTTTTAAAACCAATTCTAGCTCAAATTCAAATCCTTAACAGAAGATAACTCAATCCTAAAGAATCAGCTTTGCTCAATTTTAAAATTCTATTACAAGCACATTGCTTTATGGATTTTACACATGACTTTGCATCTTTTCTTCTTCAGGCATGGCCATGTTCCTTTAACATATGGCTATGAGTTTTCCTTTTGACTTACATTGATGCATGGAAATTTCATATGGTTATGCAACTTCTCTTTACTATAAAACTCAATTTTTCTTCAAAAGTTTGACTTGCTTTGACTTCTACATCATGGATTTTCCTTAATCAACACCTTTAATCTTTCCAATGCATCATAGAGACCTAAAAGTACATCAAATTACTTAAAATTAAAACAAATATAACAAACTTAAGTAAAATCACATTAGATAAATAAAATCCTTACAATGAACTAAAAAAGCAACTAAATCAATCCTAATAATGGGATTTAGAGTGCTTAAAACATGAAGCTTTTTGCACTCATCAAAGCATATATATTATTACCTGGTTAGGTTATAAATTTACTTATGCTTATTTACATAATATATTTATATGGACCCTATGATTTATAAAGCCTTGAAATGAAATAAAAAAAGTGAAAATTTCTCATATGAAATAAAAAAAGTGAAAATTTCTCATATGAACTTAATAAAGGAATGTGATTAAAATATAAATTATTAAACATAGTTAGTGGTAGGAAAGGAACACTTATTTGCTGAAGGTTGGACTGCCTCCACTTATATTCACATATGTATATATATATTAGGTTCAACTATATAGAGAACATAATTTAAATTTTGCAAGTGACAGTATGAAAAGTTGAAAAGTGACTAGGGAGCGAGTTTTTATTATATTGATTTATAAAGTATTGTACAAGCAGTATTTACATATTAATAGGTTATACAAGATAATCTCACATAAACCACTTTATAATAAACTAACAACAATAATGTTACAATAAGAATTAACTGCACTAATACCCATTGGCAAGCTGATGGGGAGTAAGCCAAAAGACATAACTTGGAGAATAATTATTGGAATTAGCAATCGCATAGAGACTTGGTTAAGAAGTTGCCAATTTTATCTTTACAAGAACTAAAACCGATTTGAATGAAACCCTTTTCCACTTGCTCATGGACAAAATGAAAGTTCAGCATAATATGTTTAGTACAAGCATAAAAGATATTATTAGAGGACATATAGAGGGCTACAATATTATCACACCATAGAATTAGTTTGGTAGGACAATAGATGCCAAGTTCAAAAAATAAGGATTAAATCTAAATTAATTTAGCAGTAGCATCAACGTACTCACTTTTAAAAGAAGAATAAGTAACAATAACTTATTTCTTAGCACTCCAAGAGACTAGCAAATTTCCCACATAAATTCCATAGCCACTAGTAGAGCAACACATGTTGGATACCCTTCCTAATCATTATTAGAGTAGCATTGAAGAGAGAGTTTGTTGTTAGAGTCAAAATAAAAAGAATAATTGATGGTGTGCTTAAGGTATTGGTATAGCCTCTTCACAGTTGCCTAATGGACTTCAATTGGGAAATGCATAAATTGACAAAGGTGATAAACTACAAATATGATGTATGGACAAGTGAAGGTTGCATACTAGAGAGCACCAACCATATGGCAATAAAGGTGTGGTTGATAAAAAGACTTACCGAGATGCTTGGACAGGATAGGAGTAGTGGCCATAGGAGTGAGGTAGCCTTTGGCATCTTGTAACCAATTTTGATAAAAAGATTTTTTAAATATTTTTATTAATTAATGGAAATGCCAGTACATGTTTAAGTCACTTGAATACGAAGAAAATACTGTAGGCACTAGACATCTTTTACTGGAAATTCTTCTTAAAGTCAAGAGATTACTTGATTAATGATTAATGAAGAAGAACTTATAAGAATAATATCATTAATGTAAATAAGTACGATTACTAAGTCAATGCCTTGCCAAAAAAAAGAACATTGATGACTTAACCTTAGAGGAGGTAAACTCATATTGCTAGAGAAAAGTGCTTAATTAAAAGAACTAAGCATGTGGGGCTTGCTTCAAACCTTAAAGAGATCAATTCAAAAGGCAAACATAATTTAGATGTAATGGACTTTGGAACCCTTGAGGTTATTCTATGTAGATAATGTCTGCAAAATCACTATAAAGAAAGGCAGTACAGTGCCTAATTATTATAAACTCCAATATTTCATGGTACTTAAAGAGAGAATGATATGAATTAGAGAATATTATGAATTATTGTTGATTTCACCACTAGGCTGAAAGTTTAATTCATCATATTGATTATACCCCTTAGCTATAAGTTAGGCTTTGTTGTAAGACATACTGTTATCAGGATTTCTTTTTATGCAAAAAATCCATTTGTTTACCACTATTGTATGATTTAAAAGTTGAGGTATAAGTTATCAGGTATTATTATGGAGAAGAGCATTAAATTCATCCTTTATGACTTTATGCCATTTTAGATTTTTTTTTTTTAAATAGTGAAGGAGTGAGGTTCAAGTTTAAAGGGTGAAGTAGTGGATTGGGTTTGAGTGAGAGGGGTTTCATGATGGGTCATACTTGAAGGGTGCAACTTCATATGATTAGTTCGAATAGAAGGTAGAGAATAGGTACTGGCAGTGTTTGGGACCTCAAATTTCCAATAAACATGTAGCACTCTCTTTCAAGTATTGCTAAACTCCATAAACATACGTCAATTAAATCTATAAATTATGGGTTAACTCTCATCATGACCATAAAAATAAGTAAATCAAACATGTAAGGCATTAAGTAAATTTATAGACAATTGGATTGAATTAAGCTGTCTCAAGTCATTGATTAATCCAACATGTATTTATAGGTCTCTTATATCCACCATTTCTCAATGCATAGACCTAAACTAAAGTTGCACTTGGCCATAACACAATACTCAATAAGCTTAATAAATACAATATGCAATATAAACAAGAATAAAATCTACAAAATAAAACCCAAAAGAATATCAAAACACTAATCATAAAAGAGAAAAAAATAGAGATTGTTATCAAGAAGCTTGTGAATCTTTAATGGTAGCTCTTCCTCTAGCTTCTTTTTCTCCTCTTTCTTCTTTTTTCTCTCTTAGTTGTTAAGAATTTGTAAACTTAAAGAATCTCCGCAGAAAAATCATTATTCTTATCCTTATATAGCCTCTTCTAGGACATCATTTCACCTCCCCTAGATTTGGTCTTTTAAAATGTCCACCTCAGCATGTTATATGCTAGAATAATCATGTAACAATTATGCATTAACCATAATTGTTGAAGAGGGCTTCTAATAAAAGGTGGTGATCACTATGTTACTACACTCACCATAAAAGATTGGGCTCTCATAATCCCACAATCGCTAAGGTGTCATGATTGCAATAGGACCTCAATCTAGAATTATTGCTTACTTCAAACATCCCACAGTCGTGCTTTATGTTGCTCTAGTAACAAAACGTCTTGCTCTACTCTTATGCTCTACTTCTTCTCCTATTGCTCCCTAACACCACCAAACACCTCTGAAACCTCTTTTTTCTAGAAAAACAAAATAAAATGTAAAAGTATATAATTTTATAATTAAATTAATCTAAATGCAAACTAAAGTAAATAATTGCACGCTCAAATGTATCCTAAAAATATATGTAATTTAGCACCAAAAAATATCCCCATACTTGAATCTTGGCTTGTCCTCAAACAAACTCAAGAACAACAACCATCAATGTAATGAACAAAGCATATACCCAACTTTTCTTGAGTTCACATCACAATCTTCTTTTAATAACTAGTTTAAGGTTCTTATAAACAAAGTTAACAAGTTAAGCTGAGAAATATAAGTTACCAAGTGAAGAGGATGTTGTCCATTGAAAATCACACAATCATGGATCAAAATCTTAAGAAAAATATAAATGAATGAAAAAAATTTCAAGCTAAAGAAGCTCTTAATTTGGTATGCGAAAATTACTTTCTAAATTCAACTTTCACCCTTTTATTATTTTTTTTTTTTAAGCTTTGTGGCCTTTCTTCCCTTTCTTAATAGTTCCCCATCTTTCCTAGAATACTCAACATGAACATTATCGAGAGGGTTCTTTAAATACTCTTACTCTTTTGGAAGAGCATTAGAGTAAATGGGATTTAAGTTCCTAGCACATGTTATTCTCTTTTTTTTTAGAATTTAGGAGAAAGCATTTTTTGACAACCTCTTTTGCATACAACTAAAAGCAACCTTAGAAAGAAATTTAATTCATTCACTATACTAATTCCCAAAACATCAACTCATAATATGATCAAATGAATGGTAACACGCATTAGATAGATTATTTCAAAATTCTCAACTCAAATTGTTAACAAAGCTTGAAATGAACTCTAAACATTAATAGAACATTAAATAACATGATCTCAAAAAAATCACAAACATACACAAAATTCACAATAATAATAATTGACAAAGCTTCAAGTGTTAAGCATTAAAATTGGGCTATCTAAATGACATATTGTCCATAATATATGTGGTAGGCACATGCAAAACTTTAACTCAAGTATAAATAATCCCAAAAAGAAAATAAAAATTACAAACATGTATTATAAACATGAAATTATGAAAACTAAACTAATATAAAACTAAAGGGAAAAAAAAATTAAAATGAAGGAAAAAGGTTTACTCTCCTAGTGGAGAAGATTCCGTTGCTACAGTGTTAGATGAGTGAATTCAAGGGGTTAAAAGTAAATTTCATTGCTGACAGCTTTAAAACTAAAGAGGAATTGGCAAATTACCACTTTGGTGCTTTCATTTTTGCAAAATTTCCATTAGTCCCCACAATAACAATGCAACAACTCGACAACAACCCAACAACGAAATAATAATATAACATCAATGACCACAGATCAACCGTTCATCAACAATGCAACAACGACTTAACAACCCAACAATACAACATCCATGACAACAACTCAATAACCAAACAATGAGCCAACAACAATAAATCAACAACTCATCAATGATACAATGACACAACAATCTATAATTATTTTTATAAATAAATTAAGGGCTATGACCAAGGGTTGCTTGCAAAAAAGAAACAATCTGAGCTCTTTTTCCAGAACTAAAATATTTGATTTAAAATTATCAATATTGCAAAGATCAAATATTAATTGTATTCAAATTTTTACCTTTTTTTCAATAGAAATATGATTCCAGATTCATTCCAACTGCTTCAAAGAGGAACATATGTACAAGAGCTTCTTGATAAATAAGGACTAACCAAAATCAGAATAAAATAAGATTAATTATAACTTTAACCCCATAAACCTTTTGAGGTTACATCATGAGTAACCACTTGTTTAGTCATATTAAAATTCTATCCAATATGCCAGAGTTTTGGAGGTGGGATGTGGATCTAGTTAGTACCTTATTTATTTACAGGGATAGAGCTCTTATTTACAAGATTCCTCTTAGCTTCCAGAATTTGGTTGATGGTATTAGTTACGTAAAGAAGAGGCATGTTTATTAAGTGAAGTCTTGTCACCGGTTGCTTCGTGGTACTCTACATGATGATAATGAAGCGATGTGGTATGAGCTTTGGAAATTAGATATCCCTACTAAAGTTCAGAATCTAGTTTGGCTTAGTGCTGTCAATGCCCTTCCAACGACAGATAACCTTCTTATGAAACGAGTGGAAATATCCCCTATGTGTCATGTTTGCAATGTTGTTACACAATATGTATTTCACTCTTTAATTTCATGCAGCTTTGCCCAGAGTTGCTGGATTATCTCTTCCCTTGGATATTTATAACAATTCTCATCTTCTATTGAGTGGTTATGTTCTTAAAAGGAATAACAAGGAAGAGGGTAACTTGGTTGCTATGATCTGTTGGGGAATATGGAGAAACCGAAATGAAGTTGTTTGGAAGAAGAATGGTAATCCGTATCATGTGGTGAACTCTATAAGTCGCTTCTTATTTCAATGGCAATGTGCACAAAAATCTACATTGTTCACAGATGATTTCAGTTTAGTGGAGAAACAAGGGGATATAAAATGGTCTCAGCCTCATGGAAATTGGGCCAAATGCAATGTTGATGCCGCATTGTTCACAACTCAAAATATGATTAGTTTGGGGGCTGTCCTTAGAGCTGCAGATGTCGAGTTTGTTGCTGCTAGAATTGTTCTTATCGGTGGTTGCTTTAGTGTGCGATAAGCGGAAGCTCTTGGAGTGAAACAAGCACTCAACTAGGTTAAAGGCTACAATCTAGACAAAGTCAACATTGAAGTGGACTCTCTTGTTATCTTCAATGCCTTAAGTGCTGACAACGTGGGTCCTAATGGCTTTGGTAATATTATCGCTCATTGTCTTCATTTAGCAAATTTGTTCAGAGATGTCAAATTCTCTTTGGTTCGTCGAACTGTGAACTCTACTACCCACTGTTTTGCAAGGGTGGGAGGTTCATGTCAGGTCATGGAGAATGGAGAGATACTCCACCTCCTTGGTTATGTAACGTTTTGAGTTTAGACTCTTCCTTTTAAAGAAAGTTTCCTTTATTCCTTAAAAAAAAATTAATAGACATATAAATATTAAATAATTAAAATATGGATCAGTCAATCCATATTTAAGTGTAAAACGTTCAACAGTTTTTTAATTGTGTTATCTTTTCAGTGGTGGTATCCTATTCTTCACAGCTTAAAATGAATGATAGCAGATGCAATGTTAGAATTCTTGTGAAATTAACATAGTATTTGATTAAATTCCATTAAAATTAATTTCATTTATAAATAAATTTTTATTAATATAGCATATTTTGTCAAATATTTCATAAATTTTAAGTGAATTCTATATTTTATTATGTTGTTATTTTTTATATAAATTTGGAATTCAAAAACTATGTTATTTTATCAAATATGCTCTTTTAAACTAATATTATTTGATATGAGCACGTTAGAAAATAAAAATATAAAAATTAATATTCTAATCTTGTATAAATATAGATTTAATATTATTAAATTTATTGGAAAATTCTAACTAGAATTTGAATTAATTATTAATTTTTTTAACAGTGGTCTCATATGGTTATTTATTATGTGACAGACGTTATACCATCAAGAAGATATGCAATTATTCATGTCATTAATAGTAACATCACAAATTATGAATATGTATACATCAAACCAAGAAAATGAACGAATAATACACACGGCAAGAGGTTTTCTATATTGAAAATGTATGGCAATTTTACAAAATATTTGAATGAAGTTTCGTGGCTGGCGCAAATATATCATGTCAACAACGCCAAAATATTTTTAAAATAAACAAGAATTAGGTGCAATATATATATAAACTTATACAATCATTCTTGTGTATGAATTTTCAGTGATCGAGATTCAAGAATTCAGGGCATGAAACAGGTATTGACTGTTCACTATTTCTTGTACTAAATACCACTTGAATACATGAATCACGACACATGCCAGATCATTTCTTGCACATTGGAAAATGGCAAGAGACATAGTTCTTGAATAATCATGTCAACTAGAGACCATGGATGACAAACAGTAATCATAGCTGGCACTCCTGACGTACTCCTGTCCCCTGTTACCACCTATCCCGACAGCACAAACACTAATCATGCATGACAATGCCACCAGAAGTAGGGCCCTCTTTCAATAGCAAGTCGACACAGATGGTACTCACTAACAACTTTCCAAAAGAGATTTCACTGCCATCCTATGCCCAGTGCCTTATTTCATGCAAGCAACACACTTCCAACGGACACGTCGTCTTCCCAACGCCTCTCTTTTTGCACCTCGCTGCACTTTTCTCTCTTCTTTTCTTTCTCATGAAAAAACCATCATTTTTCCTCGTTGAGCTCCCAGTGGATCCAAAGACTAACTTACCCAAAGCCCTCTCTGACTAAAGTTTTCTAATTTTTTTAGGTGATTCAAATTCCGCTTCAACGCTGAGTTAAGGAGAAAGGGTCGTGAACCATCATTTGGTGACGTCTATGGGAAGTGTCGCTGTTCAGTGTAGAGTAGTTATCCTTCAAAACTAATCTTTAAATGGTAGCTAGAGTGGCAAATGTTTTTTTCATTTATTTTGTGAAAATGGCTTATTCAACTCCTGAGATTGATAGAGGTGAAAGAGCTGCCAAAGAGAGAGATGGCAAGGTAGCGAAGACCTCAGTACCCCCTAAAACTATCGACGTCAGTGTTGATTTCCTCAAAGATCTGATGAATAAGGTCGATTACTTAACCAACATGCACAAATTCAAGACAAAGGAAAAGTAGTGGTTGTAAATCCTTATGTGCCTAACCCACAGGTGGAGAGAAGAAGATGTATCTTTAAGGACAAGGATGATACACAGCAATCAAGTCAAAGGTCCCTCACAGGACGCCGAGTAATTCAAGAAGCAGGACCCACTCATCCTCAAGCCATAAGGAAAGAACACGGAGGGATTGGAGGTCCTCTTAAAACCATAATGAGTGGAGATTCTCTCTTTAGTAATAGACATGTAGAGACTACCCGGAGGGGTAACAAGGCTACTGAGTCTGGGGTACATAGCAAAGAACCTCATGCTAGATGGTATGTGAGCCCTACCTAAAGTTCATACCACACCAGTGACTGGGAAGACGATCTGAAGGAGTTCATAAAGTGGAAAAAGGCCATTTGTTTTTTGGCCTTAATCTAGTCTCACCTTTCTCTAAATTAATACAAAAAGGAGCCAATACCCAGTAAGTTTAAACTGCCTGGTTTACCCTCTTATGATGGAACAACCAACCCCCGAGACCATGAAATCAAATTTAGAACCATTGTTTAATTTTACACTTGTTCAGAAGCCATATTGTGCAAGATGTTTCCCACCACCTTCATAGGGGTGGCAGAAACCTGGTTTAACCACCTCACTCCAAATAATATCCACTCCTTCAATGATTTTTGCAAGTTTTTGTAAGCAAATTTATATCCAGCATCCCAGCATAGAGAGAGAGACATCCTATCTGGAAACTGTTGTGCAGGAGAGGGGAGAGAGTCTGTGCGAATATCTAGCTCACTTTAACATGAAGGCTTTAAAGATTCCCCATTTAGAACACTCACAAGCTATAGAAGCCATCATCAAGGGAACTAACAGCTTGCCTTTCTTTAACTCACTATCGAAAAAAGGCCAATTGATCCTACTGCCCTTATGAATAGGGCTGAAAAGTATATCAAGCAAAATGACAATTTCACTCTAGTAAGTTTTGCCCAAAACGGAAAGAGCCTTCAGAAGAACTCCAAGAAGACCATTTACTCCCCCAAGGGAGGAAAACCTAATGCCACTGAATGCCTCTAGATAGGAGGTGCTGATGACAATTAAAGACAAAGAATACGATCAATGGCCGAGAGACATGCCATCCAACCCCAGAAATTGCAACCATACAAAGTACTACCTCTTTTATCGAGCAGTACGTCATAATACAAATGGGTGCCATCAGCTGATGCTAGAGATTGAGAGATTAATTCAATAGGGACACTTGAGAGGCTTCATCATCAGGAGCATTTCCAAAACATACAACCTACATCCGAGAGAGAAACAATTACTATAATTCTCGTTAAAGATAAGTAGTTAGCTCTCCCCGCAAACTCAGGAGCTGGAGGGATCAAACACATGATAGCAAGAGAGAATCCCTCCTTGAGAGTAAGAAAATTAGAGAAAAACTTACCCAGAGCCCCCACACAATCTATAGAGAGGGGCTAAGCCTCCTAAGATATGTGTAATCACTTTAGATCCAGAAGACATTCAAAGAGTAGAGATCCTAAATATTAAAGCAATAGTGATAACAACTTTTGTAAATGACTGTGGTTGACAGGATATTAGTTGATGATGTTGTTAACTTGTTGCCCTGTGAGGTGTTCAAGAAGATGAGAATTTGGGATGACTATTTGATAATTATTCGATCAAACCTAAAAGGAATTGACAATGCCCCAATCAAAGTAGAGGGGTAAGTAATGCTATTAATGTCTCTAGGGCAGATGGATAAAGTAATAAATTTGTAAAGAAAGAGAATCGTCATGGTTAAATTTGCGATGGCTTAGGTCTTTATGGCTTATAATACCATCATAGGGAGGCCTATACTGTTCGAGTTCTCTATCATTACTTGTATCAAATAACTATGTATGAAAATGCATTTTGAGGATGATCCAATTACTATCAAGGGAAGGCGGACAGAGGCTAAATACTGCCACTCTGTGTCATTAGCTCCCCTAAAGGAGGGAATTATCTTCCTCTGTGAAGATGTAAAAATGGAAAGAAGCATTACTTATTAAATAACAGAACCGGTAGGAGAGTTGGAGTCATATGTCCTTACCCTAGAACATCCAGACATATCTACTTGCGTCAATGTGCACTTGAGCCCAAAAGAGAAAGTCTCAATAAAAAAAATTCCTTTGGAAACATGTCTGCACTTTTGCTTTCAATCCAAGTGACATGGTTGGAATCAATCCAAATGTTATGAAACACGGATTGAATGTGGATTTGGATGTCCCCTCTGTGAAGTAGAAAAAGAGATTCTTCCCACCTCATAAGCATAGAGCCATAAACTGAGAGGTTAACAAACTCATAGAAGCTAATTTTATCAAGAAGGTAACCTACCCTACCTGGTTAGCTAATGTTGTACTAGTTAAGAAAGGAAATAGCAAGCGGAGACTGTGGATAGATTTCACCAACCTCAGTAAGGCCTATCTAAAAGATTATTTCCTATTACCCTTAATTAACAAGCTAGTGGATGTGACAGTTAGGTTTGAGTTTTTTACCTCTGTGGATGCCTTGTCAGGATATCACTAAATTCCTATGAGTCTTAATGATGAAGAAAAGACTATTTTCATCACTGAGAAAAGGATCTATTGCTATAAAGCAATGCCTTTTAGATTAAAGAACGTTGGTACCACATACCAATGTCTTATCAACAAGATTCTCAAAGATCAATTAAGGAGGAATCTAGAGGCTAATGTTGATGACATGATAATTAAAAGTAGAAGTTTTAAATAGCATCTGATAGATTTAGAGGAAATCTTTAGTGTGTTAGATTGGTAAGGCATAAAGCTAAATTTGAAGAAATGTTTTTTTTTTATCAAAAGAGGGAATTTCCTAGGTTACATAGTCAGTGGAAAAGGAATAAATCCTAATTTAGAGATGATTCAAGCAATCTTGAACATGCCATCTCCTTCGAGCGTGAAGGACATCTAAAGATTGACAAGGAAGATAGTTGTTCTCTATAGATTCATATCTAAGTCTGCAAAGAGATGTCTGTGCTTCTTTGAAAAGATAAGAAAGTTCTAGGGCTCCGAGTGGACTAAGGAGTGCAAAAAGCCTTGGGAGAGCTAAAAGAATATCTCCAATGTCCTAAGACTTTAAGCTAACACATACAAGGGGCGAAACTATTTATCTACATATCTACCTCTGATCAAGCAATCAGCACTGTATTAGTTAGAGAGGAGGGTAAAACATAGAAACCTATTTACTGTATCAGTAGAGTGTTAAAAAGAGCTGAATTGAAGTATTCTTAAATGGAGAAATTAGTTTATGCACTATTGGTAGCTATCAGAAAGTTTCGAGTATATTTATTAGGGCACCAAGGGGTAGTTTGGACTGATACCCCTTTAAGACACACACTACAAAGACCTTCCATTGAAGGAAGGATGATAATGTGTGTTATTGAGATAAGAGGGTATGAACTCCAATATGAACCAAGAAGAGCCATCAAGGCCTAAGCCTTAGCTAAATTTATTACTGAATGTGCTTTAAATTAGGGAGATTATAGACATAAATAAGAAATTAATAAATGGTATGTCCCAGTTATGGACTCTAATATCTCATCTTATTTGACCTATGAATGGAACTTGTTTGTAAATGGGTCTTGTAGCACTAAGGTAGGGGGTGCTGAGATCATTCTGAAGGATCAGAAGGATTTTTTATAGAATTTGCCTTAAAACTTGACTTCCCTATCTTTGAATATGAGGTAGTCATAAAGGCCTCTTACTAGCTAAAGCTGTCAGAGTCATAAATTTAAAGGTACATAGTGATTCTCAATTAGTTGTCAATAAAATCAATGCTTCCTTTAAGGCAAAGGATAAAACAATGGGAGCTTACCTTTATAAAGTAAGAGAGGTTTTGGCAAGGTATATGAAGAACCAAATCCCCATCTATGTGATAAGGGTACCAAAAGAAGAAATGCCAAAGAATACTTACTCAATAGAATGGCCATACAACAGGGAAAATCTCCACCTGACAATGAGAGAGTAAAAACCTTAACTATGTTAGTAATAGCCAAACCTAAAAGGATGTATCAGTATGAGGAACAATCCTCTTAGGTGGATCCAATCATCAAATATTTAAAGACTAAAGAATTACCACCAGACAAAAATAAAGCTCTTAAGATTTTAATGAGACCAATCAGGTTTACTTTAATAGATAGGACATTATACTAGAAAAATTATCATATGCATTTACAAAGATGCATCATAGAAGAAGAAGCTAAGTATATTATGAAAGAGATGCATGAAGGGGTCTATAGAACTCACACAGACGGAAGAACCCTGTCTAGTTTGGTTTTCAAGCAAGGGTATTTTTGGCCTACTATGAGGAAGGTAACTACTGAGTTTGGAGAAAAAATATGATGGTTATCAGAACTGTGCCAACCTCATGCATGTCTCACCCAACCAATAGAACTCCATAGAGGCCCCAATGGCCCTTTACTTAATAGAGGATTGACATTTTAAGACCATTCCTAATTGCCCTTTGTTGACCATTTGCATGATCAAAATCCTAATTTTAGACTTTGACAAATAATTTTTATACTAATAATTTTAACTAAGTGTGTAGGGAATTATATACCAAACATATACCAAGTATATACACATTTGGATGTATAGTGACTTTTCGAGCTGATTGAACCTCTGAGATTGAAAAAGGCTTTTGACATATTTAGAACTCTTAAATGAGAAAATGAGATTCTTAAAATTTAAAGTAGATATCTTGAGCTTTTTGAATTGGGCTTTTTTATGAAAATCCAAGTTCATTTGGTTATGCAAATTTTGAGTTGAAATTCACATATACGTCTGCCATCTCAGACTACACATCTCTTAGTATTTTGGACATATCTTGAGTTACAGAAGTCCAATTAAGGTGATTCAAAATGATATGAAAATATAAGTCAAATATCTACAAATTTGATGAAGAAAGTATAGGAAAATTCGAATTTTTTAGGAGCATATCATGGCTTCAACTTGTGTATAGCTGTTTGATAGTATTCTGCATTTCAAATTGCACAATCCTCTATAATTTGGACATATCCCGAGCTACAAAAGTCAAATTTAGGTGATTCAAAATTCCATAGAAAGATAATTCAAATATCTACAGCTTTTATGAAAAAAATATGAGCAAATTCAAATTTCTTTAGGAGAAAATTACGGCTTCAATTTGGGTATAGCTGTCTGACCATAGTCTGCATTACAGATTGCACAATCCTTAGTATTTTGGATATATCTTAAGCTACAGAAGTCCAATTTAGGTGATTCAAGTTGATATGGAAATATAATTGAAATATCTATAGCTTTTATGCAGAAAGTGTGGGCAAATTCAAACGTTCTGAGGAGCCACTTATGGTTTCAATCCATGAATAACTGTCTGACAGCATCAATCTCAATAATTCAAAATATAGACGTTGGACACATCATTTGCACCTCCAACAGCTATATTTTTTAGTATAAATACCTCTAAAGCTAAATGGAAGTTAAGAAACTTGTTTTATCATTTATTATCTCTTAAGCTTTCATTGAGCTCTCAAATTCTCTTAAATAATTCTTTATTTGTGTAACTCTTGTGAGAGTTGGGTGTGTGTTAGAAATAGAATTTCTCTTCATCTTAAATCTTGGGTTAGATTAGAAAGGAAGTGAAATTTATTTCTAAAGGAATTGATTTAAGTGTTGTCCATTGAAACACTTGGGTTTTGGTTTTTTGAGTGAGTCTTGAAAACTCATGTTGTAAGGTTATAAGAGTGAGCCATAAAAATCTTGTATAATCTTAATCCTGTGAATAAGATTGTAGGTGATTGAAAATCCTAACTTGGGGATAAGTTAGGTGGAGATGTAGGATTGTTGTTGAATTTGAACTCCTTAAATCTTTATGTTCTTCATTCTTCCTTCTCAACTTCTATTTAATTCTTGCAAAGAATTCTTTTAATTTTTCATTTTTATTTGATAGTCCTATTCACCCCCCCCCCCTCTAGGACTCTTTTCACCCTAGGATAAAAATGTTTTATTATCTCAACAGTTGATTATTTTACCAAGTGCATAGAGGCTAAAGCAATGGCAATTATAACTGCTAAAAAAATCAACTTCCTCCAGAAAAAAATGATATGTAGGTTTAAAATATCAAGGATCCTTATGTTTGATAATGATAAATAATTCAATTGTACCATTAAAGAATTTATAGAGGGCTTGGCTATAAACCATCGGTTCAGCTCAATATCACATCCATAGATAAATGGATAGATCGAGGTATCTAATTGAACTTTCCTTTAAAGGTTAAAGAAAAGGACAAAAGGGTCTTGAATCAATTGGTCTTATGGTCCTACTGTACAATGCTGAGATCCTTTACTAGAGAAATGCCTTATGCTTTAACTTATGGCATAGAAGTTATGATCCTAGTTAAGATTAAAATGAAATCTCTAAAGGTTCTACAATATGATTTAGGAAATAATGATGAAGAACTAAAGCTGAATTTGGATTTATTTGAGGGACTCTGAGAAGAAGCATCAATTAAGATGGCAATACAGTAAAGGAAGGTAGCTTAGTATTTTAATTTCAAAGTGAAGCCCTGCTCAGTATAGATAGGGGATTGGGTACTTAGGAACTTTAGAGCAACTAGAAAGTAAAAAGGGCAGGGCAAACTCTCTCCCAACTAGGAAGGTCCTTTTCAAGTGATAGGATAACCTAGAAGAGGAGGTATCTATTACCTTGCTAAACAGAAGGAAATTACCTCCTACATTCCTAGAACATGCAATATTTGAAAAAATACTTTTAGTGATGGTAATGTTATTTCAATGCTAATTTAATTATTTTCATAAATATGCTATTGTGGAAGAAGAATCTTTGCTTGTATAATTAATTTTCAATTGTGGAAACAAAGGTCCATTCATAATATATACATATTATCTCCTTCCAATAGGTGCTTTATCCTAATTAATTTTTATTAATTTCTTTTTAAATAAATAAATTGAAAAATTTATCCTTAAGGAAGAACTTATGTAAAAGATCATTAAGTTTCTATAAAAGGAACTGTGTAGCACACCCTTTCCCCATAAAAGGGAAAACATCATTATGGATCAATTCCACCAATGTCCTAGAAAGGGATGACATTATCTACCTCTATTAGTGAGGTCAATAACACAAAAAGAATGCATTCTAAATCAATTGATATCTAAATCTCTTAAGAAAAGAAAAAAGGAAATGCCTCAGATAGTGTTCCAAAACATAATGCTATCAATCAAAATAATATTTCTTGAACAAGACTAAAATAAAGTTTCTTTAAATAAATTAAAAATCTTAAACTACAATAGCCGCAAAGCTGCATAGAGAGAGTAGGCACCTCACACTACTATTAAAGTTAATAAGCCAAACTAAATAATAACCAACATTAAGACTACCACTATAGCACTAGGCCAAGTGGAACGAATGATTTTGATCATGCTTTAAGGTCTTTTCCTCCCACATCCTCTCCTTCAGCAGGAGCATTAGTAAGGTCAACCTCAGACTCTAGGTTTTGAATAACCTCTTGGATCCTTACAAGGTCTCCTTCCACATAATGTGACCCAATGATAATAGCCTATTTTTAAAGGGAAGAGGAGGGTACTTCGACAGCGGGGGGAATATCCTCTACTTACTCATGCTCCTCTTCCTCTTTACTGTTGGATTACCCCCTATAACTTTAAAGAAGGAGAAATCCTAGCCACTATCTCCCTCACTATCCTAGCCAATAAATTGAAGAAATCCTAGCCACGAAAATTAGCATAAAGTTTTGCCAAAAGATCCTTCCATCCTATTGAAAAAAAAGTCAAAAGCTTAGGAGGTCACTATCTCCCTCACTATCCACTGAAAGTCTTTAGAATCTTTGAAGTCCTACTTAACAACAACAGTTTGCTTCTCCCCTTCTTATTTCTTCCTTTAGCCTCCTTATCACTTCCTATGTTCTATCTCGAGATGCTTCTGATGAGCCTTTTTCCTTCCAACTTAAAGCTAGACACCTTTAATTCTTAGAATTAAAGAGACATCTTATTATATTTATCTATGAAGTTACCTACGTCTTCCTTCAATTTATTCCTCTCCTCAAAGATCTTATGAGTCTCATCAATAAGAATCTGAGCCTTCAAGTCACAACTTAATAACAAGGAAAGTGAAAGTTAAAAAAAGGAAAGAAATAGAGAAAATAAGAGAAGGAAAATACATACCGAGTGGACAATATTTATTACCTAAATCCCTAAGGCAGGTAAGGTATAATCATAAAGGTCCGAGTGTTTAGATAATCCAATATACATATTCCTTAAAAGGCTTCAGACTGCCCTATCTTGCATCGAAAAACTAATTCCTAAGAATCTATTGATTAGAACCGAGGCCATCTGCTAGACAGGAGTGTCTGGGTTGATCACCCTTATTGTTATATCAGATAGATCAAACATCAAGTTCCCTTCCCTAGATAGGATGCTTTACCCTTTAGCTAATCTCTTGATACAAGCCAGGGGGCAAGACACCCTCTTATCCTTGATTTCTTTTAGAGTGGCTCCTCATCGTTGTCGATGTCTAAGCTAACCACCTCAGTGACATCTTTCTTCTTCCCCTTACCTTTCCTACTAAAGGGAGGTCTTATCTTCTTATTAATTAGAGCTCCCTCATTAGCCTCCTTTATTTTCAAAGAGGTAGCCTTACTCGTGGTAGTGACACCAAAGGGAGGAGAGAGCTTCTCACAGCCTCCTTATTAAGACTTCAAGAAAACATTGTCATCACCCTTTTAAAGTGCCTACCTCTTTTTAATTATTCAACTGAGTCGCACTTCTGAGATTTATGACAAAGAGGGTAAACTTCATTAAATAAGTAAAAGCTCATGTTATCTTGAAAAACTACAAATATATATAAACACACACAAACATAAATAATTACAGATAAGAGACATAGCAATAAAGCCAAAAAATAATCAAAAGACCCACCAAAATCCTCCAGAAAGGCACCACTCATTAACGCTTTAGCTTTGAAAACATTTCTCTTATCCAGGATTTTTTCTAACTCTTTTTCTCCTTTTTGGTCATAAAGGGCCAACATTTAGCCTTCGTCAGGTGCATCTAACTGATCCCTATTAAAACTACACTCATTGATAGGCTCCTTATCTTTCAAATGAGTGACCAAAAATTTATTCCTCTAAGCTTTATCTACATTAAGGACTCCACCAATTATGGCTAACCCTAGTTAACTCATAAAGTTAAAAACCTAGTAAACGCCTTCTTATGCTTAAAGAAAGCACTAAATAGTTAGGTAGTAAGGATGATGTTAAAGTTCTCATAAATTTTAGCAAAGGAAAAATCAATGAAGTGCCATGAAACCTAAAAATATCTTAGAAGAAAGGGGAAGGGGGCAAATCTAATCCAAATTATATTTGCTTTATGAAAAAGGCCATTTCCCTATCATCTCTTTGAGCTAAAGACAAATCCTAAGTGCCTTCAAGCACTAAAATCCTTTCATTTCTCTTTAGGGACCTAACCTCTATAGCTCACTCATTAAATATTCTATCTCTTAAGGCCTTTAAAAGGCTGTAAAGATTGGCATTAGAAATAAACTTATGGAGCTCGCAAGAATCACTCATGATGAATAGAAGAATACAATGGAAAGGAGAGATAGAGAACATACCTAATACCTTGAAGGAATCGACTACTAGGAAAATTAAGAGAAATAGGAAGAAAGAAGTTGTTAACTATTGTGACTTTTTGAAGCTGTTTAGGTCCTATTCTTTAGGAATCCGTTCATGTTTTTCCTATTCTTAAGTAAAGAAGTAGTCAAATATCAGTTTAGATTATTTTGTTATGTAGCAGATTTTTTTGCATTTAAAATTCTAAATCCTGCTATATAAGCAGGTACCTTTCCCATTTCAATAATATATGATTTCAGCAAGTTCTTAAAAAAAGCATCTGTTCTACTATCCAACATTATGGTTCAGAGCTATATGTTAAAGGGAATTGTGAAATCAAATAACCAAAAAAAAACCATAGCCATAAAAAAACCAAAACCCATAAACACTTACCATTTAACCGCAAAACCCAAAACCATAACTAGAAAAATGGATACAGAAACTCTATTTACTGTGGTTGCTCCTCTAATATTTGAAGGAACAAATTATCAAGGATGGGCTGTTAGAATGGAAGCCTACCTTGACGCTATTGATGTGTAAGAAGCTGTAGAGGAGGAATACGGAATTCCAAACTTACCAAACAACCCAACAATGGCACAAATCAAAAATTAGAAGGAAAGGAAGCAGCGAAAATCTAAAGCCAGAGCTAGTTTATTTGCAGCAGTCTCAATCTCTATTTTTAATAGAGTAATGACAATAAAAATAGCCAAAGATATCTAGGATTTCTTGAAGCAAGAGTTTAAAGGAGATAACAGGATTAGAGGCATGAAGGCATTGAATTTTTGCAAAGAATTTGAGTTAGAAAAGATGAAATAATTAGAGACGATCAAGGAGTACTCTGATAGATTGCTCGACATTGTTAATAACATAAGACTCTTTGGCATAGACTTCTCTGATTCTAGAATTATGCATAAAATTCTTATCACGCTTCCTGAAAAATTTGATACTACTATTACATCTTTGGAAAACATCAAAGACGCATCAAGTATCACGCTGAAAAAATTATTGAATGCTCTACAGGCATAGGAATAAAGGAGACGCATGAGACAATGAGGAACAACAGAGGGTGCTCTTTAAGCCAAATCGCTGGGTTATAATGATGGCAAAACCAAGAAAAAGATGCAGTATAAGAACAAACAGCCTAGAGGTTCGACATATGAGAATAAAAAAGGTAACACTCAAGTTTTTCCATCTTGTCCTTACTGTAAAAAAAACCAATCAACCACAAAAAAGGTGTTGGTGGAGGCCGGATGTAAAATGCAACAAGTGTGGACATTTAGGACATATGAAAAAAATATGTAAGTCTCCACAGCAATAAGGAGAAGCTAATGCTACTCAAAATCAACAAGATGGCGAGCAAATTTTTGTGGCATCATGCTTCACCACTAGCAGCTCAACCGAAAGTTGGCTCATAAATAGCGGTTGCACAAACCACATGACCTACGATCGTGAACTCTTTAAAGAGATTCACCAAACTACTGTCTCTAGAGTCAGAATTAGAAATGGGGTAAATATCGTTATGGAAGGCAAAGGAACAGTGGCAATTGAAGGTCACACAAGTTTGAAATTCATTTATGATGTCTTATATGTGCTTGAAATTGATCAAAACCTTTTGAGTGTTCCTTAGTTGTTAGAAAAAGGATATAAGGTGTTGTTTGAAGACAAAAATTGCATAATAAAAGATGCAGAAGGCCAAGACTTATTCAAAGTTCAAATGAAAAATAAGTGCTTTGCCTTAGATCTAATACAAGAAGAGCAGGCTGTTGTACACAAAGAAGATGGCAATGTGATGCTTTGGCATAAAAGGTTAGGGCATATTCACCATGCCACTGTATGCTTAATGAAGAAAAATAACCTTGCAAAGGGACTTCCTTAACTGGAGAAGGAGCTACCTTCCTGTAGAATTTATCAATACATAAAACAAACAAGACTTCCTTTCCCACAAAACAAGGCTTGGAGGGCTGTTCAAAAATTGCAAGTAGTACATACTGACATTGGAGGGCCCATCAGTACACCATCATTGAATGACAGTAAGTACTACATTACTTTCATTGATGATCACACAAGACTTTACTGGGTTTATTTTATAAAGCTTAAATCTGAAGTTGCCGACATTTTTGGAAGTTTAAAGCTTTTGTGGAAACTCAAAGTGGTTGCAAAATGCAAGTGATTAGATCTGATAATGGAGCTGAATATACTTCTTAAAAATTTAACAAATTCTATCAAGATATAGGCATTGAACATCAGTTCATCACACCTTACACTCCGCAACAAAACAATATGGTAGGAAGAAAAAATAGAATAATTATGGAGTTGGCAAGGTGCTTACTTCATGATAAAGGACTATCGAAGAAATTTTGGGCTAAGGCAGTAAACACAATAGTTTATCTACTGAACCGACTCCTAACAAAGGCTTTGAATAAAAGAACTCCATTTAAAGCTTGGTATGGCTACAAACCAAAATTTATCAATCTAATAATTTTTGGTTGCTTGTGTTTCTCTTACATTCATCAGGTTAAGAGAGACAAATTGGACAAGAAAGCAGAGCCTGGAGTTTTTATAGGCTATAGCTCTGGCTCAAAAGCCTATAGAATTTATTTGCCAAAAAGCAACAAAGTCATAATTAGTAGAGACATCTAATTCCATAAGTCAGATAGCTGGAGCTAGGATGCTAACAAAAAGATTGAGTTTCATAAGGAAAATGATGACGTAGATGATGAAACCATTAGAGGAACTTGATCGCTTTTTGACATTTATCAAAGGTGTAATGTTGCTATAATAGAGCCTGCAGGTTATGAAGAAGGTACTACTGATAAAAAATGGATAGTTGCAATGAAGGAGGAGCTAAACATGATTGAAAAGAATCAAACATGGGAATTGGTGGACAAACCAAATCATAATAATGCTATAGGAGTGAAATGGGTTATAGAACAAAAATCAATCCTGATAATTCTATAAATAAGCATAAGGCGAGGTTGGTTGTCAAGGGTTATGCTCAAATGTTTACGGTAGATTTTTCAGAAACTTTTGCTCCGGTTGCTAGGATGGATACCGTGTGGATGCTATTGGCTCTTGCTGATAAAAAAGGTTGGCTTGTACATCAAATGGATGTCAAGTCAACATTTTTGAATGGGTACTTAGAGGAAGAAATATGTGTAGAACAGCCATAAGGTTTTGTTGTTCAAGGAAAAGAAGAGAAGGTGTATCGCTTGAAGAAGGCCCTATATGGCTTAAAGCAGGCACCAAGATCTTGGTACAGTAGAATTGATACATACTTGCTGAACTTAGGTTTTGAAAAATGCCAAAGTGAATTTACTTTATATATCAAGAAGAGTGGAGATTAAATATTTATGGTTTCTCTTTATGTTGATGACTTGCTTGTAACAGGAAGTAGATTGGAGCTGATTAACAAGTTCAAAGAAGAGATGAAAGAGGTCTTTGAAATGACAGATCTTAGTGAGATGACATTTTTTCTTGGTATGCAAGTGCAGCAAAAGCAAAATGATATTTTTGTATGCCAACAAAAATATGCAAAAGAAGTCCTGAACAAGTTTCAAATGGATGCATGCAAACCGACTTCAACTCTAATGAATCAAAAGGAGAAATTTTACAAAGAAGATGGAGCTAAAAAGGTTAATGAAAAATGTTACAGAAGCTTAATTGGTTGCTTGATGTACTTGACTACAACTAGGCCAGACATCATGTATGCTGTAAATTTGCTATCGAGGTACTTACATTATGCTAGTGAAATTCATTTTCAAGCAGCAAAAAGAATTCTCAGATATGTGAAAGGCACGATTGATTATGGGATAAAGTTCTATCAAGTGGAAAATTTCTATCTCTATGGTTATTCAAATAGTGATTGGGCTGGATGTGCTGATGATATGCGTAGTACCTCAGGTTACTATTTTACTCTTTGTTTTGGAATCTTTTCTTGGGGTTCAAAGAAACAAGAAATCGTTGCTTAATCTACAGTTGAAGTAGAATATATAGCAGCTATTGCTACTGCGAATCAAGAACTTTGGATTAGAAAACTTCTTACAGATATGCATCTAAAGCAAGAAGAAAGTACACAGATATTTGTAGACAACCAAGCCTCAATATCAATAGCTAATAACCTGGTATTCCATGGCAAAACAAAGCACTTCAAGATAAAGTTCTACTTTGTTCGAGATGTTCAAAAGGAAGGAGAAGTGCAACTGGTAAATTGTAGAACAGAAGATCAATATGCTGATATTTTAACAAAGGCTTTGTCCAAAGAAAAATTTGAGTCCTTAAGACAAAAGCTTGGTGTGTGCAACTCCAAAGTCAAGAAGGAGTGCTAACTATTGTGACTTTTTGAAGTTGTTTAGGTCCTATTCTTTAGGAATCAGTTCATGTTTTTCCTATTCTTAAGCAAAGAAGTAGTCAAATATCAATTTAGATTATTTTGTTATGTAATAGATTTTTCTGCATTTAAAATTCTAAATCTTACTATATAAGCAGGTGCCTTTCCCATTTCAATAATATATGATTTCAGCAAGTTCCAAAAAAAAAAGCATCTATTCTACTATCCAACAGAAGTGAAGAGTTTCGATTGAGAATAATAAAAATAAAGAAGAAGTAGCTATTTTGGTAGCTTAGAACTCCTTAAATAAAGAAAATTACTCACTAAAAGATTCGCGGGCCAAAAGATAGGAAGTGAATGGCTAGAGATGCCCCAAGGATCTTATGGAAATCACCTAACCGTTCAGATCATGTTAGGGAATGGTTTTCAAAATTTTAAAAAATGTGATCATGGGAAAAAAGGGGAACCACCATGTCTAGCATTAAATTTGATGACTCATAGAAAAATGTGGAGAGAATCAATCCCTGAGTCACGTGCCCATATCTTTTGGAAGCTCACCTGCTGAAGTTATAAGTACCTACTCATCCTCTCTTTATCCTTAGGGGGAACTACTGATGACGCACATAAAGTCTCTTACTTGTCATATGGGGACATGTATAAAGTGGTGGCCAATGAATGTACCACCTCAAGAGTTTTAGAATCATGGACCATTACCCATTTACTTACCTAAACGCTCCCATGAGCTTTTTACATTGCAGGGGTTCACTCCACCTAGCTATATCACCCATGGGGACTCTCCCCTATGTTATCTTCCACCTAAAGATCTAAAGGCAATGCACTTTTTAATCACCGTACTTGCCATAGCTGGCACTCCTAACATACTCCTATCCCCCTCACCACCTATGCTAACCAGATAAACAGTAGTCACACACAACAACGCTGCCATAATTAAGGCTCTCCTTCAATACCAAATTGACACATATGACACTCTCCAATAACTTTCCAAAAGAGATCTCACTACCATCTAACGTCTAGGTGCCTTATTTCATGTAAGCAACACACTTCTAATGGACATTTCTTCTTCCCAATACCTGTCTCTTTGCACCTCACTGCACTTTTCTCTCTTCTTTTCTTTCTTACAAAAAAACCATCATTTTTCTTCATTTAGCTCCTAATGGATGCAAAGGCTAACTTGATCATCAAAGGGGCTTCCAAAGCCCTCTCTGACTAAAGTTTTCTTGTTTTGCTAGGTGGCTCAGATTCCACTTCAACGCTGAGTTAAGGAGAAATTGTCATGAACCATCAAAGTTGTAGAAAGAATTGGTGATCCTCCAAAATTGGAAGAGTTTGAAGTTGAATTCAAGGCATGGAAGAAGAAGAATGCAGCTGCTTTGTATGTCATTCAAGTTTCATGCTCATTTGACATACTTTCTTTTATTAGAGATGTGACTTATGCTAAAGATTGTTGGGATATTTTTGCCAAGGATTTTGAAACAAAAGCACCTCTTCAATCAAACCCTCAAGTAGACAATGATCAAGGTATGTAATTCTTTATTTATTCTTTCCATTGGCTAATTTTCAAGTTTTTTTTTCCAATGCAAATTAGTCATATATATATATATATATATATATATCAAATTGATTTATTTTAATTGATAAATAAGAAAAATGATAAATATGGTCAACTCATACAAAGAAGGATGAGTATACTCGTTTAATTTGTTCTATAATAATGGTAACAAATTAAACAATACCATGGTACGTACAAAACTTTTTCTTTTTTTTTTTTTTTTATAATTTAGAAAGATAATTTCATTCTATAATTGAATCCATAATTCTATAATTTTTTAAAATGATTTTTTTTTTCATTTAACTACTTAAACTTGTATGGTGGTACAAAAAATTAGTACATAACTATTGGGTTAATAACAGTTTTTACTTTACTTTTTTCATCCTAAAATTATTAACTTACATTTCTTTTTTCAATCCATTTAAATTATACATCACTTTATTTCTTAAAAAAATAATTAATTTGATTATCTACTAATAAATTTTATTTAACATGCATTTTTATCATAATCAACTAATTTTAGTAAAGTAAAATAAGTTGTCCATTATGAATATACGAGCATGTTGGGCAGAAAAAACTATATTTCGACCATATATTAATAATATTTTCTTAAATTGATAATAATAATATTTTATGCATTTGACTTTTTTTTGAAGTTATAATTTGGAAAATTTTTTATTGTTGATTGTTTTTTGGATGAGAAATTTATTTTTGGATGAGAAAGTAAAATGAATATAACACTATTGTAATTTGCCCTTTACTAAGTGCATGGCATTAGCAGGAATTAAGGAGATTGAGCTTGCTAAATTTCTACCCTTATGCAAGACAATAGAAAAAGGTAACTTGGATGCTGTCAAAAGCTTCCTTGGCCTTCATAAAGATGCAATAAACCAAAAGATATCAGAATATGGTTCAACATCTCTTCATCTAGCAACTTCAAAAGGGAACATAGAGCTTGTGCAGGAGCTGCTGGAGTTAATGTCAGATGAAAGAGTAGAAATTACTATTAATATCAAAATACGGCTCTATCCACAACAGCTGGTATTGGAGCTACAAAAATCACAGAACTCTTGGTAAAAAAGAACAAGAAATTGGTTAGTATCCCAGCAGGACTCGACTACCAGTTATAACTGATTACGGCCGTGGCCATAAGGGTACAACTATATTCTTATACTCTCAAACTCCATTTGAACTGCTACTTCAAGAGAATGGAAATTATGGGGCTTTGCTTCTCCATGTAACTCTTTCTAGTGAAATGCTTGGTAAGATTCCAATTTTGAGGAGTTATTAGTCATATTTGATCCTTGGCAATCATATTAACAATAAATTCAAATAATAAAGGACTCGGTAGATTTTTATCTACTCCTGGTGTATTATATTCTATATGTTCAAATGTGTGACACATATTTAAGTGTTTTACATTTAACCAATAAAAATTAAACGCATATAATTTGTTACAAATTTATATTCTAAAAAAAAAAGTATTATAATTTTTTTTTTTGTTTAATGTGATAATTTTGCAGTTTTAGAGATGGTCAATTTGATTGTTGAGTTTGGTAACTTTAAATTTGTTTAACAAAAATATTTCTTTCTTCTTAATAGTCCTGGTCTTGCCCTTAAGATTTCTGAAGTCCTTTTCGACTTTGGTTAAATTATGTGTGCACACTGACACTATTCGTTTTTTTTTTTCTTTCCTTTCCTTCTAGTTTAATCGAAAAATTTATTGTTGTCTTTCTTGTTGGCAAGACGTTTCACTGGATCTGGTCCGACATTGCTTAATCTTGGCTACGACAACAACCTTTCTTTCAACCACCCCTTTGATTGAATTTTCTTATATGTATGATTTATTCCTAGTGGCTGTAAATTGGTATTTTGGAAACCATGGATTTACTCTCTTATATCTTTCGGTGTATTTCCCTTTTTTCTTGATAATATATACTAAAAAAATGTTTGTATTACTTAATTTTCATGACAGATATTCAAGTGCAACTGCCTACTTCCCCTTGTGATGTGCGAATGCCTATCATTCTAGAAAAAAGGCAAATGCCATGAGAAAATAGTTTAGTGAGAGGTATGCATTTTTTTTTTTCAATAATGCATAAATTTTTTTTTTTTTGAAAAATTAACTGCATGCCTATAAGAGTTAGTCTAATTGGAAAATGCCTTCCTTTCTTTCCTTGTCAACTGAAATGAAATCATGTACTGCTTGGAATTAACTGCTGAAGATTATCCTCTTTTAAGAAATTTTTTGAATTTAAGTCATAATATATGCATTTGCATTAACTTAGCTATTAGAAAATCTTTATGGCTCTTATAGTTTGTTCTATCGAATTAGATTAGTTAAAACTCATTAGAGTCTAAACATCTAGTTAACTAATTAATACTTTACTCTTTGAAAAAAAAAAAAAAGGAAATATTCAATTCTATGTTTGTAATTAAATTCAATAGAAACATGATTGATTTTATGTCTGCTACAGTGCTATATCAATTCCAAAATATCTATTCAAGCCTACTCTTATTTTTCGGTAAGCTACTATACTATCATCATTTTTTCCTTTATGCTTTATGTTTTTAGTTTAATTATGAATTTCTCACTATGTGTGTTTGTTAATGAAGGGCTCAAGCAAATTTATGATTTGAACTTGAAGCAATCATTTGCTCTTGCACTAATACAATGCATTGCTGAAGACATATCTACACTGGATGATAGAGAACGAGGACAAAGAGGACAATATGATGCATTCTTCAATGCTACTAACTTGGGAATAATTGAAGTTGTAATTGAAGCCAATCCAAATCTACTCTATGCGATAGATTCAAATTTATGGAGCATAATTCATTGTGTAGTTAGAAATTGACAAGAAAAATTTTTTAACCTTATATATGCCATTGGAAAAAGGAAGCACACAATGATTTCTTAACGTGACAAGTCTAATAATAATTTATTGGATCTTACAACCATGTTAGCACCTCCAGATAGACTTGCCGCATTACAGGTGTTGCTTTACAAATGCAAAGAGAACTACAATGGTATAAGGTGATTATTCTGAGCATACTTTACCTTTTAAAAAAAAAAAAAAATCAACCCAAGCATTTTCTTAAACATATAATTGGATGAAAAAACTGGTTGCAAGAACTTGTAATTCATGAAAAGGAGAAACTTTTACATACTGTGAATGCATTACACATAATGATTCTATTTGTTACACATTGCCAAGTGTAAAACATCTAAATAATGTGTTTAATATCTGAAATTTGGGGCTAGAACATCAGGTGTAGGCAAGAATCTCCTGATGGAGAAAACCCTATAACCAACCAATTCATGTTATTTTTCTGATAAAATGATTTAAATGCATGACATTGAAATTATTATGAAACCTGCATTTAAATGACATGTCAATAAAGATGGTCTTACACCTAAGCAACTATCTACGCATAGTCACAAACAATTAATGAATGAAGGAGAGAAATGGATGAAAGAGGTATCAAGATCTCACACTGTTGTTGGTGCTCTCATGATTACAATGGCAATTATATTAGTGCGGCAGTTACCATTACAAGTGGTACCATTAAAGAAAGTGGGTTTCCAATATTTTTGCACATGAGATCATTTGAGGTGTTTATAATCTTTGATGCAATTTCTTTATTTTCATCCTCAAATCCAGTACTGACACTTTTAGGAGTACTTACCTCACGCTATGCAAAAGAAGAATTTCTTGAATCAGTGCTTAAAAAGTTACTCATTGAACTCTCAACTTTTTTATTTTCTATAGCAGCCATGATGGTGTCATTTTGTGCTACCCTTATAATAATGCAAAATGGAAATCTAAACCTCATAATTCCAACTATTTTGTTGGCTAGTATTCCTGTTACCATTTTCATGTTATTGCAGTTCCCTTTTCTTGTTGAAATTTTTATGTCTACATATGGACTTAGCATCTTTGATAGGAAAAGGAAATATTGGTACTGTTAGAGAAATAGTGATCATTATGTCTTTAGTCATTCACTTGTGTTAGATTTCTCAGTTAGTTGTATAATTGTTAAGTGTACTGTTAATACATATCTTTAGATTGTAATACTTATTCATATATGTTAAAAATATTTTCCACAATCAGCTCTTGACTTGTTATCAGAGCATTGATCCATGTCTTCCTTTTTATTTTCCTCATCTCTTTCCTCTTCATCGATGACCTCGCCTACTACCACTCCTTGCCCTTCTCCGTAACATCTCTAATACCCACCAATGTCTAATAAACTTTTTCTATCAATTTGACTTCCAAGAACTATATTCCTTGGAAAATTTAGTTTACACCCTTACTAAATTATTATAGTCTTCATGGGATTCTCAATGGTATTGAGCCTTCTCCTCCTTGAGAAATCATTGATTCTGCCTCAAATCAATTTATTCTTAATCCATCATATAACTTGGTTTCATAAAGATAAAATGTTTTTTATTGGTTATTATCTTTCATTATTGAAAAAATTTATCTGCAACTCATTGGCCTTTAATCTTCCTTAGAGGTATGGAACGCCTTAGCAATAGCATATGGAGTTATTAGCAATGCTCAAAAAACTCAATTGCACATCAAACTCCACAATCTTTCTAAAGATGGTAAATTTATGTCTCATTGTTGTTACTAGGCAAAAGCTATTGTTGACACATTAATACTACCTGGACAACCCATATCAACTTCAGAATTTAATGTCATAATTATTTGAAAGCTCAAATCTAAATATAATGGTATTATTGATGCTCTTCAATAATGTATAGAATCAATTTCTTTCAATGAGTTACATGGACAACTAGTGCCCTATAAATTATTGATCGAATCTCAAAAGCCATCTCTTCCCATTGTCCATATGGTTCAATGATCTTCTTATACTGCTTACCCTCATCTGATATTCAATAAATGGTAGAGGCTGTCAATCTAATTATGGTGGTAATAGAGGATTCAATATAATTTCTTATCAGATTTGTGGTTACTCAAATCACCTTGCCATGGACTATTGTCATCAGTTTAACACCAACTTCAGTAACTATTGATCTTAGCAATAATCAATATTAATTTTTATCTTAAAAAAATTAATTTTGAGCTTTTAATTTATTTATTTAAAAGTGTATAAGTTAGGACTCTATTGGAAGGTGAAGTATAATTATTTTGGGCTGATTAGACCTTTGAGATTCAAGGAGTCTTTTGACATCCTTAGAGTTTTATAATGAGAAAGTTATCTTCTTTACATTTGAAGTACATATCTTAAGCTTTTTTCATTAGGCTTACTTGTCAAAATCCAAGTTCATTGGTTATGCAAATTTTGAGTCAAAATCCATGTATACATCTGTCATCCTAGACTGCACATCTCTTAGTATTTTGGATATATCTTAACTTACAGAAGTCTAATTAAGGTGATTAAAAATTATATAAAAAGATAAGTCAAATATATACAACTTTCATGAAGAAAGGATGTGAAAATTCAAATTTCTTCAGGAGCCAATCACAGCTTGAACTTGTATAGCTGTCTGATAATATTCTACATTTTATATTACATAACTCTTAGTATTTTGGACATATCCTGAGCTATAGAAGTCTAATTTAGGTGATTCAAAATGATATGGAAAGATAATTAAAATATCAATGGCTTTTATAAAGAAATTATGGGCAAATTCAAATTTCTTTAGATGCAAATCATAGCCTCAACTTGGGTATAGCTGTCTGATAGTATTTTGCATTTCAAATTGCACAACTCTTAGTATTTTGGACATATCCTAAGCTAAAGATGTCCAATTTAGGTGATTCAAAATGATATGGAAAGTTGATTCAAATATCTAAAGCTTCTATGAAGAAAGTGTAGGCAAATTCAAATGTCTTCAGTAGCCAATCATGGTTTCAATCATTGAATAGCTGTCTGATAGCATCACTTTCAATGATTCAAAATATAGACATTGGACACATCATTTGCACCTCAAAAAGCTATATTTTTAAGTATAAATACCTCTAGAGCTGAATGGAATTTAAGAAACTTATTTTTTGTTCACTCTTTCTTAAACATTCATTGAGCTTTCAAATTCTCTTAAATAATTCTTTATTTGTATAACTCTTGTGAGAGTTGGGTGTATGTTAGAAATAGAATTTCTCTTCATATTAAATCTTGGGTTAGATTAGAAGGGAAGTGAGATTTATTTCTAAAGGAATTATTTTAAGTATTGTCCATTGAAACACTTGGGTTTTGGTTTTTTGAGTGAGCCTTAAAAAACTCATATTGTAAGGTTTTAAGAGTGAGCCATAAAAATCTTATGTAATCTCAATATTATGAATAAAATTATGGGTGATTGAAAACCTAACTTGGGGATAAGTTAGGTGGAGATGTAGGATTGTTGTTGAATCTAAACTCCTTAAATCTTTGTGTTCTTTATTCTTCCTTCTCAAATTCTATTTAATTCTTGTAAAGAATTCTTTTAATTTCTCATTTTTATTTGATAGTCCTATTCACCCTCCCCCGCCTTCTAGGACTCTTCAATCAATATCAAAGCTTGAATTCTAGGTACTTCATTGCTAGAATACAAGATCATGGGGAGTGAACCACAAAATATGTCTTCTCTTAGACCATTGTTTGACGGTAGTGACTATCCATATTAGAAATTCAAGATGGAATTATATCTTGATTGTGATTCTATTAAACTTTGGGACATCGTCCTACAAGGTTTGGAACCACCTACAACTATCATTGATGGTATGGTAACTACTTTTGCAAGAAGCCAATGGAGTATTAATCAAAAGGAAGAAAATCACAAAAATAAAAAAGCTATGATTACTCTAGTCTCTTTAATGACAAGAGAAGAAGGAGGCAAGCTTCAACATTGTATATCGACTAAAGAAATATGGGAGACCTTAGAAAACCACTATGAAGGCAATATTCAAGTAAGAAGTAAAAAGGTTCAACTTTATATGTATGAATATGAACCCTTCAAAATGAAGCCTCATGAATCAATCATGGAGATGACAAATCGTCTCAATTCTCTCCTTACAACCCTCAAGAAACTTGGAAAACATTTCTCTAAGGAAGAAGTAAACAACAAGATTCTAAGAATCCTACCTAAAAAGGATTGGGAATCTCATGTTACTTCAATTGAGGAAGCTCAAGACCTCTCCACCTTATCAATTGATGTGCTCATTGGTAAACTCTTAACACATGAGCTCACTATCAAGAAAAGAGGTGAAGAACAAGAAGAGAAAGAAGAAAATAAAAAGAGCATTGCTTTAAAAGCTCTTTAAGAAGATAGTAAAGAGGAAAGCATCAAAGATTCTAGTGATAAAGATGGTGACATTGCCATGCTCACTAGGAACTTCAAGAAGTTTTTGAGAAAGAAAAACTTCTCAAGAATAAGAGACTTTAATAAGAAGTTCAAAGGAGATAGGAAGAAGAAAACTAAAGAGGTTACTTGCTATAAATGCAAGAAATCAGGACATATTAGAAGTGAGTGTCCTAAACTTAAATTTAAGAATAAGGGAGCAAAGGATAAGAAGAAGGCATTCAAAGCTACGTGGGATGATTCTTCTAAATTTGAAGAGGAAGAGGAACAACAAGAGGTGGCTAATCTTTACTTCATGTCCCTTGAAATGAAATAAGGTACTATCTACTTCTTATTCTTCCTTTGATGATTGTGATAATTATTATGATAATGATGATGATGATTTGTGATAATTATTGTGATAATGATGATGATAATGATTTGTGATAATTATTGTGATAATGATGATGATGATGAGAGCTCTATTGTGAGCAAATTAATTGTTAAATGCAAAAGTTTATTATCTAAAAAGAAACATTATAAGCATAAGTTAGGTAGCTTAAATAGAGAATTAGAAATTTTAAAAATTAATTTTGCTAATCTTGTTGAATCAAATGAAAAACTTGTTAGTGATGAAAAATCTTCTAATTCTTTGGAAGATCAATTTAAGAAAGCAAATAATGAAAATCATAAGCTTTATAAGGAGGTCTTAGAATTTAAGAATTCTATTCCTAAATTTAATAGAGGAAAAGAAACTTTAGATAGTCTTCTTAACTCTCAAAAATTTTATGGAGATACCCATGGAATTGGATATAAGAATGGAATGTCTTTATCATCTTCATCACATATTAATTTTTTAAAAGCTTCATATGATTCCACTCCTTCAACCACCAAATCTAATAAGACTCAAGTTTTCAAAGCTAAAAGATCTCATTTGTTAAATAGTAAGGAAAAGTCTCATGAGATTCATCCTTTATTAACACAAAGAGGTAAGATTTAAACTAGAGCACCTAAACCCAAGCATGCTTATATGTACATTAGATGTAATTATAATAGGCATGCTACACAATACAATGCACATAAACATGTTGCACAAAATTATTGAAATACACATCACCATTGCCAATGCATGTCTCACTTAATGACACAAAATAATAGGAGATACACACAACACTAAAGGCATGTTTCACACACTAGGAAAGCATTTCATCTTAGAAGGAATAAATTTGAAAATATTGTATGTTCTTATTACATGATCAAAGGACATATTAACAATGTGTGCTTCTATAGAAGACTGCATATGAATTTACTTCCTATGAATTATCTTGAAACTAACCAACGTAGACTAAGAAAGGTTTGGGTCTAAAAGAAAACTTAAATTGTATTGTGTAGATGTGCTTGAAATCCACAAGAACAAAAAGCAACTGGTATCTCGATAGTAGATGTTCAAGGCATATGACAAGAGACAAAGAGCAATTCAACAAACTTGATGCTAAGGATGGAGGACACATTACCTTCGGAGATACTGCAAAAGGAAAAATTATTGGCATTGGAGAAATAGATAATCCTCAATCCTTATCTATACATCATGTGTTGTTTGTTGATGGTTTTAAATATAATCTACTTAGTATAAGTCAAGTATGTGACATGAGAAATAAAGTAATTTTTTATCCTAAAATTTGCTTTGTTAGTAGTCTTGATAAAAAAAAAGTTATTTTTAATGGTGAAAGAGTAGACAATGTTTATGTCATTGATTTGAATAAAATTAATAACAAAGACATAAAATTCTTAGTGTGTATCTCCCATGACACATGGACATGGCATAGAAGATTAGGACATGCAAATTTTGAGCTTTTCAATAATCTTTGTAAACATGAACATGTAATTGGTTTACCTAAACTTGAATTCACTAAGGATAAACCTTGTGATACTTGCCAAAAGGGAAAACAATCCAAGTCCTCATTTAAGCTAAAAAATTTAGTGTCCACCTCTAGGCCACTTAAACTTATACATATCAATTTATTTGGACCAACTAGAGTTGCTAGTCTCGATGGAATGCACTATGCATATGTATTGGTTGATGATTACTCTAGATTTATATGGGTATGTTTCCTTGCTCATAAGAATGATGCATTTAAAGCTTTTGAAAAGTTTACAAAAAGAGTTCAAAAAGAAAAAAGGCTTTTATATTTCTTCTATTAGAAGCGATCATGGAATCGAATTTGGAAATGAATTTTTCAAAAACTATTGTAATGAAAATGGTATTTCTCATAAATTTTCATCTCCTAGAACTCTTCAATAAAATGGAGTATTTGAAAGGAAAAATAGAACTCTTGTAGAAATGGCTAAAATAATGCTTCATGAGTATAATTTGCCTCTATACTTTTGGGTGGAAACCATTAACATATCTTGTTATATTTCAAAATGAGTTTTTAAAAGACCAATTTTAAATAAAACATCTTATGAGCTATGGAACAATAGAAAACCTAAAATCTCATATCTAAGAGTATTTGAATGCAAGTGCTTTATATTGAGCACCAAGGATAATCTTGGGAAATTTAATTCTAAAGCCAATGAAGGAATTTTCCTAGGCTATTTTATTTGTAGTAAAGCATATAGGGTCTTTAATAAGAGAACTCTAGTAGTTAAAGAGTCAATGCATGTGGTATTTGATGAATCAAACTCACTTGATCCTAGAAATGATGTTTGTAGTGTTGATGATCTTATAGGTGACAATGAGATTATGGAAACACAATAAGAAAATGCTAGTAAGCCTTTGGAATTTAAAGATCTAAATAAGAAGGAAAATGAGGAGACATCTCAACCTACCTAAAAGGATGAACTTCCAAAGGATTAGCAATTCAAGAAAGCTCACCCTCAAGACCTCATTATAGGTGACACTATAAAAAGGGCAACTACTATATCTTAGTTATTGTCTATTGTTAATTTAGCCTTCATTTCTCAAATTGAACCCAAAAATATTAATGATGCTTTATGTGATGAATTTTGGGTCCTTGCTATACAAGAAGAGTTAAATCAATTTGAGAGAAATAAGGTTTGGACCTTAGTTCCTAGACCTAAACATCATCCTATTATAGGCACCAAATGGGTGTTTAGAAATAAGATGAATGAATAAGGTGTCATAACTAGGAACAAAGCTAGACTAGTAGCTAAAGGTTATAATTAAGAGGAAGGCATTGATTATGATGAAACCTTTGCCCCCGTTGCAAGGTTAGAAGCTATTAGGATACTAATTGCATTTGCATCATACATGGATTTTAAACTTTATTAAATGGATGTTAAAAGTGCTTTTTTAAATGGTTTTATTAAAGATGAGGTATATGTTGAACAACCTCCAGGTTTTGAAAATTTTGACTCTCCAAATAATATGTTTAAACTTTCAAAAGCATTATATGAATTGAAATAAACTCGAAGAGTTTGGTATGAAAGATTGAGTACCTTTTTACTAGAGAAAGGTGTCTCTAAAGGAAAGGTTGACACAACTCTTTTTATAAAGAAATCTAAACATGATTTATATTAATTGTTCAAATATATGTTGATGACATTATATTTAGTGCTACTAACCATTGCTTGTGTGAGGAATTCTCTAAGTTAATGTAAGGAGAATTTGAGATGAGTATGATGGGTGAACTCAAATTCTTTTTTAGACTACAAATCAAGCAATGCAAAAATGGGATTATCATCAATCAAACCAAGTATGCAAGAGACGTTCTTAAGAAGTTTGGCATGGATGGAGCTAAGATAAGTAAAACTCCAATGAGCACCACAACCAAACTTAACAAAGATGAGAATAGCAAATCAGTTGATGAAAAGTAATTTAGAGGTATGATCGGATCTCTTCTTTATTTAACTGATAGTAGACCTGATATTATGTTTGCTACTTGCTTGTGTGCTAGATTTCAATCAAGTCCTTGAGAGTCTCATTTGAATGCTATCAAAAGAATTTTTAAATATCTTTATGGTACATTACATTTAGGACTTTGGTATCCTAAGAGTTCATCCTTTGATTTTATTAGTTATTATAATGAAGACTTTGCTAGTAGTTTACTAGATATAAAAAATACTTCTGAAACTTGTCAAGTTTTAGGACAATGTTTAGTTTTTTAGTTTATCAAGAAACAAGTTTCAGTTGCCTTGTTCACTGCTGAAGCTGAATATATTGCAGTAAGTCTTTATTGTTCATAAGTTTTGTGGCAAAAACAATAGTTGTTAGACTATAGTGTAAAACTTAATCACATTCCAATCAAATGTGATAATACAAGTGCTATTAGCCTTAGCAAAAACCCCATTCAGCATTCTACAACTAAGCATATAGACATTAGATATCATTCTTGTGTGATTATGTTCAAATTGGTGATATCTCACTTGAATTTGTTAATAAAAATAATTAACTTGTAGATATCTTCACCAAACCTCTAAATGAAGAGATATTAAATTTCATTAAGCATGAACTTGGCATGATTGATGGTTCTAGTTTATCTTGATTTTATGTTTAATTGATGGTTAAACTATTTTCATGTGAAATCATGTTGTGCTTATTGATTATTTTGATTGATAAATATTTTGATTTTGATCTTAAATTTTTTTTTATCATCAACTTATATTTGGTTTATCTTTTTAAATTTCCTTTTGCATTTTGTTAAAGGAGGAGAAATAATTTGAGTTTGCATGTGTGCCTAGTTAATTTTCTTTTTAACATGTGTACTTAGTTTGTTTTTAATTTTAAAACTCCCTTAAAAAAGTTTGTTTTTAATTTTAAAAATCCCTTAAAAATTGTGCTTATGTTAGTGACATATGATATTTTTATTTGATATTTGGGGAGAAATTTTGTTTAAATTTTTGCATGCATATTAACATTATGATTAATTTTTTCATACATCATATGTTACAAAAGGTCTTATTTTGCTTACTTTATGTATGACATAGATTTCATAAAGAATTTGAGTATCTTTGTTTTTTCATTTTCCCTTTATATCTCTCTTTTTTCTTTTTCCTTTTGACAAAGGAGGAGAAATATATTTGAGTTTGTTATTTGTTAATATACATGTGTATAATATCTTCTTAGGAATTGTTTTTATCTTTGATAAGACATGAATATTTTTATAAAGATTTGGTGTATCTTTGCTTTGTTCCTATAGGAAGTGATGCATTTTATTAGAACTATATGCATATACGTTTGAAATTATTTTCTCATATTACCTAACATTTATTTAAATAATCATATTATCATATTTTATATTTTTAATACATTTATCATAAGAATGTCATGTTTTTATCCCTCCTGCTATATTTTATGTTGTTTATATTTTTTTTGACAAGGGGAATAATATATAAATTTATATTTCTTATCATGTCCATATTCATAGGGGGAGAAATAAAGAAATATATTTTATTACATTTGGTATCATTATTATCACAAATATTATCACACACTTTACTTTGTATTACTTTTTAATCAAACTCAAAATAAGTTTGTCAAAATCAAAAAGGGGGAGATTTTTTACCTTAGCAATAATCAATCTTAATTTTGATCTTAACAAACTTAATTTTGAGCATTTAATTTATTTATTTAAGTGTGTATAAGTTAGGACTCTATTGGAAGATGAAGTATAATTATCTTAGGCTAATTGGACCTCTAAGATTCAAGAAGGCTTTTAACATCCTTAGAGCTTTAAAATGAGAAAGTTATCTTCTTCACATTTGAAGTAGTCAACTTAAGCTTTCATAATTGGACTTATTTGTAAAAATCCAAGTTCATTTGATTATGCAAATTTTGAGTCAAAATCCATGTATATATCTGCCATCTCAGACTACACATCTCTTCGTATTTTGAACATATATTGAGTTAAAGAAGTCAAATTAAGGTGATTCAAAATGATATGAAAAGATAAGTAAAATATCTAAAACTTTAATGAAGAAATTATAGGAAAATTCAAGTTTCTTCAGGAGCAAATCACTGCTTAAGCTTGTGTATAGTTGTCTGACAGTAGTCTACATTTCAGATTGCATAACTCTTAGTATTTTGGACATATCCTAAACTACAGAAGTCCAATTTAGGTGATTCAAAATGATATGGAAATATAAATCAAATATTTATAGCTTTTATGAAGGAAGTATAGGCAAATGCAAATTTCTTCAGGAGCAAATCATGGCCTCAACTTGGGTATAGTTGTTTGATAGTATTTTGCATTTCAAATTGCATAGCTCTTAGCATTTTGGACATATCTTAAGATACAGACATTCAATTTAGTTGATTCAAAATGATATTGAAATCTAATTTAAATACTAACAAGCCTAATTCCTATTCAATTTTAATTAAGTGAACCTAAGTCTAAGTCTTTTTATTTTAATTCTAAAATGGGTCTAAGTTGTCTCTACCCTAAATCTAATTAATTATGGGCCTAAAGAGGCATTTTTATTAATTAAACCTAAAAAACCTAAATTTATTTAAATGGGCTAAAGCCTAATGTGGGCCCTAGGCCCAAAACACATAAAAATAAATAAACAAGCTAAAAAAGAATAAAAATATATCGAAACAATCAAATAAAAGATCAAACAGTTAATCAAACTTATTCTAAAAACCCTAATTTAATTAAAGTGACTTCAAACAAAAATAAAATGAAATGAAACTAGCAACCGTAATTCTATCTACTTAAAACTAATTCAATTTTAATTAAACAACCTAATGATTTCTATTGCCATTAATTTTAATTAATTACCTAATTAAAACCCTAATTTTGCTAACTAATTAATTAAAATAAAACACACAAGCACACATACCAAATTTCATTATTCCCACTATTAGGGCTATTACAAAGAGCTATTGAGAATAATAAAAAAGAAGAATTAATACAAACTAAAAATAAATAAAACATAAGACAATAATAAACAATTAAATAAGAAAAACTTAGAAACTATATTTAGTTACAAGGCTCCATCCATGGCATTCCATGGACCTCTATGGATCTTGTTCTCTAAGTAAGATCATCATGTAATCCCCTCCATAATCACCATCACAAAAGGTAAAAATAATGATTAGTGAATAAAATTACAATAAAAATTGAATAAAATTGAAATTCAAAAAAAATCAAAATAATAGAAAAAATAAAAGAAGGTAGGAAGAAGATAATGTTTATGGGTCCAAAATAAATTGTCCCTCAAACTACTAAGATCACTGTTGTTTTTTAGTAAGCCTTCAAAAACTTGTTATTTTTCTTCTTAAAAATCTCTTGCTCGTTGCTTACCCAACAAATAAATCACAAGGAATTTTTTATGTACTGCCTAAAGAAAAGTCTAGAGAACTTCCAAAAGAAAAGAGGTCCAACAAATTTGCAAAAAAGCTGAGGGTTCAGAGTTGAGAGTCTAGAGTTCCCCCCTTCTAGAAAATTAAACTCTCTTTTTATAGAAAAAAGCCAAAAAACCCTAGGTCCTATATGAGTTTCAATTTTAAAAGGACTTTATTTCCTAAAAATTTTAGATAAATCCCAAAAAAGAATTTAAGAAAATTTTTAGCCAATTAAAATTCAAGAAAAATATTTTTATTTGCTGGAAAAATACAAAAAAAAGGATAGAAAAGGTATGATTTTGATCGAAATTGTGTAATTCCAATTGAAATTACATAATTTCAATTGGAATTCTATAATTCTAATTTTTTAACTTTTAATTACAAAAAGACCCTTGAAAGAATTCAATTTTTTCAATTAGGTCTTAAAAAGTATTATGATTAAGTCCTTAAAAAAACCATTAAACTCTTTTTTAAAAATGCATTCAAACTTTGAGGTTTCAAACTTTAAGTGTTAAAGACCTACTTATAACATTTTCATCATTGGAGTCCTTTGTCGCATCCATACTTTATTATCCCGAAATTGGGTGTTTATAGTTGCCCCCCTTTGTCGTTGTTTGCTTGACAAACTACAACAAAGCAAATAAACACATAATTTCTTAAGAATAAATTTTTGGTACTTACTTTTGCTCATTGAGGCTTTTTCTTGCAAGTAATCATCAATTCATGATGAATGCTTGTGTTGCTATACAACACTAGGCATAAACTTAAAACATCTAAGGAAACACTATACTCGAACATATAGTATTGGTTTGAAAGGATACATCACACTCAGTTCTATGATATTGACTATACTCAGTCGTATAGCCTGAATTGAAATAACACATTATACTCGATTTTACAATGTTGACTACACTTGGTTGTATAGCCTGAATTAGAATGACACATTGTACTCGGTCATACAATGTTGACTACACTCGGTCATATAGTTTAAATTGAAATGATACATTGTACTTGATCATACAACGTCGACTACACTCAGTCGTGTAGTTTAAATTGAAATGACACATTGTACTCTATCGTACAATGTCGACTACACTCAATCCTATAGTCTGAATTTAAAGGATACATTATACTTGGTCATACAATGTCGACTATGCTTGTTCATGTAGACTGAATTGAAATGATACATTGTACTCAATTATACAATGTCAACTATACTCGATCGTATAATCTAAATTTAAATGACACATTGTACTCGGTCATATAACATCAGCTACACTCAATTGTATAGTCTGAATTGAAATGACACATTATACTCAGGCATACAATGTCAACTACACTCAGTCGTATAGTCTAAATTGAAAGGATACATTGTACTCGGTCGTACAATGTCGACTATACTCAGTTGTATAGCTTGAATTGAAATGACACATTGTACTCAGTCGTACAATGTCAACTATACTCAATCGTATAGCCTAAATTAAAATGACACATTGTACTCGGTTAAATAATCAACTATACTTGATCATATAGCCTACTTTCTCTTATGTCGACAATTTAATAATTCAATGAATTATAAAATCATATAGCATTACAATTTAGCACTAAATTGCAAGAGAAGTGTTGGACTTAAATGTAAATAAAGTTAAAGGACTAAAGTGGAAATTTGCCACTTTAATATAAGCTTTGCATTTTGTCAATCCATTTCTTCATTTCCTATCCCTTTCATTTTATTTATTTTTCTTTTCCTTTCTCTTGATTTTCAAATCTTATTTCTTCAATTATTCTTTCATCTGACCTCCAATTTTAGATCCGTATGATCCTATGGCTCACCTACAATGCAGACTACATGGAAGCAGCTCCAAACAATTAAATATGATCATATCTCAATTACATTTCCCTCAAAAAAATTTAGGGCTCTATAAAAAGGAAGATTTTCTCCCTTTGACTTGCTTGCACCTCCACAGATGCTCATAGGCTGGACATGAGGTAAATTTCTTTTCTGTCTTTGATTCTGTAATATATATATATATATATATATATATATATATATATATATATATATATATATATATATATATATATATATATATATATATATATATATATATATATATATATAATTTCATGCATGCAATTATAGGTTATCTTTTATACAAATCAGATAAAATTGCATAAAATTATCAATTTGAAGCAAAATTTTACAAAATTTATTTTAGCATGTTAGAGGACTAATAGAATTTAGTCAAATTTTTGGATTTCTGGTTAGAAATCTGAATTTCAAATTTGAATTTTTGGATTTTTGATCAGGAATCTAGAAATACCGATCGAGAATCCAAAAATCTTATTAGAAATACAGTCTTCTGATCTCTCTTTTTTTAACCCAAAGATAAAAATGAGAATATACAAAAAAATAGAAGTTTGTAAAGGAATGTAATCCTATCATTTTCTTAATTTTATTTAGAAACCATTGAAATTCTCGGGTTGCTTTCACTTGGCTCAAGAACTCTTTCATGATTTATCGGGAGAGGTAGTACAACATATCGAGGCATTTGGCTTCCGACACTTTGTTGCTGCTCTACCGACTACTCAAGGTAGGTCATATCACTATTCACTTTTTTACTCTTATCGAGAGGTGGATGGATACCACTCACACCTTTTAAACGCAAGAGGGTGAGCTGACTATTTCTTCCATGAGCTTCTCTACTATCACTGGGATTACCGGGGGTACCTCGATCCTTTTTGATATCCATTACTACACTCTTTTAGAGGATGCCAGGAGTGGCTATGTTCACTTGGGTTTATTCCAATATGAAAGAATTGGAAGAATGTGCTTCTTTATTCTCTTGTTTAGGGTTTCAGGAGATTACCCATTACTACAACTCACCAAATCCTTTAGAAGGTAAGATGCTTCTTATTGATACAGTTAGGCATTACCCTCTTCTATGAGACTGGTCACGAGGTTAGTATTGCACTTCTTGGTCCCCTTCAGGATCTTGGTAGAGTTGTTACTTTTGATTGGGGATCTGCAGCTCTTACCTATCTCTACTATAGACTGTATACTATTTATAGAGGTGTTATGATGATGTGCGGCTTTTGGCATGTTTTGAATGTATGTCTTCTTTGTGTCTTAACTCCTTCTAATTTTGCTCTTTTACTACCCTTTTTCATTTTAACTATCTTTTCTTTTCAGATTTGGGGCATTGAGATCAGGGTGATCCAAGGCTTTAGCACCATTAGCTTTGATAATTTAAATTCAAAAAAATCAAAATAATAGAAAAAAATAAAAGAAGGTAGGAAGAAGATAATGTTTATGAATGCAAAATAAATTGCCCCTCAGACTAGCAAGATCACCGTTGTTTTTAAGTCGGCCTTCAAAAACGTGTTATTCTTCTTCTCAAAAATTTCCTACTCCTTGCTTTCCTAATGAATAAATCACAAGAAATTTTTGTGTACTACTTAAAGAAAAGTCTAGAGAGCTTCAAGAAGAAAAAAGGTCAAAAAAATTTGCAAAAAAGCTGAGGGTTCAAAGTTAAGAGTCCAGAGTCCCCCCCTCCTCTTCTAGGAGCTTAAACTCTCTTTTTATAGGAAAAAGCCAAAAACCCCTAGGTCCTACCTACTGAAGAGTTTTAATTTTAAAAGGACTTTATTTCCTAAAACTTTAGATAAATCCCAAAAATAAATTTAAAAAAATTTTTAGCCAATCAAAATTTAGGAAAAGTATTTTTTATTTTCTGTAAAAACACAAAAAAAAAAGGATAAAAAAAGGTATAATTTTAATCGAAATTGTGTAATTCTGATCAAAATTATGTAATTTCGATTAGAATTACAAAATTCTAATCGAAATTCTATAATTCTAATTTTTTTAACTTTTAGTAATACAAAGACCCCTAAAAGAATTTAAATTTTTCAATTAGGTCTTAAAAAGTATTACAATTAACTCCTTAAAAAAACCATTAAACTCTTTTTTGAAAATGCATTCAAACTTTTGAGGTTTCAAACTTCAAATGTTGAAGACCTACTTATAACATTTTCATTATTAGAGTCTTTTATTGTATCCATACTTTATTATCCTAAAATTAGATGTTTATAGTACTTCTTTTATCCCTTCTCATTCTAGATTGCTTAAGCTTAATCAAGTCTTACATGTTCCAAAAATAACAAGACCTTTGCTTTCTGTTAAATGTTTTTGTACCGATAATAATTGTTTCTTTGAATTTCACCCTCACTGTTGTTTTGTCAAGGATCAAATGACAAAGAAAATGGTGCTCCAAGGGACAATTAAACTGGGCCTCTATAAACTCCAAGATGTTCTTTCACACAAGTTTTCCTCTCTTGCAGTGGCATAACTTGCAAGTTTAGAAGAATGGCATGCTAGACTAGATCATCTAAATTTTAAAATTGTTTCTTATTTAGTTAATTGCTTTCATTTGCCTTGTTCCAAAATAAAACCAAAGTCAAATAAGTGTGAGGCTTATTGCTTAGCCAAACTCCATAAACTTACCTTGCCTATGATTCACTATTGTAGCAGCCAACCATTGTAACTTATTCACTCTGATGTCTGAGTTTTACCTAGTTTTTTTCAATTTCTAGATTTAAATATTTTATGCTATTTATCGATGATTATTCTCTTTTCACTTGGTTATTTCCAATGAAGTGTAAAAGTTAAGTTTCTAGAATTTTTAATAAATTTCAAGCAATGGTAGAAAAATAATTTTACACAAAAATTAAATCCTCCAATTCTAAATAGGGTGGTAAGTATTGTCCCTTGAATAATTTTTTTCAATAAAATGGCATTATTCATTGAATTTCTTATCCATATAAACATGAACAAAATGAAACGACTAAGCATAAAATCAGACAAATAGTTGATATTGGTCTCACATTACTTAGATATTGTGGAGCTCCATATAAATATTGGGAATTTTCCTTTAAAGCCGCTATCTTCTTGATCAATCAGTTGCCTACCACTTCTTTACATAAACAAATTCCATATCAAATTTTTATATCATTGTAATATCCCGTGTTTTTAAAATATTTTTACACAGTACCGGGATATGCAGTGTTAATGATTTTTGTATTTTATATGATATTTTTACGAGTTGATATGTATTTTAGACCTATTTTAATTACTGTATATTATTTTCAGTGTTTTACGTAAAATTTTCCCGGGACTTGCATTTCCGGGGAAATTTTCACGTAAACAATTTATTATTAATTATTTTAAGTATATTTTCGGACTTGCATGTACTCATACGTATTTTTAAATTATTAAATAAAGCCGGTGTGTGTATATTTTATTTAATTAGGGTTTAATATATATAACCCTAATATTTTATTATTTATTTATTTATTTATTGTTATTTAATTATTTTATTTATTATTAAATTATTTTATTATTATTTTATTAATATTTAATTATTTTATTTTATTTTATTTTTCTTTTTCTTTTTTTCTTTTTCTTTTTCTTTTCTTTTTCTTTCTTTTCTTTTCTTTCTTTTTCTTTTTCTTCTTCTCCTTCTTCTCTCCCGCGCCCGACCATCACCATTCTTCCTTCCCTCCCGCTGCAACTCCGGCCACCTACCGTCGGTGTGCCTCCCGGCTTGCCACCGCCGTTCCCAGCCTTCCCCCGCCGCCAGCAGCTCCTTCCCCCGGCGCCGGCGAGCTAGTTTTCCATTTTTGGCCGAAATCTTCCCTTCGCCGTTTCTCCCTCCTCCGGCCATCGTTTTCGACACCGCCGGTCTTCATCGACTCCTTGAGGTCCGGTGAGTGTTATTCTAGCTTTGGTTTGAGCTAAAATGGTTTAGATTTGCTTAGGTTTTGATTTTTCTATTTCGGTCATATTAGGGTTTTTGATTTTTTTGAGCTTCGAATTGGATGATTCATGGAAACTCCCTTCACAAATGTTGATCCTAGTAGCTTAATCTACATGTATGAATTTTTGTAGAATTTTTGGAGATTGTTTGGATTTTTGGGTATTTTTGAATATTTTAATATTATTTTCTAATTTTCGGAAATTAATTATTTAAATTATGAAATTGGAGTTTATGGTTAAATTGGGTGTTGAAATGAATTATAGGAATTTATTTGGAATTTTTATGAATTTCTAAGTATTTATTTTGAATTAATTGAGTTTATGTAATTTTGGGAAAATTAGGTTAAATGTGTTTTTATTTGAAATTAATTGGATAATTGGGTTTAATTATTGATATTATTGATAAATATGTTGAGAAAATTAATTTTGGATAATTGTATAATTTTTGGTGAATTTTTGAAGTAATTTAGGTATATTTATATATATAGGGGTATTTTGGTAATTTTACCCTAAATTGTCTAAAAATGTAATTTAATTGGTTTTAATAGTTAATTAAGGTATAAAAATGATTTCTACAAATTATTTGGTATTTTTAACTAATTAAAACTATTTTTCGTGAATTATTTTCAATTATATATATAATATATACAGTTTTCTAATAAAATGAGTTTTTATCGGTTTTTACAGTATTTCAAGGTTAATTACGTAATTTCTACCTATAAAATGTATTTTTGTGTTATAAGGGTATTTTTGGTATTTCCTGAATTGTTCTGTGTTTGTGGACCCCGGTCGGTAGATTGTAGTCTGGAGTCCGACCGAGGGGTTGTGGTTGAGTGTTGAGCCTATTTCTTGAAGTGTGTTTCTTTGCAGGGTCGGCTCTACTCTTTTGAGTAGAGAGATGTCCGTTTTACAGGGGAGGTTCTGCCGGATTTTCGGTAGAATTCTCGTAAAACGTGATATCCAGTCGAACCCTAATTTCTAAATTCTGTTTCCGTATTTAAATACTCTAGATCGAATTCTAGGATTTCTATTAGGGTTATTCTGATGTCGATTATTTATTTCTTGTTTAGTTGCGCCGAGACCGAGGACTAGTGGTCCAGGCCCGTCGGACCTGTCTCGTGGAGCGCACTAGGTGAGTTACTATTTTATATATACATGCTTAGGATGCATGATTTAGAAATATATGTTTTACTTTGATTAAAATGCATAAATAATGTGATTTGTATTTAAGTATATTTTTGGTTTATTTTTGGTATATAATAAAATATATACATGTTTTATTAATAAAATATATTTAAAATGTTTTTAAATATATTTTTAATTTAATTTATGATTTGATTGGATTTATTTGACATATATATACTCAAAATATACCTGATTTACTTTTGGTATATTTCCAGTATATATATGGTTTATATTGTTGATTTATTTAAATTCATGCATCATGTATTTGTGAATGAATGTTTTATTATTTATTAATGAAGGATATCGATAGAACGTGCTACCTAGTGGGCAGCACTAGGACCGAGTACGTACCGGTACGCCTATAGTATTAGGCTATATTACTAACTATTTATGGATATTGATTTGATGTGATTATTTTATATGTGTGAGATGTGGTTTGGGGTGTGATTGCTGGAGCTCGGTTGACCAAGTGTCTCGGGGCCAATCACACTGGCAGTCAGACTGCTGGAGCTCGATTGACTTAGTGTCTCGGGGCCAGTCTACTGTCCAAATGGATTAAGTGGATATAATTGGATTCAGTGAGCCTGTATGGCTAGAGTGTTGTCTAACACTATTTTCCGAGGTTGCGATATCTTAGGGTTCTATGTGATCCTTCATAAAGGATGATTTTCGGATAAAATATATAAAATGATTTTACTGCATCTATGTGAATTTGCCTGTATATATACATATTAGATATGTATTATTGACTGTATGCATTATCATTTAGTGTGTATGTATATATATTATAGTAATTCACTCAGTGAGGTCTGACTCCCCTCCGTTGACTATTTTTCAGGAGAGTCAACTTCTTCAGACCTCAGTAGCAGGTCGATACGCCGGATTTCTTCCGCCCCGGCTTCTTTATGTAAACCGTCTACTTGAGTCTTATTTATTTTATCTAGACACTGCAGTAGTTGTGAATTAAAGTATTGGTTTTCATTTTATTTTTTTTAAAAGAGATGTATTATATTGAAACTGGATTTGTATTAAGAGATTATATATCTATGAGATGAGATTTTTATTTAAATCCAGTGATGAAAATGATATTGTAATATTTAAGATTTTTATTTCCGCTGCATATATATTATATGATTATTGTTATTGCATGATTTATTTTATTTTTAGGCTTGCTACGGGTTCCGGATTCGAAAGAATTCCCGTTCCCTAGCGCCGGTCATGGCCCCTGTTTTGGGTCGTGACAATCATAGAGTTCTAGATTATCAATTTTTAAGAGTTTTTGGATGTGCAATATACCCTTTATTACGTCCATTTAATAAACACAAATTTTCCTACTGCACTACTAATGTATTTTTCTAGGATATTCACCATCACACCTTAGGTATAGATGTCTAAACAAAAAAATAGGAATAAAAAAAATTTTTGTTAAAAAATGTTGCTCATTCTACTTCTAATTTGGATGTACCACCAGTAAGTGTGCTATCTTCCCCTTGGTTGCAAATCAATTACCCTTTACAAGTGGATCACTGTTTCTCACCTTCCTCAGGTAATACATCTATCTCAAACTTCTCCTTCTTTATCTTTATCTCAATTACCACCTGACCCTATTAACTCAACCTTTTCATCCATATCCTTTACACTAAACCAATCAACATCTAAACCCTCTACACTGAACCAATCAACATCTAAACCCTCTACACTAAGCCCAACATCCATTACTTTGTCTTTACCCAATCCTGTCATAACTAACAACTTCAATCCTAATGGCATCAGTTTAGTTATGGACTTTAATCCTACTAGCCAACTTGATCCTTCCTCCACTCAACCTAATTCATAATAACCTCAATCTATTCCACCCTGAACTCATCCTATAAAACTTCAATCCTCCATAATAAATCATAAACCAACTGCTTTTGCTACCACCCTATCCACATAATCTTCTTCACTCATATATGAACCATCATCATTTAGTAAAGCCAATCAGTTACCAAAATGGAAGAAAGCCATGGAATTTGAAATGGATGCTTTACTTTTGAATAAAACATAGACATTGGTGCTTGGGCCCTCTAGGAAGAACGTTATTGAAAATCAATGGGTATATAAAATAAAGCGGCATGCAAATAGTACCATTGAATGCTATAAGATGAGGTTGGTTGCATAAGGTTATACACAAGAGTATAGGTTGGATTACAATGAAACTTTTAGTCCTGTTGTGAATCTAATGACTATTTGTACGATTCTTTCAGTGGTAGTATCTAAAGGTTAGTTAGTTAGCCAATTAGATATTAATAATGCTTTTCTAAATGGTGACTTAAAAGAAGATATTTACATGGTTCAACCATAGGGCTTTATTAATTGATGCTTTCCTAATTATGTTTGTAAAATCTGTAAATCATTATATGGTCTTAAGCAGGCGCCATAAGCATGGTTTCAGAAGCTTAGTATTTTTTTATTGTAACTTGGATTTCGTGGTTCATATGTAAATCCATTACTTTTTATTTTTAAAAAAAAACCATTGTACTTGCTTCTTATTAGTTTATGTAGATGATGTCCTCATTGCTAGCAATGACTCTCAAGTAGTTTCTTCTTTGATTGATCCATTGTTTATATAACTCAAGCTATGTGATTTTAGCCCGCTGAATTATTTTCTTGGCATTTAGATGTTTACCAAAGCCACGAGCATGATTCTTTCTCAGTCCTCATACATTTCTGCCATTATAAAACATGCGGCGGTGCAAAACTATAAAACTATTTCTATACCTATGGCAATTAACACTTAACTGAAACATGATGGTGACTTATTGGCTATAGGGGAAGCTTTAAAATATTAATAAATCTATGGCAATCTTTAATATGTCACTCTAATTCATCCTAATATTTCTTTTTTTATCAATCGCTTATATTAATACATGTACAAGCCAATGCATGCTCATTTCTAAGCCTCGAAATAAGTCTTGCGTTATTTGTAAGGTATTGTTCATAAAGGTTTATTCATTGCCAAGAGCTCATCTTTTACTTTGACTGATTTCTCCGATGCTGACTAGGCGGGCAACCTAGATGATGGAAAATCAATAAGTGGCTACTTAATCTATCTCAATCCTAACATACCAGCTTGGAACTCAATAAAACAACAGACAGTTGCCTGATCCTTAACTGAATCTAAGTTCAAGGTTGTAGCCGATATGACTATTGAACTCTATTGGTTAGCTTTATTGTTATCTGAGTTAGATGTTCGACTTCTTTATCCACCTCATGTATGGTGTGACAATGTCGAAGCTATTTTTCTTTCCACAAATCCTATGTTCCATGCAAGGACTCAACATATCGACGTTGACTATCATTTTATGAGGCAGTAGGTGTTCTATAAGCTACTTATGATGTCCCCTCTATCCTCCAAAGACTAACTCACATATATTCTGATAAAGCCTCTGTCTCAGTAACTGTTTTCTTCCTTTAAAGGTAAGCTTCAATTGATTTCTTGTCTACCATTAGCATGTGAGGGCATGTTAAAGAAATAGTGATCATTATATGTTTAGTCATTCACTTGTATTAGACTTCTCAGTTAGTTGTATAATTGTTAAGTGTACTGTTAATATATATCTCTGTATTGTAATACTCATTCATTCAATATACAATAAAAATATTTTCTACAATTAGCTCTTAACTGTACCTAGTTATGTTGCTTGTTTTGGTTTGGCCTCTAATATTTTTTCTTATTGCTTTTGTTACAATAGAATGGTTTGCAATTTGATGCAATAGTTGTTCATGTTTCCTTATGCTGTGTGGAATTGGATTGTTGGCTAGCTTAAGCTTTTATTTGTGTTGTTACTATCATTGCTTTATTTTGTTGTCTCAACTGGTTAGATTAAGCTTTGTTTATGTTGTAGTAGGTCTTACTCATTTTAAGTTGCTTCATTTTATTTCTAGTTTTGTAGTTTTTGGGTTTTTTTTGCCCATTTGTTCCTTTTTGTTCATTTTCTCTTGTCATGTACTCTTGTATTAGTTCTATTAAATAAAAGATGAATATTCAAACATTCTCAAGTGGTTTTCTTCCACATTTTGTTATTAAATAAAATTTGAATATTCAATTATAAAAAAAAGGGAAATAAGTCAGTGAGGAGTTATCTTAGTGCTAGGTATTATAAGGTGTAGAGTTTTAATGTTATTAGTTTATAATTTTTTTATACAATTTAAAAGGAGATGACTGCCGCTATTGTGCAATTTATCAATATTTAAGTCATTTGACATTTTTAATAATAATAATAAAAAAAAAAAAACAAAAACAAGTTAAGAAAGTAGTGTTAGCATTTTAATGGATACTTTTTTTTAGGTTAATTACTATAACATCTTTGAAATTTGACCTACTAAACTCCTAGATCATTGCGTTTTCAATAATTACTGTAACATTTTTTTATCTTTTACTTCATTGAACTATTATATCCCTACCGTTTAATTTACAGTTAAATGGAACCATTTTTAAAAAAAAAAGTAAAAGTTTTATTTGATCCTTGTTTTTATTAAACTAATATAAATATTTTAACTTATTATTTTTCTATCACAATAATAGTTATAATAACTATTAATTTTTATTTTAAAAATCAAAATAAAGTTAAAACATATTGATTTTGAATTGATACTACTCCAATAGAAACATGTAATCAATACAATATTAGTTAGAATTTATCATTATTGACATGAACTTGATTTTATTGAATGTTACCATACTAATACGATTTATACAACTAGTACTATACTTATTATAGTTTATATACTAGCATGTACTTAATTTTGTATTTGGCACCATGCTGATAAAGTTTATGTAATCGGTACCTATCAATTAGGGTTTACCATATTAATATGAACTCAATTTTTATGATTGGTAAATTAAGCAACCATTAAGGCTTGCAATATTGAAATAGATTTTTTTGTAATGAGACTTATTAATTGTAGTTCTTGAAGGACTTGTAAACGTATAAATATACACACTAAAATAGATTCTTTAATGAGATTTGATTATTAAATTCATTACAAAATGATAAACCCTAATAATGTACTCATTACATAGTCATATTGGAGTAGTGCCAATTCTGAATAAATATGTTTTAAAATTTATTTTTTATGTTAAAAATAAAAAAATTTAGATATTATACTTATTATTCCAATAAAAACTCAATAAATTAAAATCTATGTTACTTTAATAAAAAAGTTGAATAAAATTATTTAACAAGTTTAGGTATCAAATAAAATTTCAAATTTTTCAAATTAGTTCATTTAATGATAAATTATATAGCAGGAATGTAACAATTTAACATAGAAAAATTTTGTAGATATTTAAATTAATTATTAAAAATATAGAAATTTGAATATAATAAATCAAATCTCAAGAATGTTAAAGTAATTTACCTATATGTGAAGAGTCGGTGATAGCCAGTTTTGCCACCTATAGTAAGGAGTTGTTTGATGCAATGCAATGTATGTATACCATGAATTTAATTTCTACTAAATTGTAAAGCTATTTGACATGATGTTGTTGTTGTTATTATTATTATTATTTAAATTTAAAAAAAAAAACTAAAAACTTCATGGATATTTATTTTGAAAGTAATTTTATAAGAAAGAAAAAATAAAAATAAAAAGAAGAAAGGTTAAAAAGAAGGAAAAAAGAGAAAAAAAAAGAAAAAATAAAATAAAAATGGAATGAAAAAAATAATGAAAAGATAAAAAAATGAGAAAATAAAAATACAAAAAGAGAAAAGGGAAAAAATGATGAAAAAAGAAGAAAATCAAAATCAAAATGAAAGGGATGAAAATGAGAAATAAAAAATAAAAAATAAAAAAAGAGGGAAAGAAAAAAAAGATGGAGAAAATAAAAATAAAAATTAGGAAAAAATTAAAAGAAAAAAAATTAAAAAATTATTTCAAAAGGAAAAAATTTAAAAAATAAAAATAAAAATTAGGAAAAAATTAAAAAGAAAAAAAATTAAAAAATTATTTCAAAAGGAAAAAATTTAAAATATATGAGTACCCTTATCCAAATCTATAAAACCTGTTTAAAAGAGGATCAAAATTTGCAATCCCTTTATTACTCATTTAATTTTTATATATGACCCATTAATGAGTAATAACTATTTAATATAGGTGGGTTAAGGTGGATAAATGAGTATCGACAGTTCTATAAATTGTAATATTATTAAGATATTTTGCTCTAAAATAGCATCTATGTCCTTAGTGTTGGTTGTCTAAAGTATATATATATATATATATATATATATATTGTATTTAGTGAGTAAGTCTAATTTGGCGCCTATTTGTAATTAATTAATTAATTAAAGTGACTAGTGGAATAATTAATTGTAATAATTGTTGGAGAGGAGAGGGAATAAATGGTAATAATAATAATTACCTTATTAGCTTACTTTCATATAAATCATTGTTCAGTAACGTAATGAAAAATTTAAAAAGAATAATAATAAAATGCGGAGAGTATTTAAAATATATATATATATATATGCACCATGAGTCTCATGCTGGACCACGTAATTTGCTGTTTAAAATGCAGAGAGTAGGAGTAGATTTTTTCCTACGAACAATTTATATACTACGATTAATAATTAATTCCAATATTTTGAATTTGTTTTTACTTAAATATTTAGTAACTGATATATATAAATAATTAATCAATACTAATAAATGTGTGTTAATAATTTACAAATTTTGGTATATTAGGACAGCACTTGATGCCGGTAAATTTTTTACATGATTTTGTACTGTACGTCAACTTTGTTAAGTTTTATGCATTTAAAATAAATATTCAAAGTTTTTTTTTTTTAACTAATCAAATCTTGATTGAAAATGAAATAAAACATCTTTCATTACTTACAAAATTTGCCCTCTTGAATATCTATAATTTCTCAAAGGGTGGGAAATTTTGCACTCTGCATATTTATAGATGCTCTTCATATTTAGTTTTTTTTAGTAAATTAAATAGCATAATTATCCTCTTTGATGACTCTTTTATTAGCTAATGTAATATTTAAACTTTTTGTATTTAATTGTCTTAATGCATTTGTAGGTGGCGGGGTTTATCGCGCGTCCCAGTATTTGGCGATCACGGTACTGTGTGGGCTCGAGATCCACTAGGAAATACGATATAGGTCATGGGCCTATTCGGAGATGGAGTCGCCACCCGGATAAAAATCAGGACACACTTTACAGCAACTGGATCCCACGGAGGTTCCCAAAAGCCGTCATCAGAGATCGGGTTCGGAAACTGGGTATGAGCGTTTGAATGCTCACCCAACCTTGCGGTTGGCCTTCATTTATGTTTTGCATTTTATTACCGTTTAATTATTTAATTATTTTCTCATTTACCACAAGTAATGAAATTGCCTTCAGATAATTGCCAAATTTTATAATTAAGTCCGAGTCTGCACATTAGTCCAATTTCATGCCTTTATGTCCCAACATTCAAAAAACACGGTAAATAAAATAAAATAAACAATAATTTACAACCATACATTCAAACTAAATAGGGGAAAGGGATTAAGGATTACAACGCTTTTTAACCAAATAAACGAAATAATATACAGAAAATAAACCAAACATATACCGAAAATAAACTATTAAAAAATATCATAAAGACGGCAATATACAAAGGATAAATAGCGAAAGTAATTGCTTGACGATAGAAATTATCAAGTAATTCTTGCAAATATCACATGATTAGCCTCTCTTCTTACAAAAAAAAAAAAAAAAGAAGTGTTATATAACTATATTTACAAAGAGATCCTGCAAAAAGGTTGTCACATTATGAGTTAAAGAAAATATCGAACAATCAAGATAATCACCATCATGCAATCATACAGACATATTTAAGGTTAAAAAGGGACATGTTAAAGTAGGCGTCACAGCAAACGAACAACGAAACAAAGAAGGAAACAGGTTAACCCTGCCAATGAGGCGGTCGCCTCATTAATGAGGCGATCGCCTTATTGAGATGAAACGATCGCCTCATTGAAGAGTCGACGCCTCATCAACAGGGCTCTTAAAGACCCGAGATAAAACATATGATACACACACAAAAGATAGACTCCCTGAGGGCCTGTCAATGGGGTGATCTCCTCATTGATGAGGCGATCGTCTCATTAAGATTAGGCGACGCCTCTTCACAGAGGCGTCACCTGATCACCAGGCTGGTTCTGACTCCCAAAATGTGCAAACTTCTACTCTGAGCAACCAAAACATGTATATGCACTCTATAATCATCAAACTACAACTACATGCAAAAGTGTTCAGGGATCACATCAATAAAGTGGGATATTGAGCAAGCTAAACTAGAGATACCTAAAATATATTAATGATTTAGTTGCACACCAGTAAGAACACACAAAATGATGAACATGCTGAGTTTGAGTGCAGGTTTTATACCAAAATGAGAGGCCCTCAGAGGTGGTTTGGTTGAGATTCTTGTTAAGATATAATATCTCTTCTTGACACAAGTTTCTTCCCTCTTCTCTTGTGGGAAAGTGGACCTCCTTTCTTTCTTCAGGACGTTTTCCTTCTTCTCTTCCTTTCTCCTTCTGTATTTTTCTTTTTTTTTTTTTCAAAGCTCTCCTTCCTTTTTTCTTTTTCAACCTCCCTCCCCTATTTTCTTCTTCTCTCTCTTTTCCCTTTTATTCCTTAGCTTTTCCATCCCCCTAAGCCTCTTAGCCCATCATGAGCTCTCCTAGCCTTTTTCCTTTTCCCAAAAGTCTTTTCCTCATGCAAGGAGAAAGTCTGGAGACTGGGGCCTGTGCCACTTGATTGCAGCTGCATTAAATGCAGCTGCACTTGGGCTGTCAGAGGGGCGGTGCCTCATCGGTGGGGCGATTGCCTCTGTGATGAGGCGATCACCTTATTACACTGAGGCAGCCCCCCTTTGGCCCAGGCCCATGCTGGGCCGAGCGGGCTTGGGCCAAACTTGGGTAGTTGGGCTGGTTTGGGTTTTGCAGGCTTCTGGATTTTCAAGTCCACTTTTCACTTAGAGATTCAGGCTTTATCCTCATGCCCAAGTTCACATTCTCATCATTGGGCTTGATAACGGGCCGGTCAAATTGAGCAACCCTAATTCGTCCCCTAACACGAGCCAACTGAATCGGGTGTCTACAGTTTGCCCCCTGATTTTTTGAAAAATCAAATGCATGCAATGACCATTTTTCAAAAAATCACATGCACAACAACAAATAAACAATAAGGCAAGAAACATACCTGACTCTCGGGTCTCACCCGAGAGATGAATTCTTTAATTCTGAAATGTGACCGTGATCCTCGAATTTTCCTGGTCCGATCAGCCACTCATTAATATTTGATAGAGACATTTAGAAATTGCTAACCTCGGGTTTTCCTGGCCCGACCCTTACAACATTGGAATTCAATTTTCGAGTTTTCCTGGCCCGGTCTTCGCAACACTGATACTTGATTCTCAGGTTTTCCTAGCCCTATCTTCACTGGGGATGTGGTTTTCAGATTTTCCTAGTCTGATTATCACTCCTCTCGGGACATAGACTTTTGGGTTATCCTAGCCCAATTGTCCTTCGCTTCCGACTTCGGGGATACTACCCGAACAGTCATCTCAATCCTTGAGCTTCGGGGATTCAAACCCAAATAGCCCTGTCCTTGAGCTTCGGGGATTCAAACCTGAACAGCCCTGTCCTTGAGCTTCGAGGATACAAATCCGAACAGCCCTGTCCTCTGAGCTTCGAGGATTCAAAACCGAACAGCCTTATCCTCTGAACTTCAGGGATTCAAACCCGAATAGCTCTGTCCTCTGAGCTTCGGGGATACAAACCCGAACATCCCTGTCCTTGAGCTTCGGGGATTCAAACCCGAACAACCCTATCCTCTGAGCTTCGGGAATACAAAGATCCTTTCTCTTAATTTTGCCTCTTTAGTATGCAATACTAACTTCCACCCATCATTCTCATCACTGTCATTCATTCATCATCATTTTTTCATTCATTTTTTTTAGGGGAAACCCTACGCTCCTGCTTGCTATAAAAACACTCTTTTCTTTTTATCCTATCTCCCTTCCATTATTTTTTTTATCCCCTTTTCATTTCCTTTTTTTCTTATACTTCTTGTACTCCCTGCATCTCTCCCCACTTTTTAGTTGATGGAGAACGATAGAACACCCCCTGTACCTTAGTGGGATCATATCCCACCTCTCATTAGCGCTTCTAGGAGTCTGGGATTGACCCATGGAGACTCGATTCCACTTCTGGTAGACCTAGGGTCCCACATTTGCTCTTCTACATCCGGAGAGGTTAGTACCCTAAAATTCCCTACAAAATTACATCGGGTTAGGGATTAATCTTGTATAATTATCGTTCTAGGACATTTATTTAATCAAACAAACCATAGAATTTGCGCTTTATTACGTCAAAAATTGACACTGCCCCCGTCTGTGCTTTATAGAGGTGATCGCCTCTTCGATGAGGTGATCGTCTCATTGAGGCGCCGACTGGATCCAAGCAGGGAGGAGACTTCTACTGCCGATGAGGGAGCCATACCGAATGCTGCCTCCGAATCAGAATTTTCCCCAAGCAACTTCATCCACGTCCCTGACCCTCTAGCTCGATGTTGGGTTCCCCCCGGAGAGTTATCGCGCCAGTTCCTAGCCTTGGACAAGGACCTGACCCCTGTATGTACTCCTGTCGATGCTACTCACGTATGTTCCTATCCCTGACCTATTTTCACTATAATTCTAAAACCAACTGTTAGTTCTAATCTTTATTTTGATAATGTAGATTCCGTTGGAGCAGGGCCTGTAAATGTATCGCATGATAGAGGCCCAAAGAGACTACATGCTGGAGGTCACCCAGCAGTGGAGGGTAAGAATTTCATTATTTCCTACATGTATGCATGCTTGTATGGTTTGCTGACCTGTGATTTGTCTGAATATGATCGAGATGAGGCTAGCAGGGCGAGGATCGCCACTCTCGAGCGTCAGATTGATGTATTCCAGATTGATGAGGACGACTAGGACGAAGATGGGAGCGGCAACGATGCCGGGGGAGAAGATGACCCTGAGGGTACGGGATCAGATGCTCGACGTTCCTGTATTAAAAAAAATAGTGTAGTCTCTGAGTAGCGAACACATAATTTTTGTTATTTTTTTTAACAGAATGCTTGTAGAATTCAACATTTTCCTCGATTAAATTCATTTGTTTTGCTTTTCTCATTCCTCCATATATGAGTTGATTTCACTGCTTGTATGTGTAACGCAACTGCTCCACCTGCTAGACTGTGTGACTTGAAGAAACACAACTGGCCTGTGCTGCTGATGAGGTGATCACCTCATCATACCTTAATAAAGAGGCGATCGCCTCATGCTGGTGAGGCAACGCCTCATCGATGAGGCGGCCACCTCAACAGTAAATGGTCCAGCCCCTATAAAATCTTCATTTCTACATTTGACTGAATTCTCGAATCCCTTTCATCCTCCCCTTTCTATTTCTCTCTCTAAGTGTCTCTAAAAAGCCATAAACATGACAGAACAAAGTCTGGGGTCCTTACAGTCAATTCTGAAAGGGTTGGACAATAAATCTTGGGTCAGTTTAGAGCCATTCCATCTTACGGTCTTCAAATCACTCCATACTAGGAGAATCAATTATCCTTTTCTCCATGCAATGGTTCAATTTTGGGATCCCCAGAAACACATTTTTTGGCTTAACACGATAGAAATATGCCCCCTACCAGAGGAATTCGAGGCAATTCTTGGTCATCATACAGATTCTACTTACCAACTTGTCATTCCTGCTCTTGAAAACCCGAATTCTCGTTCCATTCAACAACAAATGGTGCGCATGTTCAATCTTCCACCTCGGTCTTCCTTCCATTGTATCTCCGATTCAGAAATCAAATTGGAGTCCCTCCTTGAAGTCATCATAATTGTGTACAAAGGGGAAGCTTACTGGCCCCACATGTTAGCCCTCTATTTGTATGCTCAATTTCTACTGGTTTCCCTCTCAGGGCATTGCGATATGAAGATCCTCTCTATCCTCGACCAAGTGGAGTCAGGGCTCAATCCCTTCCCTCTCATCTTAGCAGAAACCATCATTGGATTGGATGACTTCACAAGGACACGACGATTCTCTAGAAGCCCCTTTTTGCTGGAGGTAAGTTTCCCATTGTCCCCCTTTTCTTTTAACTGCCAAATACTTCCTGTACCTAACCATTTGTAGTCTCGCAGATGTGGTTTTATGAAAATCTGGGCTTGATAGAACCTCCCCAAGACATTAGGTGTTATCAAGCCAAACATTATCGAACAAGGAAACTACATCCTATCCCTGCGGACATTCACAGCTGGCTATCAACATTCCTTGATATACTAATTTGCTGGATGTGTCCCTGGTGGGGCTTGTGGCATGTGACCCTCCAGTCTTATACATATTGCGTCCCGATTGCCGATCTCCATTTTGCCACTTTATACAATCCAGCTCGCCTCTGTCGCCAATACGGTCATAAACAACTGATGATGGAGCCTGTTCACGAATTCGAGCCAGGGTCGCTTTCTTAGAATTTTCTGGACCACCTGGTGGTGACTTGGCCTCGAAGAGTCATTGAAAGAAACTTAAGCTACGACGGTGATCAGAGCACCAATGATTATTACAAAGCATGGGTTTGCTTACAATAGATAGAAAGAGACGAGTTTATTAAATATATAAAGACAAGAGAATTACAGATGTTAAGTTCACAGGGTAGTCAACAAAAGAAGAGAAGGCAGAACTAGGTCATGGAATGAAGTCATCGTTTTCCTTATTGTTAGATGTAATTTCCCTTTTGTACTAGTTAAACGACTTGTAATGGACACATTATGCAATGTTTAACGACAATTAAAGCAATCCATTTCGTTTCATTTAAGCACAAAACGTATATACATTTCGCTTCTGGTACATCTCATGCTATTAGTTGGTTTGCCCTTGCAAGTTTTCCAACTAACCATTTTGTGCCTCTCTCTCCCCTTTTATATGTCCTTAACTTTTGCCTGGACCGCCTCTTTCAAGGTTTTCAGTCCAACAGGACTCCCTTTTTTTCTCTTTTTTTCTTTTTTTCTTCTCTTTTCATTTGGTCTCTAATTTTTGCCTAGATAACCTCTTTTCAAAGTTTTCTCCCTAGCGAGACTTTTTATAGAAAGTATTTCTTGAGTTTGTCTAGGTTGATGGGTTCTTTGAACTCGTTTCCCTCCATGTCAGACAAAATGGCAGCGCCTTTTGAAAACAGCTTCTTTACTAGATACGGTCCCTCCTAATTGGGCTTAAACTTTCCTCGAGGATCGGTCGTGACTGATCTTATGAGTTTCAACACTAGATCCCCCTCTCGAATCTTGCCTGGCTTGATCTTCTTATTGTAGGCACGGGCTATTCTTCTCTGATACAACTGAGAATGATACATAGCCTTTATCCTCTTTTTGTCCAACAGTGTCAGCTGGGCCAACCGACTTTCGATCCACTGATACTCGGGGAGTTTGGATTCCAAAAGGACTCTCAACGACCTTATCTCGACCTCTACGGGCAAAATTGCTTCACACCCATAAACTAAGGAGTATGGAGTGACTCTTGTCGAGGTTCTAGCAGTAGTTCGATACCCCCATAACGCAAATTGTAAGTATTCAGCCCAATCTCGGTAATTTTCTAGCATCTTAGCCAAAATTTTCTTCACATTCTTATTTGCTACTTCTACCGCTCCGTTTGCCTGTGGCCTATATGGAGATGATCTGTGATGCTCAATCTTATAGTCCCCTAGTAGCGTGGCCATCTCTACTTGAAACTGAACATCGTTGTCTGTGACTATATGGTGTGGCAGACCAAACCTACATATTATGTTCTTCTCGATGAATCTCGACATCTGCTTCGCCCCCACGGTAGCATAAGATTCAGCCTCAACCCACTTGGAGAAGTAGTCGATGGCTACGATGATGTACCGATGACCATTTGTTGCCTTCGGCCTTATCTCCCCTATGATGTCAATCCCCCATACAGCAAACGGCCAAGGAGATGTCATTCCTTGAAGTTCCATAGACAGTAGGTGGTTAACATCACCATATGTTTGGCAACTGTGACATTTCTTCACAAATCCAACACAATCCGCTTCCAAAGTAAGCCAAAAATATCCCTGATTGGCAATTTTCTTTGCCAAGATAGTCCTATTCATGTGTGGCCCGCACACACCTTCATGAATTGCTTCCATGAGCTTCTAACCTTCACCCGTGTTGACACATCTGAGGTGTACCCTGACTGGCATTCTTTTGTATAACATCCCCCCATGGCTTATGAACTGTCGAGACAACATTTGTAGGGATATCCTTTCTTTCTTATCAGCGTCATTTGGGAATTGCCCAGTTTCCAGATACTTTTGTAAATCATAGAACCAAGGTTTCTCAGTGACATCGACTGGAGTTACTTTCACCTCTTCATAACAGGCGGCTCGAGACTTTGCGAGGATTAGGGGTCTGGCTTCTAGTTGCTTCCCACTTTCCCACATGGAGGCCAGTGTGGCTAAGGCATTAGCTACCTGGTTTCCTTCCCTCAGTAAATAGATGAATTTACATTATGTGAAGGAGCACAGAATGGTGGTCAAGTGTTCCCAGTGCCACTGTAATTTGTCTTCTTTTATCTCTCATTCTTTGGTGGCTTATTTTATAACCAGCATGGAATCCCCGTAGACAATGACATTTTCCGCCCCTGCATTACACAATGCTTCTAAGCCAAAGATGCAGGCTTTATATTCTGCTTGGTTATTGGTTTCTTCAAATTCGAGCCTTTTTGCCATTGGGATCATTTCTCCTTTTGGCATAACCAAAATTACTCCTATCCCAACTCCCCTGTTATTGACAGCTCCATCAAAGTACATTTCCCAATCTTATATCTCTATCGCCCCTAAGTGCTCATCAGGGAACTCCAGCTTCCACTTTTTGGTGTCCCCGATCGGGCTTTGCACCAAGAAGTCTGCTACTGCCCTTCTTTTTACTGTCTTTTTGGCCATATACTCTATATCAAATTCTATAAGCAAAACGAGCCACCTAGCCAATTTTCCCGTAAGAGACGGGGTCTGTTGGAGGTACCAGAGAGGATCATGTTTGGAAACTGCTTGCACCCTATACGATTGGAAGTAGTGTCGGAGTTTCCTCGTTGCCCAGATCACTACTAAACAAGTCTTCTCTACTAAACTGTAAGTAGCTTCATAGGGTAAGAGCTTCTTACTTAGGTAATATACAACGTGCTCTATTTTCCCCTCGCCTTCCTATGCTAGCATCGCCCCTATTACATCCTTTTCAATTGCCAGATACAGGATTAAGACCTTACCTGGTTTTGACAGTTGTAAGACAGGGGGATTCATCAGGTAATCCTTGATAGTTTCAAAAGCCTATTGACACTTCTCATTCCATACAACGGGTTGGTCTTTCTTTAGAAGCTTAAAGATAGGGTCGTAGATGGCTGTCAGCTTGGCTATGAATCTGCTAATATACTGTAAGCACCCCAGAAACCCTCGGGCCTCTTTTTCATTTTTTGCCGCAGGCATGTCCCTGATTGCTCTGATTTTATCTGGGTCCATCTCTATTCCTTTCTGACTGACAATGTGTCCCAACAGCTTCCCAGATGTGACCCCAAAAACACACTTCTTCGGGTTTAACCTGAGATTATACTTTTCTGCCCTGGCTAGAAACTTGTTTAGTGCTTCAAGATGCCCTTCCCTGGTTTTAAATTTCACCATCATATCATCTACATACACTTCAACCTCTTTATGGATCATGTCATGCAGTAGGGCAGTCGCCATCCTCTGATAAGTGGCCCCCGCATTCTTCAACCCGAAAGGCATCACTTGGTAACAATACATACCCCATTCGATGATGAATGATGTCTTCAACCTATCCATTATTGCCATCATGATTTGATTGTATCCTGAAAATCCATCCATAAAAGAGTACATTGCATTGGAAGTCGCACTATCAATTAATGTGTCAATATGCGGTAGGGGAAAGTCATCCTTAGGGCAGGCTTTATTCAAATCTCGGTAGTCCACACACACTCTGACCCTTTCGTCCTTCTTAGGAACTAGAACTATATTTGCTAACCACTGAGTGTCCTCTACTACTTCTAAAAACTTTGCCTTCAACTGCTTTTTGACTTCTTCCTTAACCAGAAGAGCCCATTCTAGCTTTAACCTTCTTTGCTTCTGCTTTATTGGCGCTATATGAGGGTATGTGGGGATTCTATGTTCTGAGATTTCCCTATCAATTCCGGGCATGTCCTCATAACCCCAAGCAAATACTTTCTGTCTCTTTTTTAAGATTTCTTCTATATTTTCTCTCTCACCATGAGTTAAACCATAAGCAAGCAATATATTTTTAGGATTATCATTTGTGCCTAAATTAAATGATTCGGTTTGCATAGAATTAATTTCAAATATATGCATAAATGATCATCACAAATAGAATAACCATTAGGGAATACATCACACAAATAAGCAAATTTAGATTTCATTGCATTCACCTTCGAAAAGAAAAGATTGTCAGTCTCAAACAGAGAAATAATAGAAACATCGCAGTCATCATAAAAGGTATCTATGATAGAATCGAGGATGTAAGTCTCAAAGTCTTTGTCTTTGTTCTGATCATCAATGCCCTTCTGCCCCGAAGTAGCTTCATTCTCTTTAGACTCCTCTTCAACTAGTACCAGCTCCTCAGCAGGGGCCTTTTTGATAGCAGCTTCCCCAACTCTGTTCACAAATTCGGCAAATATCTCGAACCCTGGGATGACTTCTCTAACCACCAGAAGAGGTTCCGGAGTCCCGCTATATAAATGCCCGATGCCTTCCTTTACAAAGATTTCCCACAGAGTCTTCTTTCTAGCCTCGGTTTCCTCCTCCTTTTCTTCAAACCGATTCGACATACCCATCTCTTTCCCAGCTTTGTGAACCTCTTTGAACCCTAACCTGTGCTTCAAAATAGGTACTTTGTTCCCTACAAACCTTGAAGGTCCGCTCTGATCTCTCCCTAATCCCATGCCAGGCAGAAACTTCATATTGCGCATCATTCTCAGAACCCTTTCATCCATCTCATCTTCATAAATCACACAGACTTCAAAACTAGGGCTAAGGGAAATCTCCTTGAGGATTAACTTCAATGCAGTTATGGCGACTTCAGTTTCAGCTGAGATGGTGACAACCCTCCCTTCGTGTGGAAACTTAACCTTTTGATGAATAGTGGATGGAACGCCACCCAAGGGGTGAAACCATGGCCTTCCCAATAAAATAACAAAGGTTATAGGGATATCAAGCACATGCAGGTCAACCCAAACTTCTATAGGCCCTGTTCTGACCAACGCCCTGAAAGTTCCCTCCACAGATCTTTTGGTATCATCGTAAGCCTTGATAACTACTTCAGAAGGTTTTAAGTCCGCTACCGTCAGCCCCAGCTTTGGCAGAATCTTTAATGGACACACATTGATGGCAAAACCATTATCAACCATCACACAACAGGTCATCTTCCCTTCCCCTAATCGGTATTTCTTCGTCGAGGTCGACCGGATCGATTGGCGGTGCATTGGGTGGTTGTGTTGGCTGACCTTCTCTGATGAGCTTAGTAATCTCCCCCATCATTTCCCTCATCATAGCCCGGGTTTTTGCTATTACTTCTTCTTTCCACTGTGCCCCAAATGTTTCTGGATCAAACCCTCCTGCCATTCCTAATTCTGAATTTTGGATCAAACGACCTGAACTAGTTCGGACCCACTTTGCTGAACTTGAAGGATCTATAGCGCTGCAAAACAGCCGGTTAGAATGATGCATGACGTGTATGCATGATATGTAAGTCCGTTGTATTTAGAAACACAAAGGTCACACACGAAAAGATATACAAGATCATAACATGGAACTTAAACGTGCAAACTTCCGCCCTTATTTCTCCCACACACGTATTCAATGGCGAGTATCTTGTCCTAGGATTTTTGGCCTGGGTTTTAATTATCAGTGGGGGATAACAAAATCGACGTATGCAAGAAAACTCTCAAAATGATTTAGACAAGTAATGGGTCCTTTAAATAAAGCCCGAGTCCACTTTCTATGAGCCGAGATCCTTAGCACCATAAACTTACTTGTCAAGGCCCATTTGAAATGGGTTATGACTAGGCATGAGAGGCCTTTGTTGACTAGCTTATTTATAATGGGCTTTGGTTGGACACAAGGGCTAATTTTATTTTGGACTGCTTATTGATGGGCTCGAGGTTTATTTTAAGAGTCCATTATATGGCATAATACACATGCATATGGGAAAATTCCTAAGGATAGTTGCTAAGTCATCATATGGGCTTGAGTCTTGGGTAAAAAGGTTTCAGCTCCCACAATAATATACATCCATATACGTCTCCCCACTCAAGGGTCAAACAACGTGGATTAGTACATGTCGTGAGTAACAATAATCAAATATTCCACCACCAGGTTTGAGTGAAACGTAGGTAGCGAAGTACTGACTATTGTCGGGTTTATTCGAGACTGAAGTGCTCATTGTGTGCAAAATGTGTAGTGAATGCATAAATGCAGGAAGAAATAAGAAAATAATTAAAGATGATAAAACAAAAAACACTGGAATCAGTTTCTCTATCCCCAGTGGAGTCGCCACTGTAGGCGGTGGGGTTTAGCGCGCGCCCTAGTGTTTGGCGACCATGGCACTATGTGGGCTCGACTCGAGGCCCACTAAGAAATATGATATAGGTCATGGGCCTATTCGGAGATGGAGTCGCCACCCGGATAAAAGCCGGGACACACTTTACAGCAACTGGATCCCACGGAGGTTCCCAAAAGCCGTCATCAGAGATCGGGTTCGGAAACTGGGTATGAGCGTTTGAATGCTCACCCAACCTTGCGGTTGGCCTCCGTTTGTGTTTTGCATTTTATTACCATTTAATTATTTAATTATTTCCTCATTTACCACAAGTAATGAAATTGCCTTTAGATAATTGTCAAATTTTATAATTAAGTCCGAGTCTGCACATTAGTCCAATTTCATGCCTTTATGTCCCAACATTCAAAAAACACAGTAAATAAAATAAAATAAACAATAATTTACAACCATACATTCAAACTAAATATGGGGAAAGGATTAAGGATTACAACGCTTTTCAACCAAATAAACGAAATAATATACAGAAAATAAACCAAACATATACCGAAAATAAACTATTAAAAAATATCATAAAGACGGCAATATACAAAGGATAAATAGCGAATGTGATTGCTTGACGATAGAAATTATCAAGTAATTCCTGTAAATATCATACGATTAGCCTCTCTTCTTACAAAAAAAAGAAGTCACATATAACTATATTTACAAAGAGATCCTGCAAAGAGGTTGTCACATTATGAGTTAAAGAAAATATTGAACAATCAAGATAATCACCATCATGCAATCATATAGACATATTTAAGGTTAAAAAGGGACATGTTAAAGCAGGCGTCACAGCAAACGAACAACGAAACAAAGAAGGAAACAGGTTAACCCTGCCAATGAGGCGGTCACCTCATTAATGACGCGGTTGTCTCATTAATGAGGCGATCGCCTCATTGAAGAGGCGATGCCTCATCAACAGGGCTCTTAAACACCCGAGATAAAACATGTGATACACACATAAAAGATAGACTCCCTGAGGGCCTGTCAATGGGGTGATCGCCTCATTGATGAGGCGATCGTCTCATTGAGATGAGGTGACACCTCTGTGAAGAGGCGTCGCCTGATCACCAGGCCTGTTCTGACTCCCAAAATGTGCAAACTTCTACTCTGAGCAACCAAAACATGTATATACACTCTATAATCATCAAACTATAACTACATGCAAAAGTGTTCAGGGATCACATCAATAAAGTGGGATATTGAGCAAGCTAAACTAGAGATACCTAAAATATACTAATGATTTAGTTGCACACCAGTAAGAACACATAAAATGATGAACAACTGAGTTTGAGTGCATGTTTCATACCAAAATGAGAGGCCCTCAGAGGTGGTTTGGTTGAGATCCTTATTAGGATGTAGTATCTCTTCTTGACACAAGTTTCTTCCCTCTTCTCTTGTGGGAAAGTGGACCTCCTTTCTTTCTTCAGGACGCTTTCCTTCTTCTCTTCCTTTCTCCTTCTGTATTTTTTTTTCAGAGCTCTCCCTCCTTTTTTTTTTCAACCTCCCTCCCCTCTTTTCTTCTTCTCTCTCTTTTCCTTTTTATCCCTTAGCTTTCCCATCCCCCTAAGTCTCCTAGCCCATCATGAGCTCTCTTAGCCTTTTTCCTTTTCCCAAAAGTCTTTTCCTCACACAAGGAGAAAATCTGGAGACTGGGGCCTGCACCACTTGATTGCAGCTGCATTAAATGCAACTGCACGTGGGCTGTCAGAGGGGCGGCGCCTCATCGGTGGGGTGATCGCCTCTGTGATGAGGCGATCACCTCATTACATTGAGGCAGCCCCCCTTTGGCCCAGGCCCGCGCTGGGCCGAGCGGGCTTGGGCCAAACCTGGGTAGTTGGGCTTGGTTTGGGTTTTGCAGACTTCTGGATTTTCAAGTCCACTTTTCTACTTAGAGATTCAGGCTTCATCCTCATGTCTAAGTTCACATTCTCATCATTGGGCTTGATAACGGGCCGGTCAAACTGAACAACCCTAATTCGTTCCCTAACACGGGCCGACCGAATCGGGTGTGTACAACATTATATGTTTTTAATTGCTCAATATATATTGAGTCTTAAGTACATGCTTAAATTTTTATATTACAAAAACGATAAAAGACTTGAAAAAAAAAAATCATTAATATTTTCAAGTCATTAACTAAAAAATGTAGGTTATTTGTTAAAAATTTTGGGAGAGTGAATTTCATTATTTAGTTATAAATTTTGTTAACTTTGATAGATTTGGATATATTTTGAAATCTATTTCAATGAAACAGGTTAATATTCAAAAATCTATTTATGTTTTTATTTTTCATGTGTAAATTAAAATTAAAATATATGATTTAGTTTTCAAAATTCAATATAAAATAAATAATTAGAGAATCAATTATACAGATATTAGATTATAAAAAATAAATATTATATATTCATATGAACAAGTTTGATAACTATACATGCAAATAATTGATTTTTTTCACAAAAAAATAAAATTCTTTACAAAAAATAAATATATTTGTACAAATTAAAATAATTTAAAAGGTAAAACTTTTTTACAAAAATTTTAATTAAATATAACAATTCAATTATTAATAGTTATTTTAAATAAATATAATTATGTCATTTACTTTACAAAAAAGATAAATATAAAGTTTATTTATAAATAATGTATCATCCATTTTGTCTCCGGTGTGAAAAGATTTAGGAGTATAAAATGTGGTAAATAAACTTGGCAAAATCTATTTTTAACCCTTAAGCTTTTAAATGTTATTGCATTAAATCTTTAAACTTCACTTGTTTTGTATTAAATCTTTGTTCTTTTATTTTTCAAAAATATTTTTTAGTTCAAATTAGTAAATTTTATTATTATTAGGTAAATTATTTTTTATTCATAATTTTATTATTTTATTATTCATAATTTTTATTTGATAAAATATAATTTAAAAATTTAACAGAAAATATTAACTTTTAAATATAAATATTTAAAAATATATTTTTTTATACTTTACTATATTTTACATGCTTAATAAAGTTAATAAAGTATAAGCAAATTCTAAATAAGTATGCAATGTCCAATATGCAGAAGTTTACTCTACAAAGTGGAAATATTAAGTTTGTACTTTTCTCTTAATTCTGAAGTATTGAATATGAACTTTTTGATGTTCATTAGGGAGAGTCTATAAGAAATAAGTATGGTTGGTTACAATATTGAATAAAATATTTCAACACTAACAATTATAAATTATAATAATAAATACCAACATTTATAAAAACAATTGAATAAATTTGGCTCACCATTAATTAATTTTTCTAAGCATACTAGATATCAAAAAAAAAAAATTTAACATTATTTTTAAAATTTTTAAACAAAAAGTATACTTTTCACAATTTTCAATTATTGTTAAAAATAGTTTTAACCTACAAATAAATTAAAATTTATTTATTAATTGGAAATAAATATATTTTTAATTTAAATGCATTAAAAGAATAAAATATTAAATTTTAATTGATTGAACTATTCTAATAAAAATTATGTATTATCTTTTGAATTAGTATTTAATTGGATTAAATTGATAAAAAATTTGAATCGCAGCAATTTGACTTGTGAACACATTTTAGGGATGAAAACTTTATAAAAGTTCATAATATCTGTAAATATAAAAATATGAGGGCTCAATGCCAATTAAAATTAAATAACTCGATGCAACAAAACCTAAATTTTTAGGGGATTGGAAATGAATTTTGCCAATAAACTTTCATACTTGTTATTGAATCATAAGCTAATACGAACTTCTTGTAATAAGGTTTACTTGTCATGTCCGTGAGACTTAATTTAGAGCCCAAATCCCTTCTGGGTATTTGGAAAATCTTGAGTTCCAGACCTTGCATTTTCCGCTTTGTTAATGTAATTGGCTAGAAGAAAAAAGAAAAGCTACTGCTGGGGGGTGGGGTTGGGGGAGAATATTATTCCTATTTTGCCCCTAATATAGGAAGCTACGTACCTTGGAGTAGGGGGTGTTATGGTCATTTCGGGGCTTGTGAGACACAGATCATGTCCCAAAAAGAAACAGATTTATAGTCTAAGTCACCGTCAATATATATAATATATTTTTTGGTTGAAGTACGTTGGAGAGGGGGGGACTAGAATTCCAACTTGAGTTTTTTTGATTGCTATTGGGAATCGGACCATCACTAGATGAGTGGTAATGGATAAGTCAGGGTGAATATTTTAGCATGGAAAATGTGAGCAAATCACGCATGATATAAATAAATGAAGTCGGTGTAATGAACCAATAGATTTTTATCTCTTCGCTCATCTCATCCCATAATACAAAAGGCATTTGATAATTTTATCACCAATTTGGATCGTCTTTCGTGTCTTTTGATAAATTAAATTAATAATTTTCTTTTGAAAAATTCACCCAAATAAATCCAATTCATAAATGGTCCATTACCACCAAAATGTTAATGTATTAAAATTAAATAAAAATTACTATAATCTGAATTTTATTTTTTATATTTACTTATGATAACTGTATAAACTTTAATTTTTTGAGATTAAATGGTTTATATATAAACTTAAATAATTTAATTTTTTTAATCAATTCAACCACTAAATTTTAATATATTCACTAAACATATGCGTGAAACGATTAATTTTTTTTAAATACCTAATATATATATATATAACTTTTTATATTTATAATTTTTTTACCAATTTAACATTTTAATTTATAATCGTATATTTGAATTTTGATAAAGTATAATTTTAAAACCATTATCAGCATACATGATACGAAATAACAAATCAGTATATGTCATATTATAAAGGTTTAATTGATAAAAAAATATAAATAAAGATGTCAAATTGAAAAAAAATAATAAATATAGAAATACATTATATTATTATATTAAAAAATTAAAACATTTTAACTAAATTTAAATATTAAAAATAATAAAATTATCAATTAATATATCAAACTAATAAAAATACAAGTAAAAAGAACGGTTGAATGCTTTCAGCACGTGTGGCACTGGCATGCACTAAGGATCTATGAAAATGAATGCCCCAGATGTCTAGGAATCTACATTTTCTAGGCTTTTACGGTTGGCCAATAATGAGACGCCACTTAGGATTTAGTACGTAAGAGAGGATTTTTACCGTAGCTGCACGTTATTACAGCAAACTTTAAAATATAATTAAAATTTGTTTTATTTAAAAAAGTGACAATTTATTTGGAATGAATGGAGTATAATATATTTCTAGAATATTTTTATAATTACAACATTAATAAATAAATAAATTAGTTATAAATGGTAAGTATTTAAATTATGATATGTCGAATTATAATGTATATAATTAATACCGGCAACCCAAAAAATAATTACCAAACATAATTTATAGTTTGCCTAAAAAAAACATAACTAATACTATCTGTTAAAAAAATAATTAATAGTGTCCGTTAAAAAAAATATAATTAATAGCATGTGTGAAAAGATCTAAAAGAATAATAATGTCTGAAAAGATGTGTGAAAATAACAAAAATTTGATAAATAAATTTTCACACTTATTATTAATTATATTAGAGAATTATGTTTGATAGTTGATTCAGTTTTCTATAAATAGTTTAAATAATAAAAAATATTAATATTTAAATGTAATAGTATTGTAAAACTTTCTTTTTTTTTTCTTTCATTTTATGGTAAGAAATTAAACTAGAAATTTAACTAAAGTAATGGCCTTTTTCTTAAAAAAAAAAAAAAAAAGATTAAGTAATGGCTTGCATTCACAATTTCATGGTATAATTATTTTTTCGTTTTATTTTTCTGATTGTCTTCTTCTATATGTAACAATTACTGCTATTCATGAATTTTAAAATGTACACAACGTACACCAACAACCCCGAAAATAATGATCAAACATAATTAATTAATTAATTAATATAAAATAGGTGACTAAACAAGTGGGCTTTAAATAAACAGAGCACTGATTTACACTGCTTATTCGCTACTTCTTGTTCTATTACATCCACTTGAATATCATCATCATAGATATCAATTAATCATTGAATTCACAGGTAGGAAAAATGGCAGCAAGTATAGTTCCTGAGGTATTAACGGGACAGTCCAATTATGGAAGATGGAGAGGTTGCATGAAGAACTATTTTATAGCTCATGATGATATATGGGATGATGTTATAGAAAGAAGTGGTGACCCTCCAAATCCTGAACAGGGTGAAGTTGAATTCAAGGCCTGGAAGAAGAAAAATGCAGCAGCTTTACATGCCATTCAGATTTCTTGCTCACCATATGTATTTCATGAGATTAGTTATGTGACTTGTGCTAAGCTTTGTTGGAGTAAGTTGGCTCAGATTTGCAAAGCAGAACCATCACTGGGATTAACTCCACATCCAGATCAACATTCAAATGTACAAGCAGATGATAATCAAGGTATTTCTTATTCTTTCCTCTAACCCATTTCATTTTTTTAGCAACTTGACTATAAAGGTCTATGAGTGTTAAAAAAAAAAAATTCAAATATTTACTATCTTTTATAATTTTCTTTCAAAAATTTAATTTCGATAAATATGTTTGTTTTAACAAAATTTTGACCGTTTTAACACAAAAATTAGTTTTTCAAAATTAAATAAAAGATTTTGACCTAATATTTATTGAATCAACAGTTTTAGTACAGGTTGATCAAGGAAATCAAGAATTATATATACCGGCAAATGATGATAAGGGTAATTCTTATTCTTTCCTCTACCATATTTCATATTAAATAAATATTGTTCATGTTTTTAATGCAACTTGGTGATAAAAGGACTATTTATATTTTTTTAAAAAAAATTCCAAAGGTATACTATTTTTAATAATTTTATTCCTAATTTCTAATTTTATCAAATGGTATTTCTCTTAACAAAATTTGGACAGTTTTAGAAGAAACAATAATGTTGTCAAAACTATAAAAGATTTCAACATTATATTTATAATATGAAAAAAACACTATTTTTAAATTGTTAAACTTATAAATGCTATGATATAAGATTTGTAAATATTTATAATTTTATTTTAACTGTTTAACTTTTATAAAATGTCATGATTTAACCAAAATTTAACAATTTTAATACAAGAAAATTTTTGATTAAAATTAAATAAAAGCAACTAATGTGATAGTTAAGAAAATTTTTTTTACCTTAGATAAACTATTTCATTTTAAAATGATTGTCAATATATTAATTGTAATACCCTACGTTTTAATTGAATAAAGTAATTTTAAATTCGAAATTTTTAATAAATCCTTTTAGATTATATTATACAATTGTTTATTATTTTGCTATCTAATGGAGATATTTTTATGTTAATATTATTTTAGGATTATTAATTCATATGAGTGTTATTTTATTATTACTTAAAAATGACATATATTATTATTATTATTATTTTAAAACTACATGAATTTCATGGGTATTTTATGAGTGTTACTAAGTATATATATATATATATATATATATATATATATATATATATATATATATATATATATATATATATATATATGCACATGAAAATATGAAAATCTAAATATTAGAAATATTTAGAAATATATAGAATAATAATATAAAATATATATAGTCGACAAGAAAAGAGGAGATCCTATGAAAAATGTAATCGATTCTTTCATTTCTTTGGGTCACTTATATATATATATATATATATATATATATATATATATATATATATATATATATATATATATAAAAGTAGGGTTTAATTATAAATTATATGTGTGTGTATTAATTTATTATTGTGTATATATATGTATATAGTATGCTTGTGTGTGTATATATGCATATGTGTGTATAATGTGATTGTGTGGTAGAGAATTTAGGTGTAATATTATAATATAATGTTTTAATATATATATATATATATATATATATATATATATATACAAAAAAAAAAAAAAAAAGAAGCTTACCTCTCACCCGAAGACCCAGTCCCTGCTACCTCCCCGTCCGCCATCGTCACCGCCATGTTTTCTTTCCTTCCGGCGTGCCTCAATGCTCCGGTGACCGCCAGCTTCTTCTTCCTCCCTCTTTTTCTCTTTTTCCCGGTAGCTCTGTTCTTCTTCACTCACGGTTGGAGCATCCTCAGCCTCCCTCACCACCGTAGCTCCCTCAGCCTCCCTCACCTTCTCAGGCATCTGTCCATGTCGAGATCCGTCACTGCAACTCATCTCCGGCGTCGGAATTGGAGGTTGAAGGTGAGTTGTTCTGCGTTGTTCTTAGGTTGTTCTAGGGTTGTTTTTTTGTTGCTTGAGTGGGTTTAGGTGTTAATCTTTAGATATTCTAAACTAAATGATGAATTACACCAATTTGGTTGTTCAAATCCGATTTTTGTGCATTATTTTGATTTTTCTTGAATTACAAAATTTTTGTTTGATTTTATGTAATTTTCATTTGACTTTATTTGATTTTTTTTTTTAGTTTAATTAGTAATTAGAATGATTAAGATTAAATATTTATAATGTATTGAGATTTATTTAAGAATTTTAGAAATTATGGAGTTAATTATAGAATTTTTTAAATTTTGGGTATTTAATGAATATTTTTATTAATTTCGAAAATTATTGTAAAAATTATAAAATTTTGATAATTAATAATATTATTAAATGTTATTAATTTTAGAACTTAAATTATGGTTTTTTGTGATTTTTACACTATTTTTATAGTTATTCTTAAGTTTATGTCAAATGTGAATTATTGGGTTAAATTATATTTTTAGAAGAAATTAGAAGTCATTTATATGTTTTTAATTATATTAAGTTGTTTAATGTAGAGAAATGATTTTTAGATATTTGAATAATTTTCAAGGAATTTTTTTAAGTATTAATGGTGTATTATATAAGTTGTATACTATAAGGGTAGAAACGTAATTTTATTAAATATAGTTAAATAATAAATTTCAGTTGGTTTTAATAATAATCAAGGAATTTAAAAAGGGTTTTACAAATTTTCTACTAATTTAGACTAATTGGCACAAATTCCTTAAAATCAACTTTTAATAGTATATTAGGTATTATTTTTGAATATTATGTGCATTTTCCTATTAGTTGGATAAACATGTAATTTTACGCTAATTATAATTAATATATATTTTTATTAGTTTTATTAATATTTAAGAGGTTTAGAGGATTATATATATATATATATATATATATATATATATATATATATATATATATATATATATGTTGATTTGTGAAATTTTATTTTAAATCTATATTGAAAAATGATTTTCTGGCCATGGATAATCATTTTTGTGATGCTCTTGTTGGGTTGTGATCTTGGTCGGGGCTACGTATAGTTTAGAAGCCCGATTCGAGTGTAAATGTTTGCGGTTATTAGAAGTGCGTTTTCTATGCAGATTTGGCTCTACCTTTGGTAGAGAGATGTCCGTTGTACAGAGGAGACTCTGTCGAAATTTCGATAGATTTTCTCGTAAAACGTGATATTCGTAATAATTTCTATCGTTAATTAGACTTTATCCTGTCTATCGAGTCTTGTCCAGTCTTCTTCGAGTCAGCCTAGAATTTCACTGTTTTTGTTGATTTTCGATTTTAATTTCATAATTTCGATAGATTTTCTCATAAAACGTGATATTCGTAATAATTTCTATCGTTAATTAGACTTTATCCTGTCTATCGAGTCTTGTCCAATCTTCCTCGAGTCAGCTTAGAATTTCACTATTTTTATTGATTTTTGATTTTAAATTCATAGGCATGTTTTATAATCGATCTGTTAATTTCTTTTTTAGAGCATATCGGAGCAGAAGCCTTAAGATCGAGGCAGATGCGCGGCCGTCAACCTTCTCATTCATCTTGTAAATCGATAGAACGATCTGTTCGTGTGTTTATTTAAAGAATGCATGCGCTTATATTTTTAATATTTATTATATGATTTATTTAATTTAATGCTGTTATTTAAGATTTAAAACACATTTTATTTATTTAAAAGTCAATTTTGAGAAATTTTGGTAGAACGGGCTACCTGGTGGGCTTCACCAGGACTGTGTGCACATGGTAGAGATTGAGAGGTGAATTCCGAATTATTTATGATTGGTGAATGTTAAACTGGGACGGATGCCTCGGTGTAAGCCTATGCTCTCGGGGATCGCCAGTGATTGGAAGGTAAATAATGGACTAGGATGAGTGCCTCGGTTGATGCCTATGCTCTCGGGGACCGCTAGTGCCATATATTTCGATTAAGTGAATGGCTACGACTTGGTGCCTCGGTCGATGCCTTTGCTCTAGGGGACCGGTAGTCTAGTTGGAATAAGTGGGTTCAGTTGGCCATTTAGATTTTTGGGTTTAGGGTTCTACCGAGATTTTTCAAAAGCTATACCTATACATTATAAATTATTTTCACTATAATTATATAGTTTTCAAAAAGGTTTTCAAACTATACAGCTCTTTTATTGACTTATTCAGTGAGGTCTGATTCCCCTCAATTTATTTTTTTTCAGGAGCTTGGGGAGTTCGACCTCAGACTACCTTCACGCCGGGTTTCTTCATCACCGGCTATTTTATGTAGGTCATTGTAAGCTGTACTGTTGTATTATTCTAGGAAGCTGCAGTAGTATATGTACAATGAATTGTATGACTTAAGTATAGTTGTGTATTTTATTTGTATGAACCACGCTTATATATAATAATTTAAGTTTGATCTATAATATGTAACGCTGAAGCATATTTTTATTAAGTACTCAATTTTGTTTATTTATAAGAAAAAACAGTTTGATAATATGTTATATTAATAATTAAAGTTTAAAATTGGAAGGTTTTACTTTTCTTTTCTTTTAGGCTTACTACGGGTTTCGGGGGCTTTATACCTATCCATTTTCTAGTGCCGGTCACGTGCCCTCGGGTTTGAGTCGTGACATTAATTAATTTTAATATAAATATATTTATATTTTTTTAATTTTTAATTGTTACATTAATATTTTTATTTAATTTTTAACAAATAAATATAAATCAGAAGATGTATGTTTACCAAAATTAAAACAACTGAGATAAAATTATCAAGGTTGCTTGCAAAAATAATAATAATAATAATAATAAGTCAAGATCTTTCTGCCAAAAATTAAAAAATTTCAGTAAAAATTATAAAATATTGCAAATATTAATTTAAATTTTTATATCAAGAGGCTAAATATCGAATATTAATTGTATTCAAATTTTTACTTATATATATTATAGTTCCTTAAAAAAAAAATTGACCTAAAAAGCTTAAAAGAATACGAGATATATAATTAAAAATAACACGAAGATTGCAATATTTGTTATTTCTACTCAGTAAAATCAGGTTTTTCCCCTAAAACAGCACATGTTTGTTAAAATCAGTATACGTAAAGAATCATTAATTCAACTCGAGCTTAACTAGGATTGAATATTAAATATTAAATATTTAGTATAAAAATTATAAATATATAATATTTTATAAAATAAAATAATGCCATAACTAATACATTAAGTATTTTATTTTGTTGTTTTAAAATATAAATAAAATAATTTAAATATGCTAATGAAGTAGTTTTAATATAATATGAACTATAAACTATTTAAGTCATTTTCAAAAATAAAAGTTTAATTATGTAGTTTTTATAAAACAAAAATTATAAATTAAAATAAATTAAATGTATTAATTATGTAATTTTAATAAGTAATTTCTATAAACTAATTAAATAGTTTTTAAGAAATGACGTTTCAGTTTGTTTCAAAAAAAAAAAAAAAAGGAAATGAGGTTCTTATAGTTTTTATACTATTTTGTACAAATGTTAAATGTTACAAATCTATCTTAATACTTTTAAACCTCATAATTTTCATTTTTTAATGCAACTTGGCGATAAATGTCTATTCGTATTACAAATTCAAACATATGATTTTTTTTTTTAAATTTTATTTCAAATTTTTAATTTCAATAATCTCTTAAGCAAAAATTTTCATTTGTTTTAGCATGAGCGACAATTTTGTCAAAGCTAAATAAAACATTTTGACATTATATTTATATGATATCAAAAATATTATTTTTCAATTTTTTAATTTATAAATTTCTATGATATAAGATTTTAAATATTTATAATTTTTTTGTAGTTTTATGTGAAATTTCTAATTTTGATAAAATGCCATGGTTTAAACAAAATTTAACAATTTTAATACAGGAAATCTGTTCATTAAATAAAATAAAAGTAACTGATGTGACAGTTAAAAATTAATTTACAAATTAATTTACCTTTGATAAATTATTTCATTTTAAAAATATTGACATTATATTAATTTTATAATTATAAGTATTTTTAATATAAAAATATATATGAAAATTTTAATTTTTAATTGTTACATTAATATTTTTTATTTAATTTTGAATAAATTATTTAAACAAATGTTGATTTTTTGAAAGTAAATAAAAGATTTTGACCTAATTTTTTTATTAAATCAACAATTTTAGCATATGATGATCAAGGTAATCAAGAATCCAAAATACAAGCAGATAATTATCAAGATAACTCATATTCTTTCCTCCAGCATATTTCATCTTAAATAAATATTGTTCATTTTTAAAGCTACTTGGTGATAAAGATTTAGTGGTATTAAAATAAATTTCAAACATCTGATATTTTCTTATAATTTTATCCTAAATTTTTAATTTCAACATAATATCTCTCTTCAAAATTTTTTGACAGTTTTAGCATGAATAGTAATTTTGTCAAAACTAAAAAAAAATTTCAACATTATATTTATATGATGTCAAAATATTAATTTTAAAATGTTAAATTTATAAAATGTCTATGATATAAGGTTTTAACTATTTATCACTTTTTATAAATTTATATTAACTCTCTAATTTTGATAAAATGTCATGATTTAAACAAAATTTAACAATTTTAACACAAAAATTTTTGAATAAAATAAAATTAAAGTAACTGATGCCATCGTTAAAAAAAATTTAATTTACCTTTGATAAATAAATTATTTTATTTTAAAAAGGATGTCATTATATTAATTTTAAAATGATAAGTATTTTAATATAAAAATTTGTATAAATTTTTTAATACTTAATTGTTGCATTAGTATTTTTTTTTTCAATTTTGAGCAAATAATTTTGAACAAACATTTTTTTATTAAATAAAAGATTTTGACCTAATATTTATGGAATCAACAGTTTTAGCGGATGATGCTCAACAATCAAATATGCAAGCAGGAGATGATCAAGGTAATTCTTATTCTTTCCTCTAGCATATTTCATAGTAAATAAATATTGTTCATTTTTAATGCAACTTGGCGATAAAGGTCTATTCGTATTAAAATAAAACTCAAACTTATGATGTTTTTATATTTTCATCCTATATTTCTAATTTAATAAAAATATTTCTCTTAACAAAATTTTGATATTTTTAGCACGGAGAGTAATTTTGACAAAACTGAATAAAAAATTTTAAAATTATGTTTATATGATGTCCACAATAATATTATTTTTAAATTGTTAAATTTATAAATGTCTATGATATAAGGTTCTAAATATTTGTAACTTTTTATAATTTTATTTTAACAGTCTAAATTTGAAAATTTTAATATAGCAAAATTTTTAATTAAAATTAAATAAAAGTAACTGATGTCACAGTTAACAAAATTAATTTACTTTGATAGATTATTTCATTCTTTCATTTTAAAAGGATTGTCATTATATAATTTTAAAAGTATTTTCAATGTATAAATTTTTTAATTCGTAATCGCTACATTAATATTTTTTCATTTGATTTTGAACATATATATATAACTTTTTTATTAGCCTGTAATTAGAATTATTAGCAAAAGGTTGAGTGGCCGTATAACTCTCTTCAAATATTTGATTATTAGTTGAGTGGCCATATAACTCTCTTCAAAGTAATCATAGATCAAGTATTTGATTCTTATTTCTCCTCTCAATTCAAAAGAATATATATATATATATATATATATATATATATATATATATATATATATAACTTTTTTATTAGCTTGTAAATAGAATTATTAGCCAAAGGTTGAGTGGCCGTATAACTCTCTTCAAGTATTTGATTATTAGTTGAGTGGCCATATAACTCTATTCAAAGTAACCATCGATCAAGTATTTGATTCTTATTTCTCCTCTCAGTTCAAAAGAAAATATTAAAATTATTAAAAGATCAAACTTTTAATCTATAAATGTACTGAAGGAAAATATATTATTAGATTACTCAACTTTTCATTACTATTCTAAATGCACTTTGATTCTCTTATTTGCTTCAATTTTACCAACAAATTTATTTCATTTTAAAATAAATACTAAATAAAATACATTTTTAAATGAATTTTAAATTTATTTAAATCAAATATACTTAATTAATAAAAACTGATTTAGTTTCAAATAATTTTACAAAATTAAAATGTTAGAAATTTAAAATAAATTTTATAAAATTTTCATTTAAACTAAAAAGTTTTTTTAATACATTTAATTAATGTAAAAAATATTTTTTAATATTATCTAGAAAAAGTAATCTCGATTAATACGTAAATTAGCTCTATAATACTCACACTATGCAAACCAAAAAAAAAAAAAAAGAGACAAAAAGTTATATTTTGGTATATTGACCTATATTATTAAATAGCCCCAAGATTTCGACTTAATATGAATCCAATAAGATAAACCCTGTTAGGGAGTAAAATTTTCGGAGCTTGTGTTTCTTTGATTTGGTATAATTATAATTTCAGAATTTTGTCATTTATCTGTGCGTGAATTTATCTGGGAGAGAAAAATATGGTTCAAGATGAAGATAGATTGGAGTCTGTCTGTAAATACAGACAGGTTGGATGCATAAATATAGAGATTCAAGCAAGCTTCTTCTTTTACCTAGAACAGCTCAGGAGGTTTACTCTTTTCTTATCTTGGATTTGCTGAAATTGTAATTATAATATGCAGGAGCAAAGGGGAGTGGATTAATTAAATTTCAGCCCCTGTGGAAGGAAATAGAAGAAGACGATCTGAATGGTGTTAAAAGCTTTCTTGACCTCCACAAAGATGTAATAAACCAAAAAATTACAGAGTATGGTTCAACGGCTCTTCATCTAGCAACTTCAAAAGGGAACACAGAACTTGTGAAGGAACTGCTACAGTTAATGTCAGATGAAGGAGTAGAAATTACTAATCGTATTGGATATACAGCTTTATGTATTGCGGCTGAGACTGGAGCTACAAAAATTGCAGAACTCCTGGTAAAGAGGAATGAGAAATTGCTTAGTATGCCACTAAAAGACTACATACCAGTCACAATTGCTTGTACTACTGGCCATAAGGATACAGTTTTGTTTCTATACTCTCAAACTCCATTGGAATTGCTGCTTAGAGAGGATGGCAGATATGGGGCTTTGCTTCTGCATCAAACTCTTATGAATGAAATGTTTGGTATGACTGCACACTTATTTATATATCTTAATTATCTTCAGAAATTAAAAGTTAGTTTTTAGATATAATTTATAATTTAATTGCAATATCTAATTTAATTGCCAAATTAATATGTTTGTTAACTAGATATTTACTTTTGTTTTTAAACTAGATATTTCACTGGACCTAATTCAACGTTGCCCATCGTTTGCTACTACAATTGTCGATTATGGGATCGGCCCTGTGGCCAGCCCTTTGTTTGAATTGTCTAATATGCATGATGCATTCCCCAGTGGCCGTCATCTGGTATTTTGGAAACGATGGATCTACTCTTGTTAGTATCTACCTACCTCCTCTCTCTCTTTCTTGTTTCTTAATTTTCTGACTTATATATTATTTACAAAAACAATAAAATAAATATTTCATTCTTGCTGTTGTCTGTTGATAGAGCCAAATAAAATTAAAAATATTCTTATAATAAATATTTTATTCCTATTTGAAAGCTTATTTTACCGATAAATCAACAATGTATCAAATACTTTTAACATGCTAAAAATTTTGGATTTACCTTTTTTTTTTTTGAAGGGCTAATATAAAAAGAAATGATTAATTTTAACGTTTTATTTATTTTATTAGAAGTGTATTTTAGTGATTTTGATAGACTTTAATAATTAAATTATTTTCTTATAGATATATATTTTAATTTAATAGATGAAAAATAAATATATAAAAATGTTTTAATTGAATTTATAAATTAATAGCAACACATGGTATGCTTCTTATATTATGATCAAACGCATATATATATATATATATATATATATATATATATATATATGTATGTATGTATATATATATATGTATGTATGTATGTAATTGTATTATCATGGTCACATATGTTCATTATTCATGCACGAAAGGCATTCAAGTGCAACTGCCTACTTCCTCTAATCGTGTGGCAATACCAATTAGCGTAGAAAATGAACAAATGCAACAAGGAAACTGTTTAGGACGAGGTATGCCCCCCTCTCAGCTCCCTTTCAAAAATTCATCAAAACAGAAATTAGCTTTGGTTAGTTCAATATACATATATATATATTCTAATAGTATATGTATTTTTTTTTACAGTGTTATTATATCAATTCCGAACTATGGTTTCAAGACTCCTATCATTTTTTGGTAAGCTAACTTAGGCTATCAATTCCAAACTATGGCTTCAAGATCCCTATCATTTTTTGTTTTTAAGTTTTTAATTTGATTATGCATTTCTAACTATATTTGTTTATTAATAAATATAGGCCTCAAGCAAATTTATGAATTAAAGTTGAAGCATTCGTATGCTCTTGCACTATCACAACACTTTTCTCAAGCAATATCAAGCATGGATGAGAATGAACTTCTAAAGACAGGAGTACATCGAGCATTCTTCGTTGCTATTGATCTTGGGATAGTTGAATTAGTTATTGCCATGACTAAAGCCAACCCAATGCTACTCGAAGCCTTCGATCAAAATTCATGGGGCATAATTCATCAAGCAATTCGAAATCGCCAAGAAAAAATTTTCAATTATATATATGCTCTTAGAGGACGAAAATACATGGTGTCAGCTCCATTAGATGCTTCTCGTAATAATTTGTTACATCTTCCAGCCATGTTAGCATCTCCAAATAGACTTGCACGCATTTCAGGTGCTGCTTTACAGATGCAAAGAGAATTACAATGGTTTAAGGTGATTTTTTCTCAACTTTCATAATAGCAGATTGAGATAAAATTTATTTATTTATTATAGGGCTATAATTAATTATACCAACTTGATTTGAAAAATGAAAGTTAACACGCAGAAGTTATTCGGATTATGTGTTATTGCCTTCACTATTATTTCTTTGTTTGGAGATTTCATATCTTGATTTTGTTGCTACAGTTTGTAGTTTTTTCTTTTTTTTTCTTTGTCTGTCGTTCAATTTAGTGTTTTATTAATTTTGTTAGACATTTGTTATTTGTTATTATTTTAAAACTACATGATTTAAATGCAGGAAGTGGAAAGTATCGTGAATCCTGCATCTAAACGAGGTGTCAACAACAATGGTTTTGTACCCAGAAAACTATTTACAGAAGATCACAAAAAATTAATGATAGAAGGAGAAAAATGGATGAAAGAGACTGCAACATCTTGTACTGTTGTAGGTACTCTCATCATTACAATTATGTTTACTGCTGCATTCACTGTTCCTGGGGGCAACGCTGAGGGAACTGGTACTCCAATATTTTTGAACGACAAGTCATTTAAGGTGTTTATAGTATCTGATGCAATATCTTTATTTGCATCCTCAACTTCAGTAATAACATTTTTAGGAATGCTGACCTCACGTTATGCAGAAGATGATTTCATGGAGTCATTGCCTAAAAAGTTAATCATCGGTCTTTCGACACTTTTTATTTCTATAGCAGCCATGATGGTGGCTTTTTGTGCTGCACTTATAATTATATTAGATGGGAATCTAAGCCTTATAACTCCTACAGTTTTGTTGGCTAGTATTCCTGTTACCCTTTTCATGCTGTTGCAGTTTTCTCCTCTTGTTGAGATTTTCATGTCCACGTATGGATCTAGCATCTTAGATACGAAAATGAAACAGTGGTCATAAGTGTGTAACAAGTGAATATAAGATGCTGTGTTCGGGTAGTTTTGTGTTCATTGTATATTTTTGGGCTACTATTGTACTTTTCAGGTCTTGTGTCCTTAAATTTGTAATTCAATAATTATTTTTTCCAATCAATTGGGAACATTGATCATCAACAAATTCTATGGTATCATAATGACATCGTGTTATCAAATATAATAATTATTGAATTTAAAAAATCTATTTAAAACTATTGATTAAAAACCTACAACCTAAAGAATCTTTTTTTTTGGGAATTTTTGTACTTCATCCATTTATTTTTGTATTTCCTTTGTTTTTTAAATTTTAGGTTACATAATTATCCTTAATTTAGAATTTTTTTTCATTAACTGCTATTCTCAAACTATAATTTTTTTAATCTAATTTTACTATTTAATGTTTTAAAGTATAAAACTAATTGTGCCTGTGCTTATATTTTTTTTATATATTAAAAAACTTAGCATAGTAATTTTTTTTATAAGCACTCGTTACCTTGTAATTTGTTTTTTTTGAAAGATACTTTTAATTTGTTTAGACAAATATAAAATTTACACCAATTATACAAAAATTAAAAATCTCTTTTCACTTATGAACAAATTTTTAATTTTTAATTTTATGAGAAGTTTTTAAATATCATATGCACATTATTTTATTTTCATTTTTATCATAATTTTTTTAAAAAATAATATAAAAATCAAATCACATTATTAAAAACATATATTATAAAAATTTAATGAAAATTCATCATACAAAAACTTGTTGTAATTTTAATTTTTAAAACAAGTGTTATAACATATTAATAATAGAAAAGTAAGTGCTATATTTTTTTTATTAAATAGACTTTTTGTAGTATAATTTAATTGGAGTATTTGATAGGATATATTTGATTTAAATTACATGTAAATTGATTTTAACTCTATTCATTGAATTTTTGAATAATTTTTATATGATAAATTATTATTGAATTTTTATAATGATTTTTTTAATCACATGATTTGATTTTAAAATTATTTTAAAAAAATGATGATAAAAATAAAAAATAAAACTATGCGCATATGATTTTTTTAAAAAAATCTCTTCATAAAAAATAAAATATCTACTATTTACTATAATTAGTGCAAATTTGACAATCAACATAAGTTAAAAGTTAAAGAGTACTTATAAAAAAAAACAAATGACTATATTAAATTTTATTAATGCAAAAAAAAAAAAACTTAATTACAAGTAGTTTTAAAATGTTAAACATCAAACAACGAATTTGAAAGGAAAATGAAAAAAAAAATGATAGTTTAGCAATTTTAATTAATAAAGAATAAAAAGTTTCAATGGAGGAGAGTTATATAATTTACAATTCTAAAAAAGTAAATGGAGTGCAGAAATCAATGAGTGGAGTGTAAAAATCTCCACCTATTTCTTTTTCACATAGTAAAGAGTAATCCGGTTCTTCCCCTTAAGAAAAAAAAAATTAAACCATACTTTTTTTCCTCCATATTTCTGCATTTCAAAACCTAAAAATTGTATTTTGCAACCTCCTCCATGTTCTCTTTGAGCACATACAAGTACTAAGGAATTGAAGAATTGTAAAGCCTTGCAACAAAAATCAGAGGCCAATATTTTATTTCCATTTGGCAGAACTCTCAACTTACTTTGGTTCCCTAGAGCTTGAGCTTCAAAGCAAGACCCAATACCCAAATCTTCCCAAAAGACAGGTTTTTTTGAACAAGTCGCCATATAATTGCTTGAAATCAAGTAGTCTTTGAAAATGTAAAACCAAGGACTCATCAACAGTCGTTGTGCTCTCTTGATTAAAAGGCACATGGGCAGTTTGTAGCTACAAATATCTTCAAATGTAGAAAGTGTTGCAAATATCAAGGAAATCAAAGTTTGAGCCAAATGGGTAATTAAAGGCATGACCTTGGCCTCCTCTGCTGACTTAATTACAGTGACACCCCTTCCCACAAGTACTCTCATTAGATGTGTATAATCAATTGGGAACATTGATCATCAAACAAATTCTATGGTGTCATGATAACATGGTGTTATCAAATATAATAGTTGTTGGATTTAGAAAATCTATTTGAAACCACTGATTAAAAACCTACAACCTAAATAATCTATTTTTTTATGGGAATTTTTGCACTCCATCCATTTATTTTTGCATTCCTTTTGTTTTTTGAATTTTAAGTTATATAATTACCCTTAATTTAGAATTTTTTTTCATTGACTACTATTCTCAAACTATAATCCTTTTTTAATCTAATTTTACTTTTTAATCTTTTAAATTATAAAACTAATTGTGCCTGAGCTTACATATTCTTTTTATATATTAAAAAACTTAGAGTAGTCATTTTTTTTATAAGCACTGATTACCTTGTAATTTTTTTTTGAAAGATCCTTTTAATTTGTTTAGACAAATATAAAACTTACACCAATTATAAAAAAATTAAAAAATTCTTTTAACTTTTTTTGAACAATTTTTTTAATTTTTACTTTTATGAGCAGTTTTTTAATATAATATGCACATTATTTTATTCCATTTTTTAGCATAATTTTTTTTAAAAATAATATAAAAATCAAATTACATTATTAAAAACATATATTACAAAAATTTAATGAAAATTCATCATACAAAACTTGTTGTAATTTTAATTTTTAAAACAAGTGTTATAAAATATTAACAATTGAAAAGTAAGTGCTACAATTTTTTTATTGAATAGACTTTTTGTAGTATAATTTCATTGGAGTATTTGCTGGGATATAGTTGATTTAAATTACATGTAAATTGATTTTAACTCTATTCATTGAATTTATGAATAATTTTTATATGATGAATTATTATTGAATTTTTATAATGATTTTTTTAATCACATGATTTGATTTTAAAATTATTTTAAAAAAATGATGATAAAAATAAAAAATAAAACTATGCGCATATGATTTTTTTTAAAAATCTCTTCATAAAAAATAAAATATCTATTATTTACTATAAATTTGAAAATCAACATAAGTTAAAAGTTAAAGAGTACTTATAAAAAAATGACTATGTTAAATTTTATTAATGCAAAAAAAAAAAAAAAAAAAAAACTTAATTTCATGTAGTTTTAAAATGCTAAACATCAAACAACGAATTTGGAAGGAGAATGAAAAAAAAATGATAGTTTAGCACTTGTAATTAATAAAGAATAAAAAGTTTTAATAGAGGAGAGTTATGTAATTTGCAGTCCTAAAAAAGTAAAAATGGAGTGGAAAAATCAATAAGTGGAGTGCAAAAATCTCCACCTATTTCTTTTCTACATAGTAAAGAGTAATCAAGTTCTCCCCCTTAAGAAGAAAAATTAAACCACACTTTTTTCCCTCTATATTTCTGCATTTCAAAACCTAAAAATTGAATTTTGCAACCTCCTCCATGTTTTCCTTGAGCACATACAAGTATTAAGGAATTGAAGAACTGTAAAGCCTTGCAACAAAAATCAGAGGCCAATATTTTATTTCCATTTGGCAGAACTCTCAACTTACTTTGATTCCTTAGTGCTTGAGCTTCAAAGTAAGACCCAATGCCCAAATCTTCCTTAAAGACAGGTTTTTTTGCACAAGTCCTTATATAATTGCTTGAAATCAGACAGTCAGTCTTTGAAAACGTAAAACCAAGGACTCATCAGTAGTCATTATGCTCTCTTGATTAAAAGGCACGTGGGTAGTTTGTAGCTATAAATATCTTCAAATGTAGAAAGTGTTATAAATATCGAGGAAATCAAAGTTTGAGCCAAATGGGCAATTAAAGGCATGACCATGGTCTCCTCCGTTGACTTAATTACGGTGACACCCTTACCCACAAGTACTCTCATTAGATGGGTATGATCATAACCCTTATAACTTGAGCATATATGTGAACGAATATCACTTCTAAACTAATATTTATGTAACTAAAATCGTAATCGTCAACAACTTAGCTATACCATTAAACAAACAATTCTCCTCTATAATACAAATACATAACCATAAAAAAATACACCTTATTCCTAAGTTCTATTCCAAACTACATATACATAAAAACAAAATTTACAAGACTTTAAGATCAATTTTATGACTATTGTTTCCATTCACTTCATCTTCACAAATTAACTAGATAAAACTTAGCCATCTGTGATAACCTCATCTCTAGGATGATTCGTTGCACCTCAAGCTACAGTTCATATGGTTATCCACAAAAACTAATTACATTAAAAAAAATAAAGAAAGGAGTGATGAATATTTCTGCAAGAAAATACCTAGTAAGTGAACAAAAAAGTAATAAAAGTGCAATATCACTAAAATATCAAGGTAGATTAATAATAAAGTTTACTTCAAAAGAGAAAGAATAATGTACAGCAAGCCAAATCAGAATGAGCATTACGAGTAATTATTTTATTATTACATTTGCATCTACTAATATTCATCGAAAATTTATATAAATATAATTATAGATAACTTATTTATAGCTTACAAATGTTCTTTCGTAGTTTTGACAAAAATAAAATATTTTGTATAACCCAGTAAACCTATGCAACTTGCTTACTTGAGCTCAAACTCATCTTTTAACAATAGGTAATTCTTTTAAAAATTAAAATAACATTTGATTGAACCTTATAGTATATTGGATACTTATAGAAAGGTTTCTCAATCCAATTCAATTCTCAAAGATATTTAAAAATATTCTCATAAGATTTAGAGCATTGTACAACATGTAAAAGCAGATATCAGTGTGGCTTGTACTCACACCACATTGACAATAATACACGTCAATATGCATACGACACAATTTCAATATAATGTTGCTCAATATACCCCAAAGGATCATGAGCCTATGTCCTAAGGACTTAAAATAATCAAATCATAATACGGTTGTAAAAAACATTCCATTAATTCCTTGTTTCACATGATGAAAGGCTGTGTCCTAGACACTGTGCTAATTCACTGACCCTGCCATACCCCTAGTATGTACTTATTATCTTTTAATAACACATGCAAGTGTGCTTATACATTTCTCTTCAGCAAATACTCATATGAGCCAACAAATCAATATCAATATTCACTTCTCTTCATTATATACACTTTTATGGAAAATACACTTTCTACTTATTTTATTATACATAATTTACTTTGTTTCACCCTTTTAAATTAGCAACAGTGCATGAAAGCATTTTTACCTACTACTACTAATAACATTAGCATAACATTATTTTCTACTACTACTAATAATAATAATAATAATAATAATAATAATAATAATAATAATAATAATAATAATAATAATAATATTATTATTATTATTATTATTATTATTATTATTATTATTATTATTATTATTATTATTATTATTATTATTATTATATAATTGGGTAATTTGTTCCAACTAAAGTTTTCAACCCCAACAAAATTATTCAAACTTTACTATATTTAAATTGGTTTTATATAATATTTTTATCTTAAGTATATCTTATTCCATGTGTGGCCCATATTCACATCACTTCTACAAATATTAGTCTTCGTTATTTGTTCCTAGTGTCTGCAATATATATATATATATATATATATGGCCACTTCGCTACCACACTAGTCATTTTTAACTCTTTTATTTATAATGAATATATCTTATTCAGTGCATGTATACTATAAAGAGCAATCAAAGAATGTATTTCTTATATATATTTTTTGAACATTATACACGTGATATATATAATACAAAATGAAGTAGTAATTGTGTTATAGTGAATGACTAAATGATACAAATAGAGTTTGGATACAATTAAAACATAGGTAAGGTTTGGTATGAATTGACACCCCCCATAAACCGAAGAGGGCAAGGTAAGTAAGTGCAGCCGAGAAATAATTTATTGAAAAGGACAAGTACTTAGAGGTTTGGTGAACATGTCAGCCACTTGATATTTGGAAGAAAGAAATCGGATCCGAATGTTGCCCTTGGCAACTTGCTCATGCACAAAATGATAGTTGAGCTTAATGTGCTTGGTCCTGGCATGGAACACTAGATTGGATGTCATGTAGATGGCGCCAATATTATCACACAACAAGGTTGTAGGAGATTGCTTAAAACCAAATTCAACGAGCAAGTGTTGAATCCATTTAAACTCTATTGTAGTGTTGGCAATGGCCTTATACTCATTGTCGGTTGAGGAATGGGCAATTGTTGGTTGCTTCTTTGCAGTCTAGGATATAATATTATGTCAAAGATAAATAACAAAGCCTATGGTTGATCGTCGATCATCCAGCTAGCCACCCAAATCATTGTTTGAGTACTAACTGAGATTAAGAGATGATTGGGGATCAAATAATAAGGAGTAAGCGATGGTGTGTTTTATGTATTGAAGGAGGCATTTTAAGGCTCTTTAATGTACATCAAATGGAGAATGCATAAACTGATATAGTTTGTTAACAGAAAATCCAATGTTAGTTCTAGTGAGAGTGGTATACTGCAAAGCACCAATAAGTTGTTGATAGATGACTGGATTGCCTAGTGGTTTGCCATCAAGTTTGCTGAGAGAGAGGGTAATGGCCATTGGTGTGAGACAACATTTAGCATCTTGCAACTGGGACTTGAGCAAAAGATCCCAAAGATATTTGGATTGATTTAGAAGCAAGCCTCGAACAGTACATTTAACTTAAATACTAAGAAAATAAGATAAAGGACCAACGTCCTTAATTTGAAATTCAACCTTTAAAGCCGTTAAGGTATTATAAAGTTGTTAGTGATATGCACTAGGTCAATCATGTATGACCTTATTTTGACTTTATTATTTTATTAATAAAGAGGCATTTTCATTATCTTTTTATGTTGTGATAATTACTTAAATAGTCAATTCTTCCTAAGGTCATCAAGTATATGACTTGATAGTAAAATTCTTAGACTAAATATGAGTTCTATTCAAATTATCCCTAGTAATAATAATGTATTAAGGCTAATATGGTGTTGATGATGATTATGTTTTACTAATCATGAATATGAGATATTAAGTTAACTAATGGGTACTTATTTGAGAAATAATGTACTAGATTTACCTATTATGAGAATACTATATATATAACTGTCATAAGTAATTCTCATAATAATAATATTGACTAGTCCTTGACCTTGAAATCACCATGGATTTCTACATAACTATATTGTATTTTGACACAATCTAACATTGTCTTTAGCAGGATGATAAAATGATTATTGTTTGATATGAAATGAGTTATGTGAGGAATGTGAGTGATTGAGAAAGAATTTATCCCTCATTTAATCTGAGTAAGATATCTATGGGCCCCTTGATAAGATAGACTAAGAAAAATGCATAACCATGCTAAAGTGAATTGATAAGGAGTTATCATTCTCAGTCTACTTGGAGTTAAGAAATGATATGATTGAATTATATAAGGATAATAGAAACTGTGCCTTATATTCAATCAAGATATTATGTGATAAAGGGATTACAACATTTACTATAAATTAGGTTATGCCGGATGATCGACCTTCACATGACTTGAGTAGTGATAAAGCCTTGCTAGAGGCCACTTATGATTTGTAGGCCTAAATAGGGATTTTAGGCTCATTGCTAATGTCATGTGAACTTACAGGGTCACACACTTAGAATAGGCTAGGTGCTGGGTTTACTAAGCTCAATACAACTCTATGGAAATAAATAAATAATTTACACACACACACACACACACACACACACATATATATATATGTTTGTTTATTTATTTATTTAAAGTAATGGTTATCTTAAATAAATAGGAAATTATTTCTGATTTGGTATTTGAATAAAATCAGAATTAGAATAAATGGAATATGCCAAAAACATTTTGGTTAATAAGGGAATTACCAAAATTCATTTTGGTAAGTGAAACCCTAATTGAGAGGTTTATAAATATAAGATATTCTCTAGGGTTTCATACACATTATTATTCTGCCACCTTAATTCGTTTTTCTCTCCTTTAAAAAAAATGAAATATAGAGTTGTGAGACAATTATATATATATATATATATATATATATATATATATATATATATATATATATATATATATATATATATATATATATATATATATGTGTGTGTGTGTGTGTGTGTGTGTGTGTGTGTGTATATTTGTTTATTTATTTATTTAAGGTAATGGTTATCTTAAATAACTAGAAAATTATTTTTGATTTGGTGTTTGAATAAAATTAGAATTGGAATAAATGGAATATGCCAAAAATATTTTGGTTAATCAGGGAATTACTAAAATTTGTTTTAGTAAGTGAAACCCTAATTGAGAGGTCTATAAATATAAGATATTCTTTAGGGTTTCATACACATTATTATTTTGCCACCTTAATTCGTTTTTCTCCCCTTTAAGAAAAAAAAAATACAGAGTTTTTATTTCTTGAGTTGTGAGACAATCAAAAGGTGCTAGCATACATTACACATTTGTTTTTCAAAGGGCTATTCGTGTGGATACTTATGGAGGGTGTATTCTTTTAGAGACATCTTCATTTGACAAAAGAGAACAAAACTCGAGGTAGGGTGTTATTAAGGTTTTGTAAACCTTAATCAAATTAATTGATCGAATTGCATAGATCATGGTTCAACTTTATGATTAAATTTTTTAATTTTCCACTACATTTTGAATCACATAACCCAATAGAAGTAACTTATGAGAAGAACCGGTGAGTATGATATCGTCAACATATATAAGAAGAAGCAGAAAATTAACAACTTTGCAAGAATAAATAGTGAATGATCGGCCTTGGATGTGGAAAAACCAAAAATGTAAAGAAAAGTCTGTAATATATAAAACCATGCGTGTGGATCCTAGCGCAACCTACAAAGTGATTAATGCAAGCAAGATACATAATCTGGATGATTAGGATTAAGAAATCCCTGTGGCTATTGCATGTATAAGAATGCCATAAAGAAAATTGTTGGATACATCAAGTTGGTGTAATGTCCAATATTGTGATGTAGCAAGAGAGAGAATGAAATAGATTGTGGTAGCCTTGATAACAGGACTGAAAGTTTTAGAAAAGTCAATACCGTCATATTGATGAAAACCTTTTACAACTAAGCTAGCTTTATACCTTGAAATGGAGCCATCTGGATGTTATTTAATATGGAACACCCACTTACTTCTAATGACATTGGCTTGGGGTAGACAAGGCACAAGGGTCTATATTTTTATTTGAATGAGTGTATCATGTTCATCCTACATAGCAGAAAGCTAATGTTTGTGTTTGGAGGCTTTAATATAAGTGATTGGTTCAATGGATGTAATATATGATGTAATGTCGATGTTGGTAAAGAGAGCTTGGCATTTTTGCATGGTAAGGGGTTAGAGTTTCATTTAGTGAGTGCAGATAGGTGAGGAGGTGGGTTAGGTGACTACTGGGTGAGGATTAAAGATGAAGGAGGATAGCGAGAGAGATCACTAATAAGGTGTAGTCTAGGAGGCAAGTTGATATTAGGTATAGCAGACGGGGTAGAGAGATGGGTATCTGTAGAGTGTGGATAGGATAAGGATTGGTGTAAGTGATTGGTAGATGATAGAGCCCAGGTAGAAGAGGAATGTGGAGAATGTGGTAGTGGAGATAAAATAGGAGAGGGAGGAGAAGATATAGATGGAGAGGTAAAGTTTGAGTAAAATTGCATACCTGAGGGTAGAGTAACAACTGATTGGATTCATAGCCAAAGAGGGAAACTAGATGCAACATTAGGTGGTTTGGGTAAGTTAACATCTTTAAATGAAAATTATGCCTCAATGGTATCTGCATGGTGTGTAATGTAGATGTGTCCAAGTAGTAATGGCTATAATGTTGGGAAGAAGGGCCAAGGTAAACACACCCCTTTGAGCGATATAAGAATTTATGCTAATTGTAAGGTCATAGCAATGGAAACACAGAACACCCAAACACTTTCAAATTTCCATAAGATGGAGTAATGGCATAGAGTTGAAAATGTGGACATTTGTCTTTAAAAACCGAAGTGGGTAAGCCATTAATGAGACTTACTACTATCTCAAAGAAGTAAGGCTAGTATGGAAATGGTAAGGAAGAATGAGCCATTAGAGTAAGTTCGGTGTGGAAAACATGTCTACTTTTGGACTTGGCCACACTGTGTTGTTCATGGGTATGTGGGCAAGCAAGGCGATGGTTGATGCTTTTAGATTTAAAGAGCTTACTTAAACGTTGAAATTCACCACCATAATTAGATTGGAAAGGTTTGAGTGTTGTTTGAAATTGGCCTGTAATGTAACCAAATTATTGTAGGGTTAAGAAAAAGGTGCACCAAGGGTTCTTTAAAGAAGTGGCACAAAAAATTTCAGGATTAAAGAGTACAGTTGTTCATTTTGTTCTTTGGACAAATATCATTCTATTAAACATTATAACAGAGTACAAAAAAGTTAACTAAATTTTTCAATGCTTCTCTTCAAGGTTGCACACCTTAGATGGTCATTTATGATTAAGAAAAGAAAACAAAATATCCACAAGTTGTATAATACTAAGTCACCAAAAGTACAAGTTTCAAATAAATAAGGAGTATTTCAAAGGAGATCAAGAAAATCGGAACAAAAAGAACCAAGGAGATGATTATGTTTATGATATTTTGAATATAAAATAATCAACCAGCAAAATCCCAAGTATTCTACAACACCCCTTCCTATCGACACCATTTCTGTGAATTATCACAATCAATTCCATTAATAATTTCCATGTTCTTACTCTTTTATTAATAATTTTACCTAAAGATTTAATTATATTTTTGAGAACTAAATTTATTTATATATATATATATATATATATATATATATATATATATATATATATATATATATATATATATATATATATATATATATATATATATATATATATATATATATATATAAGTATTTACCTTGTAACTTAAATTCTTATAGTTACTCCTTTTCAAATATAAATTAAATTAGAAACCTTATTTGTTATTTTAAAATTTATGAAGTGCCAAAACTTGATTAAACATATTATATTGATTTATTTACATCATTAAGGCCTATTAAAAAAATGCAGTTCTTAATTCTCAATTCTATCTTAAGGTTTAGATACTATATCTTTATTAAAATAATTTAATACCAAGGACTATATTTAGTTCTTAAAAATTCAATTCAATATAATTTATTTAATTCTTTAGTATAAAGTTATTAACAAACACACACACACACACACACACACACACACACACACACACACACACACACACACACACACACACACACACACACACACACACACACACACACACACACACACACACACACACACACACACACACACACACACACACACATATATATATATATATATATATATATATATATATATATATATATATATATATATATATATATATATATATATATATATATATATATATATATTAAGTTCCCAAATTAAATTCAAAATCAGATGATTACTTCTTAAGTTTGTTATAAACTACTTAAAACCTTATAGTTCAAAAGGTCCTAATACACTAGTTTAATGCTAACCAAATCTTAAAAATTTATGGCATCACTCTATCCTTATCTAGTGTAATTCAATTTATGTCCACTATTTGACATATCAAATGGCATTTCCTAACTCATTTGATCATGAACCAAAGCTATATAAAACTTAATTCCAAATCCTTAAATTCTCAGGTACACTATGAGTGGCTTATGGAGTTATCTTATAGGGCCTTTACCATAAGAAAATGGGACAACCACTAGCACAAATCACTTGAATTAAAGAAAAGCATCTCCTATATTAGCTTGACATATGGGTCACCAAAAGCTTAACTCAGTAGCAAAAGAAGGTTACTTTCAAAACAAACAAAGTATGAAGCATAAGGATATGTATATGAATATATTTATATATTACTTTCTTAATTTGTTAAATGAGTTCTTTGACTGTAGGTACTCAAGCTTCTATTTATATATTATTCTCTTTTTATTCTGTTTAAGAACACCATTGTGAACTCATTCAAACACCATTTCCATACTTCCTATTCACGAAATTCTACTGCAAAATTCACTTGGGATAGTAGCAAATCACATGCTACACAACAGTAAGCTCACACTAACTAAGCATGTAAACCATTCAAAGTTCGACTCAAGATCGAGAGACAATTATCTATATAGCATTTACAGCACCTAACTGAACCCATATGATCTTGCTATCTTTTTGTTTTTGTGTTATATTCTTAATAGAATAAGGTAAAAAGAAAGTGAACTCTTGGGCTATAACACACATTCACTTTCTACTTCCTTATGTGTTATGTTTTTATATAACTTAACCAAATTATTCAAGCTTTAGTTCCTCAACTTTCACCGACAAAATCCCACTACAAAACTCATCCTAAATAGCACTAAAATACACAATATTATGCCAAAAAATTCACATTAAATTGTAGCATATCATTCATTCCTTCCTCATTATGTTTTGATATGTTTTTAAGTCATATTAGCAAGTTATTTAAACTCTATTTCTATAGTTTCTCTACATGGAAATCATCAGCACTTAACATTGTACAAAACTAAACTTAAAAATAATAATATTACAAATTTCACCATAATATAAGTTAGGCAACAATAGCAATCAATTTCAAAAGCAAGAGCAGTACCGAAACAACAAATTCCAAGTCTATTCCAAGAATTAAAATTTAACAAGAAGAATAACACTAAGAATGTTAAATTCCAGTAACCAGGATGGTTCAAGAAGCATTCAGAGTTCACAAGAAAATAAGACCAAGAGTTCACGATTTAGAAAAAAATAAGGGATTCAAAGAAAAAAATTAAAGTGATTCTTAAAGGAGAAAATGCTGAGTAGAAACCTAAAAGGAGTCGTAGAGAAGGGCAAGCCTTCAAGAAAAGAGAGATTGTATTTAATTTAGAAGATGGGTTGCATGTTCGCCACCCCTACAGTGACGCCCTGGTGATAAATGCATACGTTAATAATTATTTGGCTATGAGGTTATTGGTTGACAATGGAAACACCATCAACGCATTGTCTTAGAATGCTTACAAAGCCATGGGAGGCTCTGTCACCAACCTAAAAGCTATCCAAAATCCCATTACAAGCTTCTAGAGAGGAACCATACAGCCAATGGAAATTGTGGAGTTAAATCTAGAATTTGTAAATTAAGACGATGAAGAAACTAAAGTCGTTAAAACTCTGTTCAATATGGCGGATCTCCCATTAGCATACAATGGAATCATAGGACGACCAATGCTTTATGAAGTAGATGCAGTCATAAGCATCTGACACTTAACCATGAAGATTCTAGTTGAGGGTGGAACTCTCACTATTCGTGGAGATTAGCACATGGTTAGACAGTGTTACCAGATGGCAATAAAACCTTAGACAAAGGCCTTTCCCTTAGAAGTATGGGAAATAGAGAAGCAAGGCACTGGACCATAACCAGTTGATGATACTGAAACATTCTAAATTGCCGATGGGAAAGCGGTGAAGATCGGTAATGAGCTCGACTATGACACCAAGCAAGGAATAAGGGAAGTCCTCGTTAGACACTCGAAAGACTTCACTTCTCAGGCATCCAAAATAACTAGGGTAGATCCCTAGGTTGCTTGTCATAGCTTGAACATCATACTAGGGGCAAAGCTAGTGATCTAAAAGAAAAGAACCTTTGCATATGAGAGGCAAAAGATAGTCGTTGAGGAAATGAAGAAGTTATTAGAAGTAGGGTTTATTAAAGAAGTTACTCACCCATAATGGGTAGCCAATGTGGTACTAGTTAAGAAATCAAACGAAAAATATAGGATGTGCATGGACTATACTGACCTTAACCAGGCATGCCCTAAGGATAGTTACCTACTACCTATAATTAACCAGCTGGTAGACTCCACCGCCAGTCATGGTTTGCATAGTTTTGTTAATGCAACACAAGGATATTACCAGATACCGATGAAGAGGAAGGACTAAGAAAAGACATCCTTCATCACCCACGAAGGTCTTTACATCTACAAGGTGATGCCCTTCAGACTAAAGAATGTTAGAGCAACATATCAGAGGATGATGAACCATGATCAGAGGATGATGAACCATGCACTTTGGGACTAGATTGGGAAAAATATGGAAGTATATGTGGATGACATTATTATTAAGAGCAAGCAGGCAGAGCAACACCCAACAGATCTGGATCAAGTCCTCCAATTACTGAGCGAGTCCAGGATCAAGTTGAATCTAAAAAAATGCATCTTTGGAGTCAAAGTAGGAAAATTCCTGGGATTCATGATATCCCATAGAGGTATTGAAGCCAACCTAGAAAAGATGGAGTCCATTCTCAACATGAAAGCTCTGAAGACTATCCAAGAGTTACAAAAGCTAAATGGCAGGATAACGGCTTTGGGACATTTTATTTCCTGCTTGGCCAAATGGTGCTTACCACTATTCCGAGCTTTAAAAAATTCCAAGAAATTTTTTTGGACTAAAGACTGCTAGGCAGCTTTTGAAGATGCTAAAAAATTCATATCTTTACCACCTCTACTCAGCAGGCCGGTACCAGAGGAAACACTGTACTTATACTCTTGATGGGTCAATAATGCATAGCTTCAGTGCTAGTAAGGGAAGAAGAGAGCCATTAACACCTCATATGCTACATCAGGAAAATACTTTAAGGATCTGAGGTTCGGTACCCAATGCTGGATAATCTGGCCATGGTCATTGTCTATGCATTGTAAAAGCTTAGACATTATTTCCAGGCTCACCCCATTATTGTCAAATCCCGATTCCCCTTGCAAAAAATCTTACAAAGGCTGAGACTTTGGCAGATTGGTTCAATGGTTGGTATTACTAGGGGAATTTGACATCTACTATGAGCCCTGTCAGTAGGTAAAAGCTCAAGTGTTAGCATATTTCATTCAAAAAATGATGCTAGAAGATCCCACTATCACCAAAGCACTAGAGTGGAAGCTCTATATGGATGGAGCATCTTCCACCCAAGGTTCTGGCGCTAGGGTTATACTTAAGGGACTGCATAAAATTCACATATGGTATGCAGTTCGAATAGAGTACAATGCAACTAATAGTGCCGCAGAATATGAGGCACTCATCATAGGATTGAAGTTGGTAATCAAAGTCAAAGCTGAACAGCTCACAATACACTTAGACTCTCAATTAGTAGTAAACCAAGTCAACGGGACATTCCAAATTAAGGATTTGAGCATCACTAGATATGCAAAAAAAGTTAGGTAGCTCTTGAGAAAGATCGAACAAGACAAGGGACAATGGAAGATAGTCCAGATAACCAGACATGAAAAATATGAGGCTAACCTCATAGCGAAATCAATAGCTAAAGATAATCAAGCATTTAAGGGAATGGAATTCACCAAAGCACTAACAAAACCAAGTACTGAGGACCCATATATCATGGAAGTACGGGAAGTCTCATAATGGATGCGATCGATAGTCCAATATCTAGAAAATAGAACACTCCCAAAAGGCAAACTGAAGGCTTGAAAGTTGAAGATGAAGGCAGTCCACTACTCTTTCCATCATAGGGAGCTCTACAAGAAATCCCTCTCACACCTATGGTCTAAATACATATCCCGAGAGGAAGGGAATTACATACTCAAGGAAATCCATGAAGGAATTTATAGAGCACATGAATCCCACTACACACTAATCAAGAAAACACTACTTTAAGGATAGTACTAGCCTACCATGTCTAATGATGCCTGGAGATTAAATAAAAAATGTCATAAGTGCCAGCAGTTCGCTCATCTCAATCACAAGCCTTCCAACTCCTATATTTGATCGGCAGCCCTTGGCCCTTCGCTATATGGGGAATGGACATCCTTGGTCCCTTCCTAACCTCCACTTTATAGAAAAAGTTCTTAATTATAGCTATAGACCATTTCACTAAGTGGGTAGAAGTGGAAGCAATTTTGACCATCATAGAAGCTCAAATTTAACACTTCTTTTAGAGAGAAATCATATGTAGATTTGGCATACCTCACACCCAGATCATAGACAATGATAAGTAGTTTGACAATGAGATGTTCAGAAGGTTCTGCTCAGACATTGAAATAAAGCTTCATTTCACCTCGATAGCTCACCCACAGATAAATGGGCAAACAAAGGTCACCAATAGAACTATCATGCAAGGGTTAAAGAAGAGACTCAACAAGAAGAAGGGAAACTAGGTTAAATACCTTAACAACATAATTTAGGCCTACAGAGCCACTCCTAGATCATCCATATAGGAAATACCATTCAAGCTAACTTATGGTATGGACACGGTAATACTAGTAGAAATCACTTCACCAAGTTATAGGGTGAGCCAATACTTTGATCAAAACATCAATAGCATTGACACCCGAATATGTCTAGACCTATTAGAGGAAAGAAGAGAATGGACATTTGCTATAGCTAAAGCATATAGGCATAAGTTAGTACAATATCATTTCTGGTGTAGTCACCCAAGATAGTTCAAGGTAGGAGACTGGGTACTCAGAAGGGCAGATATTGGCAGAGGTAACTCCGGCACTGGCAAACTAGGTCCCAATTAGGAAGGCCCCTATTAGGTTACAGAACATATATCTAAAGGAGCACACAAAATAAAAGACAAAGAAGGCAAGGAACTATAATGGTTTTAGAACTCAGACTGCCTTCAAAAATACTACCAATAAATGTACTTGGAATGATATCAAATAAAATATTCTTCATTCATTAAAGATAAAATCATATTACAGAGGTCAATTACAACAAAATATAAAAAATTCTCTATTCTACTAAGTGTATATTCGAAGGTTTGGACTAGAAGATGGGAAGGGGAACAACATTGACAGTACTAATAGGCATTGGAAGCTCAGCAGAGGACCCTTCAGTTGACTAAAAATATTCCTTGCATGAAGGGAAGTGGCCTTTTGTCGGACATCCTCTTCAGCAGTAATCTTAGCCAAATCAGTCGACATTATTTGATCCAAATCAACCAAGTCTAGCTCTGAATTTTGAGAGAGCAGGACCCTCCTACATTCAGACTTATAGGCCTTGAGAAATCGTCCTACCATGTTCTGATAGGATCTCTTGTTATTATCTTAAAATTTCTTAACCTCAGCTAGCTTCTTCTCCAGATCTATGATTTAAGAGTCCTACTGTTTGATCCTCTTGGTCAATTGAGCTTGATTGTGCTCTAGTTTGGCCACCTTTTTCTGGCTCACCTCGGCCTTAGATTTTTCCTCTACATACTTGGTCTGGCAGAGTTCTAATGCCGCCTTTTCATTATCCAATTTTTCCTCAAAATTAATTGTTATTGTTCCAACCTTCATCTCCTCAGACTGTACTGGCTTTTAAGGTAGAAATATTGGTCCTTCACCAGCAACAAAGCCTGGGTCATCTATGAAAGGAAAAAATTATGTCATCACCTCAATACAAGAACACATAAAATTTACAGATAAAAGGTATTCATCACTTACTTCTAGTGAATGCCCGATCATAGAATTGAATAGCTCCTCCGGGCCCTCCTTAGTCTAGCATTGCATATATGCTGCTAGCCTCAAGGACTCAGCATATTGATCTTGGACCTGGGCATTCAAGACACTTTGTTCAAGATCCATGCCCTCATGTCCAGACACTCAGAAAGCCTTAAATGCTGGACGTATATTTCCTTATCCAGCTCCTTAACATCCGAGCCTTGGTTGTTCAGTTGCCTCTTTTGCCAACCTTCCCTACTAGATCATGAAGACTCAACCATAACCTTCCCATTTAGATTGCTGGTTGCTTCCTCGAGGACTGCAAGTACTTTAAGATTTAGAAAGGGGGAGGAGATCTATACTTCTTCTTGCCTTACTGGTTCATCAGTTATAAGTCAAATTCTGTCTGTAAAAGCAAAAAAGTTAGCCATCTACAATTAAAAAGATACAAAAGAAAGTTAGAAAGATACCTTTCAATAATAAAAATATACCAGTAGACTGAACACAGTTCTAGCAGACTCTCTATAAGTATCTTCTTGATACATCTTCAACTGATTGAGCCTCGGCCATGCCATCTAGATGAAGACTCAAGACCATCTCTATATCATGGTTGGATAGCTTTAGAGGCTGTTTTACCCTATGACATTCATCAGACCACATTCGTCGAACATCCAGGGAGTCCACAGGGTGCTCGACAATGAGAAACTTATGCCTTCACTTCTTATGAAGATCCGGAAGCTTCATAAAGAGGGTTTGGTTGGGGACAGCCGATAAGGAGAACATCAGTTCTCCCTTCTTCCTAGTTAGGTTATACAAATACTGTAGGACATCTAAGTCTGGCTCCCTACCCTCCTTATGCATCAACTGAATGAACCCGATCAGAATCTAATAACTATTAGGGTGAAGCTGACCGGGCACTATGTTATACCTGTTCAAAAATCTTTTTACAAAGGAATATAATGGAAACTTCAGACCCTTTTCTAGTTGGTTAAAATATACCACTAGCCTATTGAGATCTAGTATGGGGGTATGGGCCCTAAACTTCCTATCTATAGTGTGTAGGGTGTAATCGGTGAGAATGCTAAATTGCCTCCGGTACCACCCCAGCAACTCCTCATCTATCCTAGACACAAATAGATTAGAGCTAACCTATTCCTTTAGTGCCATAAGTCTATCTAAGAAATGAAACATAAAAAGAATGAAAGAAGGGAGAAAAAGATCACCTGGATGCAAAATGGAGAAGTCACTGCCGAAAAAGATTTATGGCAGTGGCAAAGCGAACAAAATACTAGCAAAATAGAAAAGAGCAAAAATGCATCAACTCGAAGAAGCAGGGATACTTATAAAGCAATAAAAGGCTTTGGAACAAACCATTAACTGCCCTCATAATTACTTCATTTCTCCCCACATTATTAAGGGTAGTTTGGGAAATAGAAAAACCCATTGATTAGTAGTCATCATTATGGCAATAAAAACATATAATCTTCTAACACATGAAAAGATATAATGATTAGGCAACTTAAATTTCAAAAATTGAGGCATCGAGGTGACATAGATGTTACCCACCCTAGGCATACCATTACTAGCTATTGTTCTACACTTAATATAGCAAAATCGAGCATCATCCACTAGTAACTGAAGCTGGCATCCTCAGGTCACTTTTATAGTACTAAGGATGGGCATTCGAGCCATACTTGCAAGACACCCAGACTGTTCGGCACTCGGGCTGCGCTTCTAATGCACTGAGACTATATGGTACTTGGGTCATGCTTCTAATGCACTAAGATAAAGTCCAGTGATTGAAGCTGGCAACCTCAGGTCACTTCTATAGTATTGAGGTTTTGAGCATGTAAGCCTCGTGTCCTTGCATCAAGCGTCAAAGTCTCACGCATTAGTCCAGTGACTAAAGCTAGCACCCTCAGGTCGCTTTCATAGTATTGAGGTTTAGCACTTGGGCTGTGCTTTTAATGCACCGAGCATCAAAACTCCAGTGATGATTGGTTCCATCACATTGCTATCGCACTGATAGGTTAATCCATTATATATTCTTTTTTGCAAACTTTGTGCACTCCAAAGTCTAGTTGGCACTTCCACAATGCGACGATTTTAAGACTCAGTACCGAGCTTTGTCTTTTCCTATGATTAAGGCTGGCCACCTTAGTTCACTCTTCTATATCAAATGAAGTGACTTAAGCACTCTTTCTTTTTATATAGAAGAATGAATGTTCTATCATTTACAAACTTATATACATCAAACATAAATATCTGAACAGACATGAAGGGGGGACTCTTGATACCGCACATGTGTATATTCCTGTTTAATTAAAGAACTTTGTTTCTTATACAGGTTACTCAAAAAGGGAAGGTAGTCGAATCCATTTAAGGAAAGGATCCTGCCTCAAGAAGACTCCTAAATGAAGAAGGAATACTCTCCTATTTGGTTTAGGATTCCTATCCTAAGTGGAATCCTACTCTTTTCAGGTTTAAATATCATTATAAATAGGCTCCCATTCTTATTCATTCTATTCTGTCATATTCTAATTGTTTTTACTTTCTCTCTATAGATTCTCTCTCTATTTTCTGACTTAGGCATTAGAATGTTTATGGGGATCCTCCCTACCTCTCAACTTACCCTTTATTGATTACCTGTAGGATTCCAAGCTCAAGAGTTCTGAAAATAAGTTATCAATACCCATTTTTAAAAATAGCATAATATTGATCTAGCATAGTAGAAATATAATTTCTAATAGTTTATTTTCACTTTAGAAAAATTTTCATGAACTTACACAATGCTTATACCAGAAGTGATTATGTCGCCAATAACTAGTCCACTCATAAAGGTGTATTGGACTAACACAAATTTGGTACATATTTCCACATGATTGAATTAATGTAGTATAAGGCAAATGTAAAATTTGATTAATTTTACCATACAAAATAAAATATATTTATTGGGGATGAAATTAATTAAATGAACTTTAATAGACCTGATTGGCTTTGACAGCTTCCATTTATATGTGATTTCTCTTGCCAGTTAGTGGGTCAAGAGATCTATAGGAATCAGCCAGGAAGCTTGAAGTATAAAGGGTGATTAATGAGAAAGTTAAGTGAGTGCTAATGCCAGCAACCCATCCTATTTGTGCCATTCCCCATGCAAGAACTGCTTTACCTACCTTTATTTCATCAATCCTTCAAAAACACACATTATAGAAAACCATCCCCTTTAAAAGTCCTGTTACGATAATACATCTTCAATGATATAGCCGCTACCATTGTTCATAGCAAATTATTTAACAACCTTTCATTTCCCATCATTTGGATGTTTTAAAACTATAATAGCATACACCCACTCTTCAGATAACTACCTAGACTCCTACCTCCTATTTCTTCCATTCTTCTTATATTAGATGTATTTTCTATTATGTATTATAATCAATATCTCCATATATACGTATGCTAAATACTTAATTCAAGATACATCTTTCGATTCTTTCAATATTCCTAAGTTGGCGTTAGAGCCATTATGGATACTAATCATTTTCAACATCCTTTAATACTTCATCATTATCTTCTTCTACTCAAATTTCAATGGCAACCACTATTGCTCTACTATTATCAATCATTCTGCTCACCTCTTAAAATTTGACAACCTCTACTCCAAGCCATATTCAATAGACGTTCTTAATTAAACTAAACTCAAAACACTATCTCTTATGGAAGATTCAACTGTAGCCTTTATTCAACTTCTATAACCTATATAGTGTTCTTGACGGTTCTGAACCTCCTCCACCTAAAGTGGCTCAAAACTCAACTATAATGGAACTCAAACCCAATCCTGTGTATTTTTAATGGTTCAATAAAGATCAACTGTTGTTCTTTTGGCTCCTATCATTAATATTATAAGAATTTTACCCACATTTACTTTGTCTTAATTATGTTGCTGCAATTTGGAAAGCTTTGGAAGTGGCTTATGGGGTGGTAAGCAACGCTCAATGCACACAACTATACATTGAACTCCATAATCTTCAGAAAGATGACTATTCCATTTTAGATTACTTGTTTCAAGCAAAAAAATTTGCTAACTCCCTTGCCATGGTGGGACAATCCCTCTCCTCAGTCGAGTTTAATGCCATTATGTATAGGTAATTAGGGTCCGATTTCAATGGTGTAGTTGGTGCCCTTTAGTAGTGATTATAACCGCCCTCTTTCAATGATCTCCATGGTCAGTTAGTCTCATATGTCCTCTTACTTAAATCATAATAGGTTTCTCTTCCCACAGCACCTGCTGCATATGTTGCTCAAGCATCTTCCTTCTCTAATTTTTCAAGCAATCGCTTCCAATTTGGTACCACCCTATCCTTTCGTGGCCGAGGTTAACATGTAGTTGTCCCCTCTATCTCTCATGGTTCTTACTTATCATGTTAAATATATGGTTATTCAAACCATACAACTATTGATTGTAGAATATAATTTGATTAGAATTTTCAAGTTCACAATATTAGCCGTAATATGGACAACTGCAGTACTCAGCATTCTCCATTACCGCTGGCCAACCTCTCCTTACTTGGTCAGCCTCTATCAACTACTTCTTTAGGTTTTGAATGGTATCCTAATGCTAGGGCGAGTCACCATATCACCCTAGATATTTCTTCCTTGAGTATTGCTAAAGAGTAGAAAGGTAAGGACAAGGTAGTTGTAGGCAATGGCAATGGTTTGACTATATCTTATGTTGGTTTGGGTAATCTACCATCCTTAGGCCTTAAATCTCTTAAACTCACTAACATATTAAATTTTCACCAAATCACTAAACCATTACTTTCAGTTAAAAAAATTTGTTATAATAACAATTATTTTTTTGAGTTTTTCCCTGACCATTTTTTTGTTAATCATTTACAGACCAAACAACCCCTTCTTCAAGGAATATGTGAATTAGGACTTTACAAGCTGCATTCAAGGATTCCTTCTTCTCTTATAATGATGGCTTACCTTGCCAATTTGGAGACTTGGCATGCTCATATAGGACATCCAAATTACAATATTGTTTGGCATCTTGTTAAATATTTTAAATTACCTTGTTCAAATAAGAGTTCTTCTTCCACTACATGTCATGCATGTTGTTTAGGAAAACTACATGACATTACCATCCATAAATAATAAAAGTCCTCAACCCTTAGAATTAATTTATGCATATGTTTGGGGCCCTGTTCCTCTTCTTTCCTCTACTGGAGAAAAATATTTTATCATTTTTATTGATAATTTCTCTTTGTTTACATGGTTATTCCTTATTAAAAATAAAAGTGATGTCACTTTTATTTTTCTCCAATTTTAAGCCTTTATGGAAAAATAATTTAATCGATCCATTAAATCATTTAATTTAGATTGGGGTGGTGAATTTCATCCATTATTCATTTTAAGACCACTCGAATTCTTCATAGATGGCTTGTCCACACACGCATGAGCAAAATGGTACTACTGAACAAAAAATTAAGCATATTGTAAACATTGGTCTTACACTTCTTGGTCATTATGGGGCACTATTTAAATATTAGCAATTTGCATTTAAGATTGCCACTTATTTAATTAATCGTATGCCTTCTACATCTTTAAATAATACCATTCCATATCAATTGCTCTATAATAAAGCACCAGATTTCAATTTTTTCAAAACATTTAGGTGTAAAATTTATCCTTTACTGCATCCTTATAACCAACATAAATTTTCATATTATAGTAGACAATGTGTTTTCCAAGGATATTTCTCTCATTATTAAGGTTATCATTGCCTATATAAGGATAGTGATAGAATTTACATGGCAAGTCATGTGAAATTTGATGAGCAATAATTTTTATTTTAAATAGGTCTCTCAATCCTTATATGACATAAGTCCCTCTTCCACTCCAACTCCTTGGATGCAGCTCATTATACTGATGTCTCAATTCAGTAGCTTTAAGGACTTTAAATAAAGTGTGAACTATATCCCATCTTCATCTCTATCCTCTTATTGGCATAATAACTCTTCATTGCCATCACATTCTATCCCCTCACAACCACTTCACCCTATCTCTTCACTATCATCCAACTCATCCACATCTTCATCCCCTACTTTAGCAAGTATTTCACTTATAGATGGTAGGATTTAGCAACTACGACACTGTTTGAGCTCATGGCTCTACAAAACACACTACTATATCATAAAAACATAGCATGGAGATGGGGATTCACCACCTAAGGTAATAACTGGGACAAATCGAAGGTGGTGGTACTCAATTCTCCAAAAGAAAGCTAGCATCAAAACCAGGAAATTCTAGATATGGAATACTAACTTCTTTTAGTCTTATGTTCATTTAGAATTACTTTATTAATTATTAAATTATTCTCTTTTACATGCAATTTCATATAAACCCTAATTTAGCATACATCTAACCCAATGCAACTAGTCATGAAATGACACATAAAAAATGCATTCATATAGATTGCAACGTCCTTAAATTAGTCTAATTTATATTGATTTTAATTTAAGTGAGCAAAGTCTACATTTTATTTATAAGTGAAATAAAGCTAAAGGTAAGCATACATTTTAGGTTAATTAATGAGCCTAAGTTCATTTGTTTTAATTCTAAAAAGTGGGCCTAAGTCTATTGATTTTATGGATAATTGATTAAATTGGATGGATTAGTGGGCCTAATTCTAATTAATTTTAAATTAAATAAAATGATATTAAATCTATTTATTTTAAAAGAAATTCTTTATGGGTTGAGCTAAGTCTAAGTTAATTTTAATTAAACTAAATTGGGATTAAGTCTAAGTTAATCCTAATGGACCTAAATTGATTTTAAAGTTAATTAATGTTAGGATACGTGATTCAAAATGTAGTGAAAATTTAAAACTTTAATCACAAACCCAAACTAGGATCCATACAATTTGATTAATTGATTCGATTAAGGTATCAATGAAAATTAGGAAAGAATGATAGAAGGTTGAGAGGGGTTTCACATTGGTGACACCCTACCTTGACCTTTTCATTCTCTTTTTTCATATGAAGACGTCTCTAAAAGAATAAGCCCTCCATAAGTATCCACATGAACAACCCTTTGAAAAATGAATATGCAATGTGTGCTAGTACCTTTTGATTGTCTCACAACTCAAAATAAAAGCTTTATATTTCATTTTTCTTAAAGGGGGAGAGAAAAATGAATTAAGGTGGCAAAAATAAAATAAGGTATATGAAACCCTAGATAATATGTTATATTTATAGACCTCTTAATTAGGATTTCACTTACTAAACGAATTTTGGTAATTTCCTCATTAACCAAAATGTTTTTGGTATATTCCATTTATTCCAATTCTAATTTTTTTAAATACCAAATTAGAAATAATTTCCTATTTATTTAAGATAACCATAACCTTATATATGTGTGTGTGTGTGTGTGTGTGTATATATATATATATATATATATATATATATATGCATGAATTATTTATTTATTTCCACAGAGTTTTATTGGGCTTGGTAAACCCATATTTGTTTTGGGTCTGTTCTAAGTGTGTGATTCTGTAGGTTCACATTACATTAGCAGTAGACTTAAAATCCCTATTTAGGCCTACAAATCATAAGTGGCCTCTACCAAGGCATTATGACTACCCAATTCATGTGAATGTCGATAATCGGACACAACCTAATTTGTAGTAAATATTGTAATCCCTTTATCACATAATATCTTTGATTGAATATAAGGCATAGTTTCAGTCATCTTTATATAGTTCAATCATATTATTTCTTGACTCTAAGTAGACTGAGAATGATAACTCTTTATCAATTCCTTTTAAAATGGCCATGCATTTTCCTCAGTCTATCTTATCAAGGGACCTACAGATATCTTACTCAGATTAAATAAGGGACAAATTCCTTCTCAATCACTCGCATTCCTCATATAACTCATTTTATATCCAATAACAATCTATTTTATCAGCCTATTAAAGCCAATGTTAAATTGTGTCAAAATACAAAATAGTTATGTAGAAATCCATGGTGATTTCAAGGTCAAAGGACTAGCTAATATTACTATAATGAGAATTACTTATGATAGTTATCTATGTAGTATTCTCATGATGCATCAATCCAGTACATTATTTCTCAAATAAGTACCTATGAGTTGACTTAATATCTCATATTCATTATTAGTAAAACATAATCATCAGTCAACACCGTACTAACCTTAATACATTATTATGACTAGGGATAATTTGAATAGAACTCATATTTAATATAAGGGTTTTATTATCAAGTCACATACTTGATCACTTTAGAAAGAATTGACTATTCAAGTAATTATCATAGCACAAAATGATAATAAAAATGCCTCTTTATTAATAAAATGATAAAGTCAAAACATGCTCATACATAATTGACCTAGTGCATATCACTAACAATTAAAACCTAAAATCTAATTAAAAGCATATTTTAAATGAGTTAATCCTAAATGTGGGCTTGGGGCCCAAAATGAAAAAACAAGGAAAAGCCCAAAAAAATTAAAAAAACCAAAACAATCAAACAAAAAAATCAAATAAGTAATTAAAATTATTTCTTCTAAAAAACCTAATTTGATTTCATGCAACCTAAATTAACTAAATCCATTATTGATTTTAATTTAGGTTTTACCAAATGAACCTAATCACTAATCAACTTTAATATAGAAAAGTAAATATTCACTATTCTTACTATTTGGGCTACAATTCCTATGTACAGAGAATAAAAAAAATAATTAAATACATAGACCAATAAAAAAAATAAATAAAAATACAGAATAATAAAAAGCAAGAACACTAAAATCTATATGAAAATGGTAACATGATTAAATCCATAGCATTTGATGGATCTTCAAATTCCCATAAATTCAATCACAACTCCCATTATAGCCATAAAACATAAAAAAGACAATAAAGAGAAATAAAAAAATAATCAATAAAAAAATATATTCAAATCAAATAAAATCAAAATCAACATCAAATAAAAATAATAAAAGAGAAAGGAGTAAAAAGGATGATTTATGAATTTAGTGTTGTTGATTGCTCCTTAGAAGAAGGATTCACTGTTGGAAATTAATCTTTTAATTGATTTCGACTTTAAGACTAGAAAACCCTCTATTCAAAATCAAAAGCACTCCTTTTTTTCAAAAATTTTAACTCTCTGTACTTTTCCGAAAACCCTATTTTTTTCTTTGTAAAAACTCCTTTCTTTTTTTTGCTATGCCTTTTTTAGAAGCCCTTTTTTTCTTCTTCCCTCTCTTTGTTTTTATTCTAGGACTAATTATCTCCTTTTTATTATTAAAAAAACTAGATAAAAAAATGTAAAAATATCTCACTTTTTATTATTATTATCTAATTATATGATTGAATACTAGATATACGTGTGAAAAACACATATTTTTTTATCTGACTTATTTTATTTATTTATTTATGTTTGTATTTATTTTATTTTTATTATTTTCTAATCCAATCATAAATTAAATAAATCTTTTTAAAATAAATAAAAAAACTCCACCAGTCAGAATAATGGAAATCCGATTGGATTTCTGTAATTTCGATCAGAATCTATAATTTTGATCAAAATTACATATTTTTGATTTTAATTATAGAATTTCAATCAATTTTTTGTAAAACTGATAAACCTTTTTTAACTTTTAATTATAAAAAGACCCTTGAAGGAAATTCAATTGTACAATTAAACCCCCCAAAATGTTGCAATTTAGTCTTTAAAACTCATAATTTTAGTCCTAAAAATCCAAATTCAATATCTAGAGAATAATTTTGATAAAATTTTCATCATAGGAGCTCTTATTGCATTTATGAATTGATGTTTCTTGAAATTGGGTGCTTACAATTGCCCCCCCCCCTTTTTCGCTATTTTCTTGACAACTTGCGATGAAATTAATAACCACACAATTTCTAAACAAAAGTCCAAACACTTACTTATGTGTATGTTTATGCGTAACATTATGCAATGTTGCAGGCGATTTAAGGAACAATAGAATTCCTATGGAATTTCTAGCTGTGATTCTATCGTTAAGTTTAATGAATAACAATTGACACTGTGTTTAGTGTATTTTGCAAACGGACATATTTCCAGTGGAACATATAGTGGAGATGCTATCATTATGTTCATTGAATAATAGTTGATACTGCATTCAGTGCATTTTGAAAATAGGCTATAGTTCTTATGGAACATATAGCAATGATGTTATCACTGTGTTCAGTGAATAACAATTGATATTGTGTTTAGTGCATTTTGAAAATAGGCTATAACAATGATGCTATCACTATGTTCAGTGAATAGTAATTAACATTGCATTCAGTGCATTTTGAAAACAGGCTACAATTCTAGGGGAACATATAGTGGTGATGCTATCACAATGTTCAGTGAATAGTAGTTGACACTGTGTTCAGTGCATTTTGAAAATATGCTATAGTACTTATGGAACATATAGCAGTGGTGCTATCACTATTTTTAGTGAATAGTAGTTGACATTGTGTTAAGTGCATTTTGAAAATAAACTATAGTTTTGGTGGAACATATAGTGCTGATGCAATCACTGTGTTTAGTGAATAGCAGTTAACATTGTGTTTGGTGCATTATGAAAATAAGCTATAGTTCTAGTGGAACATGTAGTAGAACATATAGCGGTGATGCTATCACTATGTTTAGTGAATTGCAATTGACACTATGTTTAGTGCATTTTGAAAATATACTATAGTTCTGATGGAACATATAGTGGTGATGCTATTAATGTGTCTAGTGAATAGTGATTAACACTGCATTTATTGCATCTTGAAAATAGGCTATAGTTCCAATGGAACATATCACGATGATGTTATCACTGTGTTTCGTGAATAGTAGTTGACATTATGTTCATTACATTTTGAAAATAGGCTATACTTTTAATGGGACATATAATAGTAATGCTATTACTGTGTTCAGTGAATAGTAATTGACATTGCGTTCTGTGCATTTTGAAAACATGCTATAGTTTCGATGGAACATCTAGTGGTGATGCTATCACTGTGTTTAGTGAATAGTAGTTGACACTGTATTTAGTGTATTTTGAAAATATGCTATAGTTCCTATGAAATATATAATGGTGATACTATCACTGTGTTTAGTGAATAGTAGTTGACACTACATTCAGTGCATTTTGCTATGTTTCCTATGAGACATTTAATGAGTGATTTTTACTATATTGCCTATGGGACGTCTAGTTATTATGATTTTCACTATATTTCTTGTGGAATGTCTAGTGATCATAATTTTCACTATATTCCCTGTGGGACATCTAGTGATCATGATTTTCACTATATTCCTTGTGGGACCTAGTGATCATGATTTTTACTATTTCCATATGGGACCTTTTGTGAAAATATGCTATAACTACTGTGCATTGTCTAGGTAATTGTACTATAGTTCCTATGGAATGTCTAGTAACTGTAACTGAAAGTTTCGCTATATTTCCTGTGGAACATATAGTGAAAATGTGCTATAACTACTATGTAGTGTCTAACAAAAGTGATTGAAGAAAAATGCAATAACTACTATGTAGTGTTTAGTGAATTATAATTTAAAAGTGATCAGCTTCAATCCATCCATTACTTGCTAGCTTTTAGTCGGGTACAACCCTTATGTTGCCTACCTTTGATATTACAATCCATAGCTGCTCATTATTAGCTACAACCCTTTCATTGCTCACCAATGATATTATGATGCTACAGTCTATAACTACTTGTGATTTAGCTATAACCCTTTCATTGCTTATAGATTCCTTCCGATCAAACTGCAACACTTTTATTACTTGCCTTTACTGCTGTAATCGATAATTACTTGCAATTTTTATCTTTGGCTGTTTGATTCAAATGCTTGAATTTTTATGCTAGTTGATTGGAATTTGTGTTGATTTCTTTGAATTTCTACACTAATTGCTTTGATCAACTGCCTTCATTACAGCTAATTTTGATTAACTTAATAGCACTAGTGCTGATTCCATATATTGGGTTTATCTTCTTATGGACTTGCTATTCTTAAAGATTTGTCAAAGTTAGTTTCAACACGATAATTGTACAAAAAAAGTAAATTACATTTTTGAAAATTTATGAGAATATTCATCACTTTATCATGAGATAATGTGCACTCAATGTATCTCACTAATTTTAATTTTCATAACTATCATTTATTTGCAATTTGCAAGAGTTAGAGGTATCATTAACCATCTTATACTGAGGGCATATTATTTACCAAGTGAATAGTTTACTTTCACACCTAATTTCAGAGAGAAGTTGCTAAAAATACTCATGGAATTTGAGCATAAATAGATTGAATATGAGTGATAAAAAATATTTGAGTTATTTTTGTGCTTTTCTTCCTTATCCGTGCATTCTCTCACCTTTTTGATATTACTCAGTATGGATATTATTAGAAAGGTCTTTTGGGTACTTATACTTTTATAGAGCATTAGAGTAAATAGAATAGCTTTTAACATGGTCCTCTTGTAGTATTCTCTTGCCTTTCTTGTATTACTGAGTATGGATATTGCCAGAGGTTCATATTGATACTCTTACTCATTTCTAAGCATTGGAGTAAATTATGCTTGCTCTCATTTTGATTCTCCTCTTAGTATTCCCCTACCTTAACTGAATTACTCAGCATGGATACCATCAAGGGATTTTATACTCATATTCATTTATGAGAGTAAATTGTATGCATATTTATCATTTAAAAGACTGAAATGATACTTTGAAATTCAAGCAATTTATATTGTAATTTCACATATTTTGTTTCTATATATTCTTCCCTTCATTTGGGTGTAAAGTAAGCATTATATTGATTAGAATTTTATAAACTCTCAAAACAAAGCCGTTAACTAATCATTTGAATTTTACAAGGCTAATAAAAAAGCCATTATGATCAAAGGTCATGAGATAGGCTTTTCACACATGATCTCATGAAGTGGATGAATTTACTTATAATTTGTGGATTTTTTTATTGAGATCATACTTTATTACAGAACATATGGAAATAGGGTTATACTACTTACCTTTAGTAGTTATCAAGGTGTTTGTCATACAGGGTGATATTCTAATGAGCAATTGGTGTTCACCTTCTTGCTCATTCTTACTGTCATGTTGGTTCTTTTCTCCTTCTTTATTCTCTTTTGTTTTACCCTATAAAAAATACCATAAGTTAGTATGGTCTATTTGCAAATGAAGAGTTTTTATTGAAATGCAAGGCTATTCTTTTGCATTATTCCCATTTGATTATGATGATGATGTCTCTGATCACATATGTCATGATACTCCATCACTAATGTCATGGCCTAAGGCTCAATTTATCTTTTTGCCATTCCATTGATACTATGATAGAGGGCTTCATTCCTATTCTTGATATCTTCTACCAAAAAAGGTTTAAGAGTTAGATATCTTATTTTTATTAGAGAAGTTTTCAGAGTCCATTTATCTCAAGTCTTGAGTGCATTCTTCCCTTTTAAGGGTTGATGAATGTATCATTGGTATACTAGACCTTTTGATCAGAAATTGAGAGAAGTTTTTTATGGATTTGATGCTTTGTCTTTGTTTGAGCATTCTTATAGCTATTAGAGAAACATTCAGGAGCATTTGTTGGAGAAGATTCCCATTGACCCATCTGAGGTATGCTTGTCTTTTATTGCTCTTTATGTTTTGACTATCTTTTGCATTCACAGTTCATAGGAGTAAGTTTTCCTTTTGTTGAGACTCCAGGTGATGCTTCAGAAGAGGCTATGAAGATGGATGTTGAGTCTAAAGAGCTTGAGCTTCCTACCCATTCTCCTAAGGTTGTATGAGATGAGGTTTCTTAATAGTGTTGCCCTTACTATTTTACTCTTTTGAATGATTTACATATGAATTCTCTGACTACTTTCCTACACTTTCACAACACTAATTTTGAATGTTAGTATTATAGCATTTATATAATATTGTCCGGGCCCAAAGACTTTTATTATGCAAAACATGTATTTCATAATAGATGTATGCAAGTGTATGCATGTTATGTATGATATACATGATCCTAATAAGTCTTTTATTTAGAATAGTGCTATGTTGCCAATCTTAGAATGTGAAAATGAAATGCTTCATGAACAGCTTGTAGGTTTGAGCTTTGGATCCTTTAAGGTTGGTACTTTTGATGTTAAAGCTTTTGATACAGTTTGTCAGATGGATGACCATACTAGTAAGTGGCATCATGGCTTGACATTGGAGCTCCTTGATTGATGCACTATTGAACTTTTTGTTAGTGATATGCACTAGGTTAATCATGTATGACCATGTTTTGACTTTATCATTTTATTAATAAAGAGGCATTTTTCATTATAATTTTGTGTTATGATAATTACTTGAATAGTCAATTCTTACTAAGGTCATTAAGTATATGACTTGATAGTAAAACTCTTAGATTAAATATGAGTTCTATTAACATTATCCCTAATCATAATAATGTATTATGGCTAGGATAGTGTTAATTGATGATTATGATTTAGTAATAATGAATATGAGATATTAAGTCAACTCATAGGTACTTATTTGAGAAATAAAGTGTTAATTGACCCAACATGAGAATACTGCATAAATAATTATCATAATTAATTCTCATCACAGTAATATTGGCTTAATCCTTTGACCTTAAAATCACCATGGATTTCTACATTACTATTTTGTATTTTAACCCAATCTTACATTATCTTTAACTGGATGATAAAATAGGTTGTTGTTGTGTATGAAATAAGTTATATGAGGAATTTGAGTGATTGAAAAGGAATTTATACTTCATTTAATCTGAGTAAGATATCTATAGGCCCCTTGATAAGATAGATTGAGGAAAATGCATGGCCATGCTAAAGTAAATTGATAAAGAGTTATCATTCTTAGTCTACTTAGAATTAAGAAATAATATGATTGAATTCTATAAGGATGACATAATCTATACTTTATATTCAATCAAGATATCATGTAACAAAGGGACTAGAATATTCACTATATATTAGGTTATGTTGGATTATTGACTTCACATGACTTGGATAGTCATAGAGGCCATTTATGACTTGTAGGCTTAAATAGAGGTTTAAGGCCCACTGCAATGTCATGTGAACCTACAGGGTCACACACTTTGAACAAGCCCAAAATGAATATAGGTGTAACAAGCCCAAATAAGCTTTGTGGAAATAAATAAATAAAATATTTATTTATTTGTTTGTTTCTTTATTTATTTAAGGTAAAGGTTATCTTAAATAAATAGAAAAATTATTTTTGATATACTTTTAAATAAAATTAGAATAAGAATAAGTGAGAAATTACCAAAAGGTTGTTTGGTAAGTGAAACCCTAATTTAGAGGTCTATAAACATGTTATATTCTCTAGGGTTTCACTCACTCATTATTCTCCCATAAAATTCTTGTTCTCTTTTTAAAAAAAACAAAAACACAAAGTTCTTTTCATTTTTGATTTGTGAGAAATCAATAGAAAATTTAACATTTAAACTTTCATTTTCAATCAAGGACTGTTACGTGGACACTTGTGGAGGATGGATTCTTTTGGAGATGTCTCAATTCAACTTGCCACATTAAAAGCTCGAGATAGGGTATCACTGGAGTGAAAATCCTTTCTCTCTTCTAGAAATCTTGCCCCTTCTGCATTTGTGGTAAGATACTAAAAACCATTGATTTAATCAATTAATCAAATTACTTGGATTCAGGTTCTAGTTTGTGATTAAAATTTAATTTTTCCACTAAATATGGAATAAAAAAACCCAACACTTTTCTTTTTGCTACTACTTTTCTTGTAGTTTACTTCTTTTTGGCCCAAGATCTCTTTTGTTAACTCTTATTCAAATGCATATTTATTATTCTATAATTTTACCCCCAAAGTTATGTTTTTCCACCATAATTTGATAATTTTCCTCTATAGAGATGGCGATACTACAATTATCATTACTCTTAGTGAATAGATTTAGTCTCAGACCTATCATTCTGACTGGATTCATTAATGTTATTTTGGCAATCTTCATTTCTTTATATGTGCAAGAAACTCAGTTTATTCAATGTTGCTATTAATCTAACCACACTAGTTGCAGTCTTATGTATTACAAATGTAGAGGAATGAGTGAACTGACTGAAGAGAGTTCTTAAAGCTAAAATCAACTGGACTTACTCTTTGAAGAAACCTTAAATAGAATATGAGGTTTGATGCTGATGCAACAATAATTACAAGACAACAGTTGCAATGCAAATTATTAGACTACCTGGATTCTTTAGGTATAAAGGGACACTAAATTTACAAACACAATAACAAAGTAGTGACAAAAAGAGAAAATATAACTAAAATAGTGATTTGATGGCTATAATTTTAGCTTTCATTATGTATTGTCTTTCCATTTAGATACCTATACAGTATGATAAAGATGAATATGCAATATTTGAGTAAAAACTTCAATTTCAATTTTACTCATTCACTAGGGAAAAAATGAGCATTCATTACATCACATGATATAACTCCTATCATTAGTTAGTCCTTTTTAGATTTTCTCACTAATTATTTTTGTTTCCTTGATTTTTATCTGACTGGTCCTTCATGTGTTTTCTCACTTTTAATTCCTCTACTCTCTTTTCCTTTTTTTCAAATTTTCTCTCTTTAGAAGTTATATCATGTGATATATAAATGTTCTTTAAATTTTAATTTGTGCCCATGCTGAATGAATCTAATTGAATTGAATTTATATCAAACATATAGATGCGATCAATATTATAATGCATAGTACCATTAGGATGCACATTACAAGTAAGCATGATCAAAATTCATATCATTGATCACTAAAACAAAACAAGTTCTAAATAAACTAAAATTTTATTCAAAGAAGATAATAAGAAAATTTATTTGCTATTCTAGATGCTAGGGATACTGAGTCTTATAATGGTTGTCCCTCAAGTGGCTTACAAAGTGGTTATTCTTGCATCTTCTCTCTAACTATCTCTATGACTTCATTTTTTGTACCTCAACTATGCATTTTTCTTTCTTATCTAATAGCTTCTCATCATCAAACTCATTACCCCATCTTTTAGGCATAATTTACTTAATGGGTATATCAAAAGAAGGTGGTTTAGAGTAAAACACCTTATAGTCAAACTTGCTTGAGGGCTATCCTAACAAATCTTCTACTCTTTCCACATCTTTAGCGCCATAAGGAGATTTATCATTGGTTTTGAGATTTATGTTCTTAAAGGAGCTTAGTACTTTTTCCTTATTGACTCATGAGTTGATCATCATGTTTTTTAGGGAAGGTACATTTTGGTAGTTCAAGAAAGGGTTATTTTTGGTGCTTGGGTTTTCTAGATCATAATTCTTCCAGCATCTATAAGGTTTTGAATTTTATTTTTAAGGTGAATACAAGTGTCTATGGAGTGTCCAATGACTTGATGGAATTTACAGTAATTATTTGGATAATAGCTAGGGACATTTAGGTTTAATGGTTTGGAAAAGGTTAACGGTCGAAGCAAGCCTTTTTGCATTAAGCGGTCTAGGACTTTGGATAAAGGTTGGTTAAATTTAGAGAATCTCCTTAGTATTTGAATAGCATGCACTTTAACAAGCTGACTAGTGCTTCCTTGCTATGTGCCCCAAGTTTGGTGATTCCTTTTTATTACACTTCTTATACTTTCCTTTTTCTCATTCTTAATAGCTTGCAATCCATCATTTAAGTCTACAAATGTCTTAAGATTCATTCTTTGTAACCTTTCAACTAGATTTGGTAATACATCCCAAATAATCATCCTCGTATAATCTTCTCAATTAGCTTATTTTTTTTATTAAATCTTCCTTATTCATGAACCTTGTTAAGAAATTTAAAAAATCTAAGTCACTAATAGACACTTGTGGCTTAGTATTATGGTCATGCTACTTTAAGAAAGCATTAGATAACTCTCTCTAGTCAGTTCGAGTATGAATTTCTAGCCTTTAATACCATTTCATCAATATGCCTTTTAAAGATTGCACAAATAGTCTAGCAACCATTACTAAAGGAGCTTTGATAGTGTTCAAGGCAATTGAATACTGGTAAAGATGTGTTCTTAGATCCCTAATACCATTAAATTTCTATAGTTGAAGCATTTTGAACTTATCTAACACATCATCAAAGTCAAATGAATAGCCCATGCCTTGCACTCTGATCAGCTCATCCATCTTAGACATTTTTTTGAGTCAGTACTTGCATTTGCTTGGACTTTAGTTCTTAAACCAGCTCAAGTGATTATTTTTTAGATTTCTTTACATTGTAGTTATTAGTATCCTCAAATTTCATTTACATAGCAAGTACATTCCTAATAACATTCAGTTATGGTTCCTTAGCATTATTATTGTTAATAGGTGGATCATCCATGTTAGGTGGGATAGCAGTAACAAGTGGTATGGTAGCAGCATGTATAAGTGAAACTATAGGAGGTGGTGCTAACCCAGCTAAACCTTATCCCAATTCATCTTTAATGATGGCCCTCAAGTCATTTATAGACCAATTTTCTTTCTATTGTTGTTCCATTTCTTCAATTGAGTGACTAATTGGTGTGGGTGGTGCTTCTAAGCTAATTGGATTGATAAAACTCTTTTCCAATACGTGAAGGATCTTTTCAGCTATTGAATTTAGAATCAAAATGGTTCTCTTTAGTCTGCTATCTCTTCGTTTCCAAATACAAGAAGACTCGAATGAATCTATGATGGCTGAAAAATGAAGTGTTCTTATAATGTATGAAATGCGTGTATACATGATGCACGTGCTATGCAATAAGTAGTAAGTAGTAAATCAAGTCAAGTAATAAGTTAAGTGTATAACATACATCCTTTCAACCTTATTCCTCCCACACACATCTTTAATGGTGAGTCTCTTTTCCTAGGATCCTTGGTCTTGGCCTTAATATCAATAGGCGATATCAAGAATTGATGTGCATGCCAAATCTCTCAAAGCATTAAAACATAAAAACAAAATTTCTAGGTATAAAAGATTAGGCCAATTTTTATTAACATAGATGGGCCTCAAAAGTATGGGCTTGGGCCTTTATAAGTAAAATTACCTTATGACAACATTTGCAAGCAATTTGGGTAATCTTAGGAGAAGTACCACTACATAAGTTGAGTCTAGTGGAAAAGTTAAGGTTCCTTTAGCAAGATGCCCTCCTTTAGGACTTACGTTACAAGCCAAGGTTAAAGGGGCCCAACATCCTTTGTAAACTCAAAAGAAGACTACTCCCCTTTAGGACTTGAGTCACAGACTTTGGTTAGATGAGCCCCTGTAGACACCTAATTTTGGGATTATGAGTTATGGATGTGACAGAAGACTCCAATGATGAAAATGTCATGAATAGGTCTTCAAAATTTGAAACTTTAAGGGTCTAATTTTAAAGAAAGGATTTAATGTTTTTGTGGATTAAATTGCAATGCTTGTTAGGGATCTAATTGCAAAACTTATATTCTTTCAAGGACCTTTCTATAATTAAAAGTTAAAAAAATGAGAAAAAAGAGACAAGAGAGGAAAAATATTATCCTCTACAAATTCTTTTTGTTTGATTTATTAACAAAGATCTTTGAAGAATTTAAAAAAAATAATATTCGAAGTCCTATCAAGAACGGTGACTCTACAAATCTGAGGAGAATTCTATTAAAATTATCCATAAGCATCATCTTCTCTCTGTTCTCTTTTATTTGATTTCTTTTTTTATTTCATTAATTTTTAATTTTTTTATTATTTTATTTTATTTTTCACTAATTATAATTTTATTCTTTTTTATGGTAATTATGGAGAAATGCACATGATGATCATCAAATCCATAAGAGGACCGTGGAATGCCATGAATTAAACCCTATGAAGATATAGTCTCTAGGGTTTTTTTATTATTATTTTATTTATTTATTTATTTTTGGGGTTATACTAATTATTTTTATTCTTATTTTTAATAGATTATTGTAATAGCCCCAATAGTGGGAATAATAGAGTTATGTGTGATTGCTTGTTTATTTTGATTAATTGGTTAGTAAAATTAGGATTTTAATTGGGTAAGTAATTAAAATCAATGGAGGAAGTAGATTAATTTAGGTTGCATGTTAATGAAAATTAGGGTTTATACAGAAATAATTTAATTGGTTGTTTGATCTTTAATTTAATTGTTTTAATATGTTTTACTTGTTTTTGGGCTTGTTTATTTTATTTTTGAGCTTGTTTATTTATTTTTATATATTTTGTGCTTGTTTGTTTATTCTTATGTGTTTTGGGCCTTAAGCCTATATTAGATTTTAATTCATTTAAATAAATTTAGGTTTTTAGGTTTAATTAATAAAAATGCATTTTAGGCCCATAATTAGTTAGTTTTTTAGGTTAGAGATAACTTAGCCCCATTTAGTAAATTAGACATAAGCCCACTTAATTTGATTTGATTTAATTTAGACTTAGCCAATTTAATTTAAGCCTTTTTCATAATTTGTAGATTTAAGATCATTTTAGAATTAAAATATGTAGGATTAAGCTCACTAATTTAAATACCTTCATAATTTGTAGATTTAGGCCCATTTTTAGAATTAAAATAAATAAATTTAGGTTCATTTAATTAAAATTAAAAGGAATTATTCTTTTAGGCTCATTAATTAAAACATCTAGATTTAGCTCATTTAATTAAAATTCATGTATATTATACTAACATAAGGATTATGTGTTTGATTAAATACATTATTTACTTGTATTTTCATGACTAATTTGCCTTGGAGTTAATTGCTAGAATAAGGGTTTATATAAACTTGCATGTAAATAGAGAATAATATAGTAATTTATAAAGTAATTCTAAATGAACATAAGACTAAAATAAGTTGATATTCTGTACCCATAATCTCCTAGTTATGGTGCTAGCTTTCTTTTAGGGAATCGAGTACCACCTTTTTGATTTGTCCCAATTATTACCCTAGGTGCTCACTCCTCATCTCCATGCCATGTCTTTGTGACAGTGGTTAGTGTGTTCTCTAGAGCCCTGAGCTTAAACAGTGTCACGGTTGCTAAAATCTTGGACGCGCACTAAACCTGACATCTATAGTGGTGACTCCACTAGGGATAAGAGATATTGATTCTACTTTTGTTCTTTAGAATTATTTTATTAATTATTATTTTATTCTTGCATTCATTCTGCAGGTCCCTATTAACCAATGGCATTGGTTTATGATTCCATGATTCCATTAGCTTCATAGGATTGTAAATCAGCCAACCATCACTCTTAACCTTAACTCAGTTCAAGAGAGATTATCGGGCTCATCTGACCAGAGTTTGTAACCCAAGTCCCTAAGGGGGGTAGTCTTCTGTCGAGTTTGCAAAGAATGTCGGGCCCCTCTGACCTTAGCCTGTGACTCAAGTATTAAAGGAGGGCATTTTGTTAAGGGAAATTTGACCTTTTTACCAGGCCCTAACCACATATAATGGCTTAGTTATTTCCCTTAGGATCTACCCAAATTGCTTATGAATGTTGCCATGAGGTATTTCTATTTATAAAGGCCCAAGCCCATACTTTAAATGCCTGTTTAGACTAATAAAGATTGGGCTAATCTTTTATACCTAGAAATACTATTTCTATGTTTTACTACTTTAAGAGAGATTTAGAATGTGCGTTAGTCCCTAATATCCCCTATTGATATTAAAAGCAAGACTAAAAATCCTAGGAAAAGAGACTTGCCATTGAATACGTGTGTGGGAGGAATAAGGTTGGAAGGATGTATGTATACCTAACTTGTTAGGTGCTACCTGCTGCATAGCACGTTCATTATGCATACATGTATCTCATGCATCATACTAACATTTATCTTTCAGCCATTATAGATTCATCTGGGTCTTCCTGTGTTTAGAGTCAAAAGGGTGGTAGACTGGTGAGAACTGATTCGAGTCCGCAATCGATTGTGAAAGAGATTCTTAGCAGATAGGAAAGGAGTCCTATCAATCCGATCTATCTAGAAGCTGCACAACCGAAACAGGCCAAAGAAATGGACTAATAAGAAGGAGGAAACTGGACCCTAGAGGATGTCAAAGGAGCATTGATGGATGACATGAGAGTGATGATGCAAGATGAGTTAAGATAGGTTTTAGCCGGATTGATGCCACCACCAACTACTGTTGCACCTCCTACGGCCAATTTACCTACTGTGGGTACACCACCTACTAACAATGACAATGCTGGAGAAATGAAACTCGAGGATGTTGAGAGTTTTATGGTTGGAAAGGCAAGAAAGGAATCCCTTGAGCATGTTTAAGAGCTGGAATCCGAGCAGATGAAAGCACTAACACAAAAAATGTCCAAGATGGAGGAATTGATGAGAGGACAGGGCATTGGATACTCATTTGATTTTGATGATGTGATGCAATTTAAGGAAGATAAGCTACCTGACAAATTCAAGATGCCACAGCTGCAGAAGTTTAATGGTACTAAGGATATGAGAATTCACCTTAATCAATACACAACTACCATGAGCACTACTAAGGCTCCTTTGTCTATGGTCGCAAAGTTGTTTGTACTATCCTTGGAAGGAATGACTGTTAATTAGTATTACGGGTTAGAGAAATCTAGAGCTGACTAGAGAGAACTATGCACTACTTTTCTAAAGCAATATAACTATAATACCAGGCTTGTAGTGTCCATCAGGGATCTAGAACTGACTAAGCAGAAGCCCAATGAGTCATTCTTAGATTTTCTAACCAGGTTCATGAATAAGGTGAGACTAATGAAAAATAAGTTGGCTGAGAAGGATCAGGTTAGGATGATTGTCTGAAATGTGTCGCCAAATCTGGTTAAGAGGTTGCAAATGATGAACCCTAAGACATTTATAGACCTTTATGATGATGGGTTGTAAGCTGAGGAGATTGAGAATGAGAAGAAGAGGATTACTAAAGGCACCGACATAAGGAACTACCCAACTAAGGGCATACAACAAGGAAGCACTAGCCGGATTGTTGAAGTGCATGCTGTTAAAAAACCAAGGAGATTCTTAAACATTAACCAACCACTTTAAAAAATCCTAGAGCGCCTAATGCAAAAAGGCTTACTTCAACCTTTACCTAATCCAAACCCACCAGACCCAAATATCCTAGGCTATAACCCAAACAAGCACTGCAAATTCCATCAAAACCTCCAACAATCCACGGATAACTGCATCTGCCTTAAACATGAAATCCAAAACCTTATAGACTCTGAAAAGATCATAGATCCCAAAAACCCAAGCACTAGAAATAGTCCTTTCCTAAACTACCAAAATGCACCACCCCCAATTACCATGATGATCAACTCAGGAGTAAGTGAGGAAGAAGTGCTAAGCTCCTTTGAGGATTTAGACCTCAAAACTAATGAGAAATCTCCTAAAGATGTGGAAAGAACAGAAGAATTATTGGGTCAGCCTTTAGGCAAGTTTGACTACAAGGTGTTTTACACTAAACCACCTTCTTTTGACATACGTGCCTATAGGATGGGGTGATGAGTTTTATTCTAAGAAGCTACCAGACAAGGAAGAAATATGCATAGTGGAGGTACAAAAAGATGAATTCATAGCTATTATGTTAGTCACCTGAAGGATAACCACTATGAGACCCAGCATCCCTAGCATTTAAAATAGGAAATAAATTTTATCATTGTTTTCTTTGAATAAAATTTTATTTTCTTTATAATTTATTTTATTTTAGTGATAAATGATATGAATTATGATCATGCTTACTTATGTAATGTACATCCTAATGGTACTATGCATCATGCTATTGATCACATCTGCATGTTTGACATAAATTGAATTGAATTCAATTAGATTCATCCAGCATGTCACAAATGCAAAGAACATACATATATCATATGATGTAACTTCTGAAGATATGAAATTTGAGAAAAAAAGTAATAAAAAGAATGAAAAAAAGAGAAAAAAGAAGAGAGAAGAAAGAAAAAGAACAGTAAGGTAAAAATTAGAGAGAATAATTCAAGACTAGCTGATAATAGGAGTTATATCATGTGATGTAATGAATGTTCTCATTTTTGCCCTAATGAATGATTAAAATTGAATTTTAAATTTTTGTTCAAATATCGCATATTCATCTTTATCATACTGTATAAGTATCTTAATGGAAAGACAATACATAATGAAAGCTACATCAAAGCTATGAGATCACTATTTTAGTTAAGTTTTCTTTTTGCCACCCCTTTTGTAATTTTTCTTATAAGCCTAGTACCTTGAGAATTTAAGTGTCTTAGTAACTTGCATTTTAAGTCTTGTCTTGTAACTATCATCAATCATTGCATCAATATTAAGCTTCATATTCTGCTTAAGAGTTCTTTAAAGTGCAAGTCCAATTGATTTTATCATTAAGAACTTGCTTCAGTTAATTTGTCCATTCCTTTACATCTCTAATGCATGAGATTGCAACTAATAGGGTTAGTAAGTTAAAGGATCAACAATAATAGTGAATGAATGGGGTCTCTTACATATGAAAATGAAAAAAAACATTGCTAGAATAGCATGAATGAATCCAAAATGGAACTGGGGGCAAAATGTAGCTCTAGGGGCAAATTGAGTTTGCATTCAAAGAGTAAAGATGGAACACTGAAGTATAAGAGCTAGTACAAAATATCTTAGGGCAGAAAGAAGTATACAAGTACTTCGAGTATCATGCAGTAAAAGCAATGGCAAAAAGAAAAGTTCAACAATGCATTGATCAGTCACAAGCACTAGTGTCAAGCCATGGACCCCACTTGTTAGCCTAGTCATTAGTCAAATGAACTGTATTTGAAGCTTTGACATTAGAATCACTAATAACGAAGCATTCAATACTCAAGCCTATAGGCTATTGATGATTCACCTCATTCTCATACTCCAAGCTGCAACATAGCTCTATTCCAAATAGGAGACCTATTTGGATCATGCATGTCATACATGGCATTCATACACTTGCATACATCTATTATGATATACTAGCTTAATAAAGTCTTTAAGCCTAGTAAAGATTGTGCAAATACTCTGCTACTAACATTTAAAATTAGTGTTGTGAAAGTATAGGAAAGTAGTTACAGTATTTACATGTGAAGCATCTAAAAGAGTAAAATAGGAAGAACAACATTATTAAGAAATCTCATCTTGGAAATCTTAAGAGGCTAGATAGGACACTTAAGCTCCTCATACTCAGTATCCATCTCTATAGCCTCATCTAGAGCATCCTTTGGAATATCTCTCCACAATAGTTAGATGAGTGTAGGGTATAGAATATGGTGATTAGAAGGTCTAACATGTCAGTAATACATTCACTGACCTTAAAAAGGGAAGAAGGCACTCAAAACTTAAAATGAATGCTCTCTGAAAATCATTTGATCATGAATAAGATCTCTAGCCCATGAACCTTTTTTGCCAGAGATGTCAAGAAGAGAAATGAAGCCCTCTACCATAGCATTAATGGAACGGCAAAAATACAAATGCAGCCCAAAGTCATAACTTCAATGGTGGAGTATCATGATCATGCGATTAGAGACAAATCTAAAGGGAAGAAAGCAAAAAAGAATAACACTGCATTTTAACAAAACTTGTTCACTTGTGAATAGACCATACTAACTTATGGTATTTTGTGCAGGGAAAAATAAGAGAGAATGAAGAAACGAAAAAGAATCGATACATTAACAAGAATGGGAAAGATTGCAAATGCTAATCATTCATCAGAAGTACCATTTTGCTTGCCAAACACTCATCAAGATAATAAATGGAAGTAACAGAACTCTATTTCTTTAGATTCTATAATAAAGAACCTTCTCAATCATAAAATTCACAAATTGAAAGTAAATTCATCCACTTCACGAGATCATGTATGAAAAGCCTGTCTCATGACTTTTGGTTATAGTGGCTTTCTTTTATTAGCTTTGTAGAATTCAGATGAGTAATTAATAGTTTTTTATTAAGAGTTTATAAACTCTAATCAATCTAATGCTTGATTTACGCTTAAATAAAAGGAGGAAAATTCAAAAACAAAATTTATGGACATGAAGCATAAATTGCTTGAAATTCAAAGTATCATTTTAGTCTTTTAAATAATAAAAGTTCATGTAATCTACTCCAATGCTCAGAAATGAGTATAAGTATGAGTACAAATCACTTAACGGTATCCACACTGAGTAATATGAGAAAGGTGAGGGAATACTAAGAGGAGAATCAAAATAAGAGCAAGCATAATTTACTCCAATGCTTGGAGATGAGTAAGAGTATCAACATGAAACCTCTAGTGATATCCATGCTGAGTAATACAAGAAAGGCAGGGGAATACTAAAAGAGTACCATGCTAAAAATTACTCTATTTACTCTAATGCACTATAAGAGTATGAGTATCCAAAGGACCTTTCCAATGGTATCCACATTGAGTAATATGAGAAAGCTGAGGGAATACTTACATAAGGAAGGAAAGCACAAAAAATAATTCAAAGGCTATTTTGAAACTCAGAATTTGATCTTTTTATGCTCAATTTCCATGTGTTTTGTTTAGGAAATTCCCCCTAAAATTAAGTGTGGAAGTAAGCTCTTCACTTGGTAAAAGACATGCTCTCAGCATAAGATGATTAACAATGCATCTAACCTCTATAAAGGGAAAATAAATAATAGCCATAAAAGTCAAAAATAGTGAGATTCGTTGAGTGTATGCTATCTCAAAAAAAGTGATGAATTTTCTCATAAAATTTTCAACACTATAAGGTGCTTTTGTGCATTCATCATGATTGAAAATAACTTTAACAAGTTTATAGGAATTTGCAGATCCAGAAGAAAGAGCACCCAACTGGTAGAGATGGTTAACACAGTGAAATTAAAATCAGCCAGCACAGCAAAATTCAAAGTCAGTCAGCACCAAGAATTCAAAGCATTCAAATCAAAAAACCAAAGATAAAATTCATGAGCAGTTACAGACTGTAGCATTATCAAAGGTAGGCAATGAAAGGATTGCAGCCAATTCACGAGCAGTTATGGACTGTAGCATTATAAAAGATGAGCAATGAAAGGATTGTAGAAAATTTGCAAGCAATTGGCAATTGCATCATCTAAGGCAAGCAATGAGAAGGTTGTAGTTAATTAAAATCAGCGAGTAGTTATGGACTGTAGCATTATCAAAGGTGAGTAATGAAAGGATTGTAGTAAATTTACAAGCAATGTAAAGGTTGCAGCTAATCACGAGCAGTTATGGACTACATCATTATTAATTTGCTAACAATTATGGATTGCAAGATCATCAGTGAGCAACGAAAGGGTTGCAGCTAATCGCAAGTAATTATGGATTGTAGCATCATCAGTGAGCAACGAAAGGGTTGTAGCTAATCACAAGCAATTATGGATTGCAACATCATTAGTGAGCAATGAAAGGGTTGCAGCTAATCGTGAGCAGTTATGGATTGCAGCATCATCAGTGAGCAACAAAAGGGTTATAGCTAATCACGAGTAATTATGGATTATAGCATAATCATATAAGACAATGTATTTTCAAAACAAACTATATCACCGAGTGTAGTTGGCATTGTACGACTGAGTGTAATGTATTTTTAATCAAAATTATACAATTGAGTATAATCATCATTATACAACAGAGTGTGATGTTTTTTTTTAAAACAGACTATACGACTGAGTGTAGTCAGCATTATACGGTCAAGTGCAATGTATCTTCAATCAAGATTATACAACTGAGTATAATCAGCATCATACGACTGAGTGTGACGTTCCTTTTCAATTCAGACAATACATCCGAGTATAGTCAGCATTGAACGACTAAGTACAATGAATTCCTTTCACCCAAGACTATACAACTAAGTATAGTCAATATCATATAACCAAGTATGATATGTCATTTCTAATCAATATTGTACATCCGAGTATAGCAAGCTCATAAGCAAAAAGCTTCATGAAGCACAGGTAAGTATCCTAACTTTCAATTAAGAAATTGGGTGCTAGTTTTCTTTACTGCAATTTGTCAAGCAAACAGCAATAAAGGGGGGCAACTGTAGACACCTAAATTCAAGGTAATGAGTTATAGATGTGACAGAAGACTCCAATGATGAAAATGTCATGAATAGGTCTTCAATATTTGAAACTTTGAAACTTTAAGGGTCTAATTGCATTTTTTTAAAGAAAGGATTTAATGTTTTTATGGATTAAATTGCAATGCTTGTTAGGGATCTAATTGCAAAACTTATATTCTTTTAAGGACCTTTTTATAATTAAAAGTTAAAAAAAAGAGAAAAAAGAGACAAGAGAGGAAAAATATTATTCTCTACAAATTCTTTTTGTTTGATTTATTAACAAAGATTTTTGATGAATTTTTGAAAAATAATATTCGAAGTCCTATCAAGAACGGTGACTCTACAAAATTGAGGAGCATTCTATTAAAATTATCCATAAGCATCATCTTCTCTCTGTTCTCTTTTATTTGATTTATTTGATTTCTTTTTTATTTCATTAATTTTTAATTTTGTTTTATTATTTTATTTTTCACTAATCATAGTTTTTATTTATTTATTTTTGGGGTTGTATTAATTATTTTTATTTTTATTTTCAATAGATTATTGTAATAGCCCCAATAGTAAGAATAGTGGAGTTATGTGTGACTGCTTGTTTATTTTGATTAATTGGTTAGTAGAATTAAGTTTTTAATTGGGTAAGTAATTAAAATCAATGGAGGAAGTAGATTAATTTAGGTTGCATGTTAATGAAAATTAGGGCTTATAAGGAAATAATTTAATTAGTTGTTTGATCTTTAATTTAAGTATTTTAATATATTTTTTTTGGGCTTGTTTATTTATTTTTATGTGTTTTGTGCTTGTTTATTTATTGTTATGTGTTTTGGGCCTTAAGCCCATATTAGATTTTAATTCATTTAAATAAATTTAGGTTTTTAGGTTTAATTAATTAAAATGCATTTTAGGCCTATAATTAGATAGATTTTTAGGTTAGACATAATTTAGGCCCATTTAGTAAATTAAACATAAGCCCACTTAATTTGATTTGATTTAATTTAGACTTAGCCCATTTAATTTCAGTCTTTTGCATAATTTGTAGATTTAAAATCATTTTAGAATTAAAATATGTAGGATTAGGCCCATTAATTTAAATACTTTCATAATTTGTAGATTTAGGCCCATTTTTAGAATTAAAATAAATAGACTTAGGTTCATTTAATTAAAATTAAAAGGAATTAATCTTTTAGGCTCATTAATTAAAACATGTAGATTTAGCTCATTTAATTAAAATCCATGTATATTATACTAACTTAGGGATTATGTGTTTGATTGAACGTATTATTTACTTGCATTTTTATGACTAGTTTGCCTTAGAGTTAATGGCTAGAATAAGGGTTTATATGAAATTGCATGTAAATAGAGAATAATATAGTAATTTATAAAGTAGTTCAAAATGAACATAAGACTGTAAGAAGTTGGTATTCCGTACCCAAAATCACCTGGTAGTGGTGCTAGCTTTCTTTTATGGAATCGAGTATTACCTTTTTGATTTGTCCTAGTTATTATCCTGGGTGGCAATTCCTCATCTCCACACCATGTCTTTGTGATAGTGGTTAGTGTGTTCTCTAGAGCCTTGAGCTCAAATAATGTCACGGTTGCTAAAATCTTGAACGTGCACTAAACCCTGTCGTCTACAACCCCATAATATTTCTTGAACTGAGTTAAGGCTAAGAGTGATGGTTAGCCAATTTACAATCCTATAAAGCTAATGGAATCATGGAACCATAAGTTAATGCGTTCAGTTTTATACGGACATGCAAAAAAGAATGCAAGAATAAAATAATTATAAACAACACAAGTAGAATTAGTATCTCTTATACTAGTGGAGTCTCCACTATAGGCAGTGGGGTTTGGCACACATCCAAGATTTTAGCAACTGTGACGTTGTTTAAGTTTAGGGCTCTAGAGAACACATTGCTATATAACATAGACATATCGTGGAGATGAGGATTTTCCACCTAGAGTAATAACTGAGACAAATCGAAGGTGATGGTACTGATTCTCTAAAAGAAAGCTAGCACCATAATCAGGAAATTCTAGATACGGAATACTAACTTCTTTTAGTCTTGCATTTATTTAGAATTACTTTATAATTATTAAATTATTATCTATTTATATGCAATTTCATTAAACCCTAATTTAGCATAATCTAACTCAAGGCAATTAGTCATGATATGGCACATAAAAAATGCATTCACATAGATCACAATGTCCCTAAATTAGTCTAATCTATATTGATTTTAATTTAAGTGAGCTAAGTCTACATTTTATTTATAAGTGAAATAAAGCTAAAGGTGGGCCTATATTTTAGGTTAATTAATGAGCCTAAGTTTTCTTGTTTTAATTATAAAAAGTGGGCCTAAGTTTATTGATTTTATGGACAATTGATTTGGATTGAATTGGATAAATTGGTGGGCATAATTCTAATTAATTTTAAATTAAATAAAATGATCTTAAATATATTTATTTTAAAAGAAATGCTCTATGGGCTGATCTATGTCTAAGATAATTTTAAATAAACTAAAGTGGGTTTAAGTCTAAGCTAATCCTAAAGGACCTAAATTGATTTTAAAGTTAACTAAAACCTAAAATCTAATTAAAACCCTATTTTCAATGGGTTAATCCTAAACGCGGGCTCAGGGACGAAAATGAAAATAAAAGGAAAAGCCTAAAAATATAAAAAAACCAAAACAATCAAACAAAAAAGATCAAACAAGCAATTAAAATTATTTCTTCTAAAAAACCTAATTTGATTTCATTCAACCTAAATTAACTAAAGCCATTATTGATTTTAATTTAGGTTTTACCAAATGAACCTTATTACTAATTAATTTTAATATAGAAAAGTAAATATTTACTATTCCCACTATGGGGGTTGTTGCAATTCTTACGTACAGAGAATAAAAAAACTAGTTAAATACACAACCCAATAAACCAAATAAATTAAAAAAATATAGAATACTAAAAAGCAAGAACCCTAAAATCTATGTGAAAATCATAACAAGATTAAATTCATGGCATTCCATGAATCTTCATATTCCCACCAATTCAATCACAGCTCTTATCATAGCTATAAAACATAAAAAAGACAACAAAGAGAAATTAGTAAATAATCAATAATAAAAATATAATAAAATCAAATAAAATCAAAGTCAAATAAAAATAATAAAAAAAGAAAGGAGTATAAGAGGATGATTAATGGATGCTGTGTTATTGATTGCTCCTCAGAAAAAGGATTCATAGTTGAAAATTAATCTCTTAATTGCATTGACTTTAGGACCATAAAACTCTCTGTTCAAAATCAAAAGCACATCCTTTTTTTGAAACTTTTAACTCTCTATACTTTTCCTAAAACGTTATTTTTTTCTCTATAAAAACTCCTTGCTTTTTTTCACTCTGCCTTTTTTTAGAAGCCCTTTTTTTCTTCCTCCCCCTCTATGTTTTTATTCCAGGACTAATTATCTCATTTTGATTATTAAAAAAATAGATAAAAAATGTAAAACTATCTCATCTTTATTATTATCTAATTATTTGATTAAATATTGGATATACGGCAAAAAACACATTTTGTTTTATCTGATTTATTTATTTATGTCTATGTTTATTTTTTATTATTTTCTATACCAATCACAAATTAAATAAATCATTTTTTAAAATAAATAAAAAAACTCTACTGATTAGAATTATAGAAATCTGATTGGATTTCTATATTTTCAATCAAAAGTCTAATACTGATCGAAATTATAGAATTCTGATCGGTTTTTTGTAAAATTGATCAACCTTTTTTGAATTTTAATTACAAAAAGGCCTTAAAGGAAATTCAATTTTGCAACTAAACCATAAAAAAAATGTAAAAATAATAATTTTGGCCTTAAAAATCCAAAATCAATGCCTAAAGATCAATTTCAATCAAATTTTCATCATAGGAGCTCTTATCACATTCATGCACCAATGCATCTCGAAAATGGATGCTTACAGTTGCCCCCCTTTGTTGCTGTTTGTTTAACAAATTGCAGTAAAGCAAATAAACACACAATTTCTAAACAAAAGTCAGAACACTTACCTGTGTGCATGACTATACATAACATTATGCAATGTTGAATGTGATTTAAGGAACACTAGAATTCCTTTGGAATATCTAGCTGAGATGCTATCACCGTGTTTAGTGAATAGTGATTGACACTATGTTCAATGTATTTTAAAAATGGACAATAGTTTTGGTGGAACATATAATGATGATGCTATCACTATGTTCAGTGAATAACAATTGACATAATGTTCAGTACAATTTAAAAATAAGGTATAGTTCCTATGGAATATGTAAAGTGATGCTATCATTATGTTTAATGAATAGCGATTGACATTAGTTTCACTGCATTTTGAAAATAGGCTATAGTTCCTATGTAACATATAGCGGTAATGCTATTACTGTGTTCAGTCAATAGCAGTTGACACTACATTCAGTTCATTTGAGAACATGCAATAGTTTTAATGGAACATATAGTAGTGATGGTATCACTGTGTTCAGTGAATAACAGTTGATACCATGTTCAATGTATTTGAAAAACAGGCTATAGTTTTGGTCGAATATATAATGGTGATGCTATCACTGTGTTCACTAAATAGCAGTTGGCACTATGTTCAGTGCATTTTAAAAATAGGCTATAGTTCTAGTGGAACATATATTAGTGATATTATCATTGTGTTCAGTGAATAGTAATTAACACTGCATTTAGTGCATTTTAAAAATAAGCGATAGTTCCAATGGAACATATAGCGGTGATGCTATCACTATATTCAGTGAATAGTAGTTGACATTATGTTTAGTGCATTTTAAAAATAGGTTGTAGTTCTAATGGAATATATAACAGTGATGCTATCACTATGTTCAGTGAATAGCGATTGACACTGCATTCAGTGCATTTTGAAAGCATTTTATAGTTTTGATGGAACATATAGTGGTGATGCTATCATTGTGTTTAGTGAATAGCAGTTGACACTACATTGAATGTACTTTGAAAATATGCTATAGTTCTAATAGAACATATAGCAGTGATGCTATCACTGTGTTTAGTGAATAGTAGTTAACACTACGTTTAGTGCATTTTCTATATTCCCAATAGGACATTTAGCGAGTGATTTTCATTATATTCTATGTGGGACATCTAGTGATCATGATTTTCACTATATTCCTTATGGAACATCTAGTGATTGTGATTTTCACTATATTCCCTTTGGGACGTCTAAGGATTGTGATTTTCATTATATTCCGTATGAGACATCTGGTGATCATGATTTTTACTATATTCCTTTTGGGACATTTAGTGAAAATATGCTATAACTACTATATGGTGTGTAACTAATTGCACTATAGTTTTTATAGAACATCTAGTAACTATGACTGAAAGTTTTGCTACATTTCCTGTGGAATGTTTAGCAAAAATATACTATAACTATTGTGTAGTGTATAGTAAAAGTGATTAAATTGCTATAATTACTATGTAATGTATGGTGAATTATGATTTAAAAGTTATTAACTATAATCCATCCATTAGTTTCTAGCTTTTAGTTGGCTATAACCCTTATGTTGTCTGCCTTTGATACTACATTCCATAATTTCTCGTGATTAGTTGCAACCCTTTCATTGCTCACTAATTAATTCTAATCAAACTTTAACCCTTTCTTTACTTGCCCTTGCTATTGTAACCCATAATTACTTATGATTTTTATCTTTGGCTGTTTGGTTCGAATGCTTGAATTTTTTGTGCTAACTATTTGGAATTTGTGCTGATTTTATTAAATTTCTATGCTAATTGCTTTGATCGACTACCTTCATTGCAGCTAATTTTGATTGACTTTATAGTGCCAGTGCTTATTCCATATATTGGGTTTATCTTCTTTTGGACTTGCTATTCCTAAATACTTGTCAAAGTTAGTTTCAACACGATATTTGTACAAAAAAGTACAATATATTTTTTAAAATTTATAAGAAAAATAATCACTTTATCATAAGATAATGTGCACTCAATGTATCTTACTAAATTTTATTTTCACGACTATAATTTATTTACAATTTAGAAGAGTCAGAGCATCATTAACCTTCTTATGCTGAGAGCATATTATTTACCAAGTGAAGAGCTTACTTCCATATCTAATTATTTACTATTTATTAACAATTTGCAAAAGAATTTGCTAAACAAAACTCATGGAATTTGAGCATAAACATATCGAATTCTGAGTATTAAAATAGTCTTAGAGTTATTTTTATGCTTTTCTTCCATATCCAAGTATTTCTTTACCTTTTTGATATTACTCAATGTGGATACCATTGGAAAGGTCCTTTGGATACTCATACTCTTACAGAGTATTGAAGTAGATAAAGCAACTTTTGATGTGGTCCTCTTTTAGTATTCACTTGCCTTTCTTGTATTATTAAGCGTGGATACTGTCAGAGGTTCATATTGATTCTCTTACTCATTTATGAGCACTATAGTAAATTATGTTTGCTCTTATTTTGATTCTCATCTTAGTATTCCCCTGCCTTTCTTATATTACTCAACGTGGATACCATCAAGGGATTTTATACTCATACTCATTTCTAAGCATTGGAGTAGATCATATGCACATTTAATATTCAAAAAATTGAAATGATACTTTGAAATTCAAGTAATTTATATTACAATTCCATAGATTTTGTTTTTACATATTCTTTCCCTCATTTGGGTGCAAAGTAAGCATTAGATTGATTAGAATTTTATAAACTTTCAAAACATAGCTGTTAACTAATCACCTGAATTTTGTGAGGCTAGTAAAAAAGCCATTATGATTAAAGGTCACGAGATAGGCTTTTCACACATGATCTTATGAAGTGGGTGAATTTACTTTTAATTTATGGATTTTATTATTAAGACCATACTTTATTACAAAATCTAAGGAAATAGGGTTATACTAATTCCTTTGGTATTTGTTAAGGTGTTTGTCACACAAGATGATATTTTGATGAGCAATTGGTGTTTGCCTTCTTGCTGATTCTTACTATCATGCTAGTTCTTTTTTGCTTCCTCATTCTTTTTTGTTTTTCCCTACACAAAATACCATAAGTTAATGTGGTCTATTTGCAAGTGAAAGGATTGTAAGTGTAATCTTATTATTTTACATTCTTCCTTTTTGATTGTGATGATGATGTCTCTAATCACAGGTGTCATGATACTCCATCATTGAGGTCATGGCCTGTGTCTGAATTTATCTTTCTATCATTCCAGTAATGCTATAGTAGAGGGTTTCATTCCTCTTCTTGATATCTTCTGCCAAAAAAGGTTTAGGAGTTAGATTTCTTATTTTTATCAAAGAAGTTTTTAGAGTGCATTTATCTCTAGTTTTGAGTGCATTCTTCCTTTTAAGGGTTGACGAATGTATCACTGGTATACTGGACCTTTTGATCAAGAATTGAGAGAAGTGTTTTAAGGAGTTGATGCTTTATCTTTGTTTAAGCATTCTTATGGCTATTAGAGACACATTCAGAAGCATTTGTTGGAGTATATTCCTATTGACCCATCTATGGTATACTTGTCTTTTGTTGCTCTTCATGTTTTTAATGTCTTTTGCATGCATAGTTCATGGGAGTAGGTTTTCCTTTTGTTGAGACTCCAGGTGATGCTTCAGAAGAGGCTATAAAGATGGATGTTGAGCCTAAAGAGCTTGAGCCTCTTACCCATCCTTCTAAGGTTGCATGAGATGAGGTTTCATAATAGTGTTGCCCTTCCTATTTTACTCCTTTAATTGCTTGACATGTGAATACTCTAACTACTTTCCTACACTTTCACAACACTAATTCTGAATGTTAGTATTATAGCATTTGTACAATCTTATCTGGGCCCAAAGAATTTTATTATGCAAAACATGTATTTTATAATAAATGTATGCAAGTGTATGCATGCTATGTATGATATGCATGATCCTAATAGGTCTTTTTTTTTGGAATAGAGCTATGTTGGCAACTTGGAATTTGAAAATAAGATGCTTCATAAACAACTTTTAGGTTTAAGCTTTGGATCCTTCAAGGTTGGTACTTTTGATGTTAGAGCTTTTGATATAGTTTGTCATATAGATGACTAGGCTAGCAAGTACAGTCCATGGCTTAGCACTAGAGCTCTTTGATTGATGCATTATTGAATTTTTCTTTTTATTACTGCTTTTCTTACAGTTTCCTTCTTTCTACCTTGAGATCTCTTTTGCTGACTCTTATACTTTAGTGTTCCATCTTCAAATGCATTTTATTATTCTATAATTTTTCCCCCCCTAATTTTATTTTTACCATAAAGTTATGTTTTGGCACCAAACTTTGATAGTTTTCCTCCATGGAGATGGTGACACTATAATCATCACTACTTATCATGAATAAAGCCAATCTCATTCCTATCATTATGACTGGATTCATTAATGCTATTATGGCAGTCTTGATTTGTTTATATGTGGAAGAAAGTTAGTTTATTCACTGTTACTATTAATCTAACCCCATTAGTTGTAGTCTTATGTATTACATATGCAAAGGAGTGAGTGAATTGGCTGAAGAGAGTTCTTAAGGCTAAAATCAACAAGAATTACTCTTTAAAGTACCCTTGAATAGAATATGAGGTTTGATGCTAACTGTAATAATAATTACAAGACAATAGTTGTAATACAAATTGTTGGACCAACTATATTCTTTAGGTATAAAGGGACACTAGATTTACAAATAAAATGATAGAGGGATGACAAAAAGAGAAAATATAACTAAAATAATGATCTTATAACTCTAATTTTAGCTTTCATTATGTATTTTCTTTCCATTCAGATACTTATGCAGTATTATAAAGACAAATATGCAATATTTGAACAAAGACTTCAAATTCAATTTTACTCATTCATTAGGGCAATCAGGATTGAATAACTAAAATAGTGATATCATAGCTTTGATTTTTTTTTTAACTTATAATTATGAAAAGGCCCTAAGGGAAATTCAATTTTGTAATTAAACTTAAAAATAAAGTTGCAACCTAGTCCTTAAAACTCATAATTTTAGTCCTAAAATCCAAAATCAATACCTAGAGGTCAATTTTGATCAAATTTTCATCATAGGAGCTCTCGTCACATCTATGCATCTTAAAATTGGGTCCTTACATCACCCTCATCCATATCTCCTATTTAGTATCAATTATTCAATCCTGATGGCTTATATATTTTTGTTGACCTACCCATACCAAACCAACAACTTGCCATCATCCCTTCTCTAATACAATAGGACCCACCCATAACTTGCAACCACCTGATGCAATTAAGGCCCTCCAATCCTACAAATACAAGAAAAGAAGCTCACCTTACCAACACAACATTACTTACTGAACCTACCTCATTTACGCAAGCTGCTAAACATTAAGAATGGCAACTTGCAATGCAAAATGAAATGGCAGCATTATGTCAAACTAACACATGGAAACTAGTGCCTTTACCTTCTAATGCTAATATTATTGGGAACTACTAGATTTATAAGATTAAAAGACATGCTGATGGAACTATAGAGTAGTTTAAAGCTCATTTAGTTGCCAAAGGTTACACTTAGGAGCATGGTCTAGACTATAGTGATACTTTTAGTCTAGTTTTCAAACCTATAATAATAAGGACTTTTCTTTTGGTTGCAATTTCAAAGTCTTGGTAGATACGACAATTAGATGTGAGCATGGTACAACCTCAAGAATTTATTGGTTTAGCTTTTCTACATTATGTTTATAAGTTAAAGAAATCATTGTATAGTCTTAAACAAGCACCTCATATTTATTTTAAAAACTTAGTGGTCATTTGATTTCTATCGGTTTTGTTGGTTTACATTCCGATTCATCACTTTTCACACATAACAACGGTACTCTATCTTGTTTCATTCTTATTTATGTTAACGATATTGTCCTCACTGGCAACAGTACTACCTTTGTTCAACGTGTTATTGATAAGTTATATTCCACCTTCTCTCTATGTGATCTTGGTATCTTACACTATTTTTTAGACATTAAAGTTCAATGTCTTCTCCTTACGCAACAAAGGTACATTCATGAACTTTTAAACAACATGGGCATGTTTTCTTACAAGCTAATTTAAACTCCTGTGGCTGATGATTCGTCCTTTTATAAAGATAATTCTGCTGTGTTGCCCACTTCAGAAGCTATCCAATATCCCTAATGTTATGGCCCACTCTAGTACAGCACTTTCACAAGACTTGATTTAAGTTTTACTATCAATAAGCTCACTTAATTCATGCATTCTCCTACTCATTAGCATTTTCAAGCTTTAAAATGGCTTTGCATTATTTAAAAGGCACTTCTATTGCTACATTAATGATTTCAAAGGCTCCATCCTTTGAGTTATTTACCTTTGTTGATGCTGATTGGGTTAGCAGTCTTGATGATCATCGCTCCATCGGCGAACATCTAATTTATTTGGGTCATAATTTAATTGGTTGGCACTCAAAAATACAAACCACTATCATAAGATCCTACTATGAGTTCAAGTTCAAAGCTATAGCTAATGTTTCGATTGAACTAACGTGGTTGTCCAAGCTTTTTTAAGAGTCGGGTGTTCGGGTTCCATTACACCTCACATTTGGTGTGACAATGTAAGTGCAGTTTTTGTCTCATCAAATGCAGCCTTTATAGCTTGCACTCGACATGTTGAGGTGGATTTCTATTTTGTGTGTGAGCAAGTGGCTACCAAATAATTAATTGTCCATTCCATTGCTTTAAAGGATTAACTTACTGATATTATGACTAAGTCGCTCCCAAAATCTGCATTTCTGTTCATTAGAGATAAGCTTTGGCTTCAAGTTTGTTTGCCTTCTGCTTATAGGGGTTATTCGGGTAACTACTGAGACTCCTACTTCTTTTCTTTTTTTATCAGTTGTATTTTCTATTATACATTCTAATCAACATTTATGTATATATGTACGCTGAAAACTCAATACAAGATACATATTTCCATTTTCTTGATATTCCTAGGTCCAATACACAATTTAAAGCATGACAACAATCAAATGAAAACAACACGTAACATCACTTCAGAATTAATCTTTAATGATACAGCTGCTGCCATTATTCATAGTAAATTATATTAAAGAAAAATTTAATAGTTAATCAAATATAAATATTAATAATATAAATGACAACAATAATTAGTTCACAGTAAATAATTAATTAAATGAATAATGATTTGAAAAATGTAAAAAGAATTTTTTTGGGAAGGCAAAGCTAAAAAAAGAAAAAACAATTACATAGTGCAAAATCTTGGAGTTACAACTCCAACAGTATTTAAAAAAAAGCAAATCTCTCATACCATCAGGTGGCCTATCTAAATAGAAACATCCTAGAGGAACATAAGTCCCATTATTTGCTTGAATTTAACAACATAATACGAATATATTAGTAATGTCAATAAATCAAAAATCAAAAGGGTTCATAAAAGCCAAAGTCCCTTAGTAAGTTGCCTATTTCCTAATGAAGCATATTCAAGATAGACACTCGTTATATAGAAAGCTGTCGATGTTAGGATGGCTATAATGTTAGCCTTCTTCATCACTTGGTTTTCAGGTGGGGATGATTTTAATGTGTCTTGAAATTTAAATCCAAAAATGTCATGAGAAAAGTGAAGAATAGTAATTAATTCAATGCTAGCAGTAAAATAAAATAGAAAAAATTTCCGCTTGAATGTTTTATGTTGTAAAGATACGTGTGTATATTAGAAAGAGCTTACTTGGATTTCTATAAGACTCCAGCACATAAGCAAGCAAATGCCATATCCTAGATTGCTCTCAACATCGTCCAAATTTTATCAGCTGCTGTTAAACACACTCCGATTTCCACTCCTGTTAGTGTAGTTCTTTCTCTTTTTCGTGTTTAGAATCCATTTTACCATCAAAACTATCTAAATTGTATCTTTATAGTAATATCTTCAGACTTTTACCCAAAAAAATTGCCCAAGATTGGAAAGAAGTCAATTACCTGATATAATCTTTGCAAGACCGAGTCCCATTCCAATCAAAGCATATCTAAAGGGCATGACTGATGCAAGAAAGGAAAGCCATGACATTTTATGGAGGTTTGGGATTTAAGATAGTAATATCTCAGTAAGTCACACTCCAATAATGTATAGACTGGTGGAATACTTGCATAAACTTGCATGGCCTCTCTTATGGAAACAATTTGACTTAAGCAAGGTCCTAAAGTTTAATACCCAATTTTTAAAAATAGCATAAATATTGATCTAACATAATAGAAACATAATTTTGACAGTTTACTTTTACTTCAGAAATATTTTCATGAACTTACACAATGCTTATACTAGAAGTGATTGTACAGTCAACAACCAGTATACTCATGAAGGTGTATTGGACTAACACAAATCCAGTACATATTTCCAGCTAATTGAATTAATGTAGTATAATTTTACAAGATACAAAATAAAAGTTAGTTACTGGGTATAAAATTAATAAAATGAACTTCAATAGACCTAGATTGGCTTTAACAGCTTCCATTTATGTGTCATTTCTCTTGCCATTTACTGGGTTAGGAGATCTGTAGGAATCAGCCATGAAGCTTAAAGTATAAAGGGTAATGAATGAGAAAGTTAAGAGACTGCTACTGCCAGCAACCTATCCCATTTGTGCCATTCCCTATACAAGAACTACTTCACCTACCTTCATTTCTTCAATCATTCAAAAACACACATTACAGAAAACCATCCCCTTTAAAAGTCCTATTATGATAATGCATCTTTAAGTATACAGCTGCTGCCATTATTCATAGCAAATCATTTAATAACCTTTCATTTCCCATCACTTGGATGTTTTGAAACTGAAAGAGCATACACCCACTATTCGGATAACTACTAAGACTCCTACTTCTTTTCTTCTTATATCAGTTGCATTTTTTGTTATGTATTCTAATCAATATCTCTGTATATATGTATGCTGAATACTCATTACAAGATACATCTTTGCATTCTCTCAATATTCCTAAGTTGGTATCAGAACCATCACGGCTACTAATCCTTTTTCAACATCCTCTAATACTTCTTCATCATCTTCTTTTACTCAAATTACGGTGGCAACCACTACTGCTCCACTACCATTAATCCTTCTGCTCACCTCTGAAAATTTGACAACCTTTGCTCCTAGCCATATTCAATAGACATTCTTAAAAAAAGCAAAACTCAAAAAACTATCTCTTACAGAAGCTTTAACTGTAACCTTTACTCAACTTCTATAACCTATATGGTGTTCTTGAAAATTTCAAACCTCCTCCACCTAAAGAGGTTCAAAACTCAACTACAATGGAACTCAAACTCAATCCTGTGTATTTTTAGTGGTTCAGTGAAGATCAACTATTGTTCTATTAGCTACTACCATCAATATCATAAGGTGTTTACCCACATTTACATGGTTTTAATTCTGCTGCTACAATTTGGAAAGCCTTGGAAGTGGCTTATGGTGTGGTAAGTAATGCTCAACACGCAGAACTATACATCGAACTCCTTGATCTTTAGAAAGATGACAAGTCCATTTCATATTACTTGTTTCAAGCAAAAAAACTTACTGACTCCCTTGCCATGGTGGGACAATCCCTCTCCTTAGCTGAGTTTAATGCCATCATGTATAGGCAATTGGGATCTAATTTCAATGGTGTATTTAGTGCCCTTCAACAGTTATCAAAACCTCCTTCTTTCAACGATCTCCATGGTCAATTAGTCTCATACAAACTCTTACTTAAATCATAGCAGGTTTCTCCTCCCACAGCACCTACTGCACATGTTGCTTAAGCATCTTCCTTCTCTAATTTTTCGGACAATTGCTCCTAATTTGATGCCACCTGATCCTTTTATGGCCAAGGTCTACGTGCAGGTGTCCCCTCTATCTTTCGTGATTTTCACTTATCTTATGAAACATGTGGTTATTCAAACCGTACAGCTGTTGATTGTCGAAGACAATTTGATCAGAATTTTCAAGTCCATAATTTTAGCCATAACATGGACCAGCACAATACTTAGCATTCTGCATTATCGCAAGCCAACCTCTCCTTACTTTGTCAGTCTCCATCAACCACTTCTTTAGGTTTTGAATGGTATCCTGATACTAGGGCAAGTCACCATATCACCCCAGATATTTCTTCCTTGATTATTATTGAAGAGTATAAAAGTAATGAAAAAGTAGTTGTAGGCAATGGCAATGGTTTAACTATATCTAATGTTGGTTCAGGTAATCTACCATCATTATGCCATAAATCTCTTAAACTCACTAGGATCTTGCATGTTCCCTAAATCACTAAACTGTTACTTTCAGTTAATAAAGTTTATTATGATAACAATTATTTTTTTGAGTTTTGCCCTAACCATTTTTTTGTTAAGGATTTACAGACCAAACAACCCCTAAGGAACAAGTGAATTAGGATTTTACAAGCTGCATTCAACAATTCCTACTTCTCCTCTAGTGATGACTTATCTTGCTAATTTGGAGACTTGTCATGCTTGTATATGGGACATCTAAATTCCAATGTTGTTTGGCATCTTATTAATTGTTTTAAATTACCTTGTTCAAATAAGATTTCTTCTTCCACTACATTTCATGCCTGTTATTTAGGCAAACTACATCGTAATTCATTACCATCCACAAATAATAGAAGTCTAGGGCCTTGCTCCTCTTCTTTTCTCTACTACAGAAAAATACTGTCATTTTTACTTTGTCATTTTTAGTGATGATTTCTCTTTGTTTACATGGTTGTTCCTATTAAAAATAAAAGTGATGTTGCTTCTATTTTTCTCCAATTTTAAGCCTTTATGAAAAGCATTTTAATCAATCCATTAAATCATTTAATTTAGATTAGGGTGGTGAATTTCACCCATTATTCAATCATTTTAAGACCATTAGAATTCTTCATAGAATGGCTTGTCCATACATGCATGAGGAAAATGGTACTACTGAATGAAAAATCAGGCATGTTGTAGACATTGGTCTTACACTTCTTTGTCATTATGGGGCACCATTTAAATATTGACAATTTGCATTTGAGACTGCCACTTATTTAATTAATTGTATGCCTTCTACGTCTCTAAATAATTCCATTCCATATCAATTACTCTATAATAAAGCACCAGATTTCAATTCTTTCAAAATATTAAATTGTGCTATTTATCCTTTACTATGTGCTCATAACCAACACAAATTTTCATATCACAATAAACAATGTGTTTTCCAAGGATATTCTTCTTATTATAATGGTTACCATTGTCTACATAAGGATAATGGCTGAATTTACATGGCAAGGCATGTGAAATTTGATAAACAACAATTTTTGTTTAAATAGGTCTCTCAATCCTCATGCAACACCAAACACCATAACAAATGGCAAGAGCTTTGCATAGCTTTCTTCAATAAGTACTTTCCACCAACTAAAGTACTCAAAATCATAAATTAAATCAACCTTTTTTGTTATTAAAGAGGATACAATTTTTTATGAATGTTGTGAAAGATTCAAATATCTTCAGAGATAGTGTCCACTATGGTTAATTCCTTCGTGGGATTTGGTAAAGGAGTTAATCCAGCAGTCAAAGTAAATATAGTTGCATCTGCTCGAGTAATTATTATCTTAAAGACACTCGAGGATGCTTTGAAGTTTTTGAAAGAAATGGCAAATAGAAGGCCTTTGGTCCAATAAGAGGGCCATTCCGAAGAGAGGGGGAGCAGTTGAGCTTAATAGCTTAACAATGCTAAATGAAAAAATGGATGCTTTATCGAAAAGGATAAACAAAATAAATGCTAATGCAATTTCTAACTTGTCATTTTCTTGTGAATTGTGTCAGGGTGGTCATCCAAATATTGAGTGTCAAATGATGCAAGGACTATCAATGGAGAATGTTAACTATGTGACCAACTTCAAGGGCATCAGAACCTAGTGCATGGAAACACCTATAATCCTAGTTAGAGAAATCATCCTAATTTCTCCTAGAGGAATTAAGAAAATAACTAGAGTAGGCCACAAGCACCACTACGTTTTGGAGGGCTGAATGCATAACATCACTAATCTAATTTTCATTATGAAAAGGTTCATCTTTAGGGACTTTTTTAAAGAGCAAGTTGGAGAAGTTCATGATTGTGATGTTTACAAAAATGAACCAACAAGATGAAGCTATAAAGATGTTAGTGGGAAAATTTGAGCTAATGTACCAAGACACTCAGTTCATGTTCAAGAATCATTCTTCTATCCATAATTTGAGGTGGAAATGGGGCAACTAGCAAACTCCTTATCAATGAGAAATCAAGGTTCCTTGCCAAGAAACATTGAAAAGAATCCAAAGAGCTATTGAAGGCTATTACCTTAAGAAGTGGAATAGAGATTCAAACCCTAAAAACAACTGTGGAATATGAGAAGGTGAAGAAGAATGAAGAGGAGAAGGAACAAGAAGATGAGTGGGTTAAAGTCCAAGTGGAAAAAGAATAAGAAGTTAAGGATAAAAATATAGAGAAATCAACAACACCACTAGTGAAGCCTTATAAACCTTTAGTTCCATATCCTCAAAGGTTAAAGAAATAGGAGCATGATTAATTGTTTACAAAATTATTAGAGAGGTTTAAAACACTCCACATCAATATGCTTATTATAAAATGTCTTTCTTAGATGCCAAAATATGCCAAGTTTTTAAATGAGCTAATTTCTAATAAAAATAAGTTACAGGAGTTTGAAACAGTCACACTCATGAAGGAGTGTATGCAATCATCTTAAATAAACTTCCTTTGAATAGGAAGCATCCAAGGAGTCTCACTATCCTATGTTCTATTAGAAACTTGAATTTTTAAAGAGCTTTATATGATTTAAGAGCTTCAATTTATCTTATGTGTTTGTCTATTTATAGGAAATTAAGGCTAAGAGAAGCAAAACCCATAAATATCTAATTACATCTTGTAGACAGGACAGTGAAGGAATCAGAAGGCATAGTGAAAGATGTGTTAGTAAGTGTTGGGAAATTCATTTTTCCAATTAATTTTATAGTCCTTAACTTTGAAGAGGATAAGGAGGTCCTATTAATCCTTAGTATGCCTTTTCTTTACACTATAAGAGCAATCATTAATGTTTATGGTAGAACTCTCACATTAAGAGTAGGGGATGAAAGCTGTATGTTTAACTTTTATTAAAGCATGAAACACCCATATGATGAGGATTTTTGCATAAAAGTTTGAAAAGAGTCCTAGAGGGGGGTGAATAGGACTATCAAATAAAAATGACAAATTAAAAGTATTCTTTGCAATAATTGAATGGAAGTTGAGAAGGAAAAATGAAGAACACAAACATTTAAGGAGTTTATATTCAATAACAATCCTATATCTCAACCTAACTTATACCTAAGTTAGGATTTTCAATCACCTACAATCTTAATCATAAGATTGAGATTACATAAAAGTTTTATGGCTCACTCTTACAACCTTACAACATGAGTTTTCAAGATTCACTTAAAAACCATATCCCAAGTGTTTCAATGGACAACCCTTAAACCAATTCTTTTAGAAATAAATCTAACTTCCCTTCTAATCTATCCTAAGATTTAAGCTGAAGAGAAATTATATTTCTAACACATAACCAACTCTCATAAGAGTTATACAAACAAAGAATTGTTTAAGAGAATTTTAGAGCTCAATTGAATGCTTAAGAAAGAATGATAAACAAGTTTTTTAACTTCCATTCAGCTCCAGAGGTGTTTATATAAGAAAAAACTAAAAAATATAGCTATTGGATGTGCAAATAATATGTCCAAAATTTATATTTTGAATTCAATTTTTATAATTTTAAATTATTGAAGGTGATGCTATTAGATAGCTATACATGGATTGAAACTATAATTGGCTATTGAAGATGCTCAATTTTTCCCATACTTTCTTTATAAAAGTTATAAATATTTGACATAGCTTTCCATATCAGTTTGAATCACCTCAATTGGACTTCTATAGCTTCAGATATGTCCAAAATACTAAGAGCTATGCAATCTAAAATGCATACTACTATTAGACAGCTGTGCACAAGTTGAATCTATGATTTTTTATGGAAGACATTTAAATTTGCTTTAATTTCTTTATTAAAGTTGTAGATATTTACTTATCTTTCCATTTCATGTTGAATCTCCTCAATTGGACATCTTTATCTCCAGATATGTCCAAAATACTAAGAGTTATGTAATCTAAAATGCAGACTACTATCAAACATTTGTACACAAGTTAAGGCTGTGATTTTATATTGAAGAAGTTTTAATTTACCAAAACTTTCTTCATAAAAGTTTTAGATAATTGAGTTATTTTTGCATATCATTTTAAATCACCTTAATTAAACATTTATAACTCAAGATACATCTAAAATACTAAGACCTATGCAATTTAAAATTTCAAATGCATACATTGAATTTGACTCAATATTTTCATCCATAAATGAACTCATATTTTCATAAATAAGCCCAATAAAAAGCTTAAGATGTCTACTTCAAATGTGAAGAAGATAATTTTCTCATTATAAAGCTCTAAGGATGTCAAAAGCCTTATTGAATCTCAGAGGTTGAATCAGCCCAAGATAACCATACTTCATTTTAATTTCCAATAGAGTCCTAACTTATACACACTTAGACAAAAAAATTAAATGCTCAAAATTAAGTTTGTTAAAATGAAAATTAAGATGGATTATTGCTAAGGTCAAGAAAGTTGATTTTGTTGATAAATGTGTGAATGAAGTCCAACGATGAAGGTTGGCAAAATCTGTCGAAATTGAGAATATTGAGAAGTGTTTTCAGGTACAATCCCCTCAAGATGGAGTACACCTCAAACAACAACCCCATATAACACACATGAAATTACCAAACACTGAACCCACACCACCCTTAACCATTAAACCACCAAAATTAGACTTGAAACCTTTACCCCAATATTTGAGGTACACTTTTCTAGGAGAAGATTAAATAGTACTTATGATTATATCCTCTAAACTCAATAAAGATTAAGAGGATTTATTAATGGACATGCTAAAGAGGAGAGTAAAAGCAATTGGGTGGCAAATTTCTGATATTAGGGTGTAGGCAGCGGGGTTTAGTGTGCATCTAAGATGTTAGCAACCATGATATTGTTTGAGCACAGGGCTCTAGAGAACACACTAACCACTATCACAAAGACATAGTGTGAAAATGAGAAGTTGCTACCCAGAGTAATAACTGGGACAAATTGAAAATGGTGGTACTCGATTCTTTATAAGAAAGCTACCACCACAACCAGGAGATTCTAGATATGGAATACTAACTTCTTTTAGTCTTATGTTCATTTAGAATTACTTTATGAATTACTATCTTATCCTCTATCTGCTTGCAATTTCATATAAACCCTTATTTTAAATAATTAACCTCAGGCGAACTGGTCATGAAAAATACATATAAACAATGCATTCATCAAAGTTCACAATCCCAAAGTTAGTCTAATCTACATTGATTTTAATTAAATGGGCTAAATCTATATATTTTGATTCATAAGAGACCCTAAAGACTAATGAGCCTATTTCCTATTTAATTTTAATTAAGTAAACCTAAGTCTATTTATTTTAATTCTAAAAAAGAGCCTAAATCTACAAATTATGAAGTATTTAAATTAGTGGGTCTAATTCTACATATTTTAATGCTATGATCACCTTAAATCTATAAGTTATGGAAAAGGCTTCAATTTAATGGGCAAAGTCTAAATTAATTAAATTAAACTAAAGTGGGCCTATAACTAATTAATTAAATGGGCGTAAGTTATCCTTAACCTAATTTCTAATTAATTATGGACCCAAAGATATATTTTAATTAAAATCTGGACCTAATTAATTAATAACCTATTAAATGAAATGGGCTTTAAAAATGGGCTAAAAAGAGCTAACTAAACTTAAAATTAATTAAATGGGTTAGAGCCTAACATGAGCTTGGGGTCCAAAACATATAAAAATAAATAAGCAAGCCCCAAAACATAAAAAAAAAATACAAAAACAATCAAATAAAAGATCAAACAATCAATTAATTTATTTCTTCTAATACATCTAATTTAGTTAAGTGACCTTAAACAACAAATTATTAATAAATAAAATAATTAACAAAAACCTTAATTCTATCCACTTAAATCTAATTCAATTTCAATTAAAAAAACCTCTCTATAGCCATTATTTTGAATTAATCACCCAATTAAAATCATAATCTTACTATCAATTAATTAAAATAAACACATAACCACACACAGGATTCCATTATTCTCAATATTGAGGCTATTACAATGATTGAAAAAACTAAGACAACCTAAAAAACTAAATACAAAATACAAAATAATAGCAAAAAAATAAATAAAAAAACCTAGAAACTATATTCAACTCCAAATTTCAATCAATAGCATCCTATGGATCTTTATGGATTTTATTCTCTACAATGAATTCACTATATAACTCCCTCTATATTCACAAATAAAAACACAAAAATAAATAATGATTAGTAATTAAAGAAAATAAAATTAAAAATAAAATAAAATTAAAATTCAATGAAACTAAAATAATCAAATAAAATAAAAGAAGAGGGTAAAAGAAGAGGTGATTGGATGGATGCAGTATTGATTTGCTCTTCAAAGTGGTATAAATCATCGTTATTTTTAGAACAAATCTCCAATGCTTGATTTTTCCTCCCCAAAAGTCTATTGTTTCTTCTTAAAAGAATAGTACCTTTAAAAAAAATTTAGTTGAAAACTGATAAAAAGAAAGGAAGAAGAAGTCCTCAAAAATCCCCCTTTTCTAGGAGAGTTGAGCTGGGTTTATATAGAAAACCCTAGCTAAAGTCACATCTCCTTCTATGACTTCTCCTATTCACAGTGATAAAGTTTTAGTTTAAAAATGACTTTTAATTTCTTAAAAAATTTAGATAAATCTCAAAAAAGGGATTTATCACATTATTTAGAAAATGAAATTTTTTATTTATTGAAAAATCAAAGATATAGACGGAACACATTTAATTCTGACTAGGATTATATAATTATGATTGAAATTATACAATCTCGATCAGTTTTATATAATTTCAGTTGGAATTATGTAATTTCGATCGTAATTATGGAATTTTGATCTCTTTTTTATTTTTAATTACAGAAAGACCCTTTAAAGAATTAAACTTTTTCAATTAGGTCCTTAAAGAAATCATTACAATTAAGTCTTAAAAACTAATTAAGTTCTTTTGAAAATGCATTTAGGCTTTTGAGGTTTCAAACTTTAAAAAAACTAATTAAGTTCTTTTGATAATCCATTTAGGCTTTTGAGGTTTCAAACTTTAAGTGTTGAAGGTCTATTTAAAATATTTTCATCATTGCAGTCCTCTGTCACATCCATATTCCATCTTCCTAAAATTAGGTGTTTACAGTTGCCCCCCTTTGTTACTGTTTACTTGACAAATTGTGGCAAAGCAAATAAGCACATAATTTCTTTTAGATACATACCTATGCACCTTAAGGCTTTTACCTGTAAGTGATTGCCGGTTCACGATGAATGCTAATGTTGCTATGCAATACTAGGTAGAATATTAAAGCATATGAGAATACAGTATACTTAGATGTATAACGTCGATTTGAAAATGCACTACACTTAGACATGTAGCGTTGATATGAGAATACACTACACTCAGACGTGTAGTGTTGAGAATACACTATACTCAGACGTATAGGGTTGATTTGGAAAGATACATTATACTCAGATGTATAATGTTGATTATACTCAGATGTATAGTGTTGAAAAGATACATTATACTCGGACGTATAATGTTAACTATACTAAGATGTATAGTATTGAAAAGATACATTATACTCGAACGTATAATGTTGACTATACTCAGATGTATAGTATTGATTGACAAGATACATTATACTCGGATGTATAATGTTGGCTATACTCGAATGTATAGTATTGAAAAGATACATTATATTCGAAGTATAATGTTGACTATACTTAGATGTATAGTTTTGATTGAAAAGATACATTATACTTGAGCATATAATGTTAACTATACTCTAACATATAGTATGGAAAAGATATATTATACTCGAACGTATAATGTTGACTATACTTAGACGTATAGTATTGATTGAAAAGATACATTATACTCGGATGTATAATGTTCACTATACTATGATGTATAGTATTAATTAACAAGATGCATTATAATCAGACATATAATATTGACTATACTTAGATGTATAGTATTGATTGAAAAGATACATTATACTCAGGTATATAATATTAACTATACTCGGACATATAGTATTGAAAAGATACATTATACTCGGACGTATAATGTTGACTATACTCATATGTATACTATTGATTTAAAAGATGCATTATACTCGGACTTTAATGTTAACTATACTCTGATGTATAGTATTCATTGACAAGATAAATTATACTCGGACATATAATGTTGATTGTACTCGGACGTATAGTATTGATTTGAAAAGATACATTATACTTGAACATATAATGTTAACTATACTCAGATGTACAGTATTGATTTAAAAGATACATTACACTCAGATGTATAATATTGACTCTACTAGGACGTATAGTATTGATTTGAAAATGCACTACACTCGAACATGTAGTGTTGATATGAGAATACACTATAGCTAGACGTATAATGTTGATTGTGATTTCACTACATTCCCTATGGGATGTTTAGTGGTTATGACTTTCACTATATTCCTTATGGGATATCTAGCGGTCGTGATTTTCACTATATTCCCTATAGGATGTCTAATTATGTGATTTTCACTATATTCCCTATGATACATCTAATGATTGTGATTTTCACTATATTCCATATAGGACATCTAGTGATTGTGATTTTCACTATATTCCTTATAGGACATCTAGTGATCATGATTTTCACTATATTCCCTTTGGGACATCTAGTGATTATGTTTTTCACTATATTCCTTATGGGATGTCTAGTGGTCGTGATTTTCATTATATTCCCTATGGGACGTTTAGTGACCGTGATTTTCACTATATTCCCTATAGGACGTCTAGTGATTATGATTTTCACTATATTTCCTATGGAATGTCTAGTGATCATGATTTTTACTCTATTCCCTATGGGACGTTTAATGATTATGATTTTCACTATATTCCCCATTGGACATCTAGTGATCATATGCTATAACTACTGTGTAGTGTCTAGAAAATTGTATTATAGTTCCTATGGAATGTCTAGTAATTGTGATTGAAAGTTTTACCATATTTCCTGTGGAAAGTTTAGCCAAAATATGCTATAACTACTGTGTAGTGTAAAACTAAAGAAAAATATGCTATAGGTCCTGTGGATCGTTTAGCAAATTGTGAGAATGGTGCTATAAATCCTATGGAGCATTTAATAAAAAGATTTGAAAGATGCTATAATTCCCATGGAATGTCTAGCAAAAAGATTTAAAATGTGTTGTAACTACTGTGTAGTGTCTAACAAAATGGATTAAAAGTGTGCTATAACTACTATGTGGTGTCTAGCCAATGATGATTTAATAGTGTTATAAATACTATGTAGTGTCTAGCAAGTTGTGATTGTTTAGAATTTTTATTTATATGCATAGCATATAACAAGGTGAATCTGAAAATTATGTTATAGTTACTATATAGCATATAATTGAGATGAAGTGCAGTGTATGCAAAATGCGGACATCTCATTGGAATTTCATGTTGACTAGGATTTTAAGATTTTTATGTCAACCAACTATGTTGATGGATTGGAATTTGTGCTGATTTACTTTGAATTTTTGCTGATTAACTCTGATCAACCGCTTTTGTTGCTTACTGACTTTGATTAACTTATTGGCACTAGTGCTGATTCCATATCTTGGGTTTATCTTCTTCTAGAACTACTATTCATACAGATTTGTTAAAGTTAGTTTCAACATGATAATTGTACAAAAAAGTACATTATATTTTTGAAAATTTATGAGAAAATTCATCATTTTATCATGAGATAATGTGTACTCAATGAATCTCACTAATTTTGATTTTTATGACTATCATTTATTTGCCATTCATAAAAGTCAAAGATATCATTAATCATCTTACACTTAGAGCATATCTTTTACCAAGTGAAGAGCTTACTTCCAAACCTACTTTAAGGGAGAATTTGCCATATAAAACTTATGAAATTTGAGCATAAAAGGATCTAATTCTGAGTGTTAAAATAGTCTTTGAGTTATTTTTGTGCTTTCCTTCCTTATTCAAGTATTCCCCTACCTTTCTCATATTACTAAGCATGGATACCATTGGAAAGGTCCTTTGGATACTCATACTCTTACAGACCCTTGGAGTAAATATAGGAATTTTTAGCATGGCTTCTTTTAGTATTGCCCTACATTTCTTGTGTTGCTCAGTATGGATATCACCAAAGGTTCACATTGATACTCTTGCTCATTTTTTTAGCATTAGAGTAAATTTTGTTTGCTCTTATTTCATTTCTCCTTTTAGTATTTCCCCACCTTTCTTATATTACTCAGCATGTATACCGTTAAGGGATTTTGTATTCATACTTATTTATGAGCACTAGAGTAGATTATATGCAAATTTATTATTCAAAAGACTAAAAGGATACTTTAAAATTCAAGCAATTTATATTGCAAGTCCACATATTCTATCTTTGCATTTTTCCCCTCATTCATATGCAAAATAAGCATTAGATTGATTAGAGTTTATAAACTATCAACATAAAGTTGTTAACTAATCATTTGAATTCCGTGATGCTAATAAAAAAGAGCCATTATGATAAAAGGTCATAAGATAATATTTTTTGCACATGATCTCGTGAAGTGGATGAATTGCTCTTCAATTTATGAATTTTATTATTGAGATTGTACTTTATTATAGAATCTAAGGAAATAGAGTTTTGTTACTTCCCTTTATTATCTTAATAGGTGTTTAGCATTTTTATATCTAGCCCATTCTTATTGATGTAATGGTTCCTTTCCCCTTTTTCATTCTCTTTTATTTTTCCCATTAAAGTTGTGGCTTTGGGCTACATTTGTATTTCCGCCACTCCATTAATGCTATGGTAAAGGGCTTTAGTCCTCTTCTTGATATCTCTTATAAAAAAATTTTAGGAGTTAGAGATCTTATTTATTAATTAAATAATTTTTTTAAACTATATTCATTTTAAGTTTTGAGTGAATTCTTCCCTTTTATAGGGCCAACAAATGTATTGTTGACATATTGGACTTTCTCATCACCATATTCTATACCCTACACTGGTCTAATTGTTGTGGAGATATATTCTAGATGATGCTCCAAATGAGACTATAGAGATGGATGTTGAATATAAGGAGCTTAAGCATCCCATCGAGCCTCTTGAGGTTGCAAAGATGATGACTTTTCAAATATCACTATCGGTGATATTCCCTTAGTGGATGGGCCCATAATTTTTTAGGCTCTTATGGTCTAAAGTCCCGTTAAGTATTAGGTTCACCTTGATAGTGTTAACCTTTTCCTTCAGATGTAAACATTTTGACTACCTTTTTATATTTTTACAACACTAACTTTGAATGTTAGTAGCAAAGTATTTACATAATCTTGCCTAGGATCAAAGACAATCTTACTTAGGTTCACAGACTTTATTGTACAAAATAAGTATTTCACTACAAATGTATGCAAGTGTATACATGCTATGTATAATATGCATGTTTGTACTAGGTATTCTATTTGGAACAGAGCTATATTGTTGATCTTGGAGTGTAAGAATGAGGTATTTTGTCAGCAACTTGTAGATTTGAGCATTGGATACTTTGAGGTTGGTACTTCTGATGTTAGAGCTTCTGATATAGTTTGTCAAATAGATGACCAGGCTATGCTATACTGATGAATTATTGGTTGTTGCTTATAGTTTACTTCTTTTTGCCCCCAGAACTCCTATATTTCAGTGTTCCATCTTTACTCTTTGAATGCAGATTGACTGTTCTATCCCCAACTTGCCCTATAGTCACATTTTACCTCCAGTTTCATTTTGAATTCATTTATGTTATTCTAATAGTCTTTTTCTTCATATGTGCAAGAGACTCAATTTGTTCACTACTGTTATTAACCCTTTATCTTACTAACCCTATTAGTTGTAGTCTCATGTATTAAAGATGTAGAGGAGTGAGTGAATTGACTGAAGAGAATTCTTGATACTAAAATCAACTAAACTTTCTCATATTGTAAGCTAAAGTATTAACTTGTGTAATCACTTTGTTCTGGTTACATGCTTAAACTTTCTTTTTCTCTATCACATCTCTACCATCAGTGTTATCATCTTTAATTCATTCATCACTATTACTACTGATGTTGAGGGTTGTCCTTTAAGGTAGGATTTTCTGAACAATATGAAATACCTATAGCTTCAAAAGATTCTCGAGCAGAACATAAGGCTTGATGCTAATGCTATAATTGATGATAGTTACAATGCAAGACTTGCACTGCAAGTTATTGAGCCACCTAAATTGTTTATGTACAAGAGGGCACAAGAGTTACAAAAAAAAATCATAAAGGGGTAGTGAAAAGAGAAAACATAACTAAAATAGTGATCTCATATCTCTGATTTAGCTTTCATTATGTATTGTCTTTCTGTTTAGATACTTATGCAGTATGATAAAGATGAATATGCAATATTTGAACAAAAATTTTAGATTCAATTATACTCATTCATTAAGGTAAAAATGATAACATTTATTACATCACATGATATAACTCCTATTACCAATTAGTCCTTTTAGGTTTTCTAACATAACATTTTTTCTCTTATTTTTACCTGATTGTCCTTTTTCTTTCTCTTTTTTTCTCTTGTTTTCACTTTTCCTTTCCCTTAAATTTTCTATCCTTAAAAGTTACATTATGTGATATATGAATGTTCTTTGAATTTTCATTTGTGCCTATGTTGAATGAATCTAATTAAATTGAATTTATGTCAAATATGTAGATGCAACTAATATTATAATGCACAGTACCATTGGATATACTTTACATAAGTAGGTATGATCAGAATTCAAATCATCAATCATTAAAACAAAGCAAGTTCTAAAGAAACTAAAATTTTATTTAAAGAAGACAATAAGAAAATTTATTTCCTATTCTAGTTGTTAGGGATGCTGAGTATCAAGGTGGCTAACATAATGGTTGTTCTTGCATCTTCTTGCCAACTGTCTCCATGACTTTATCTTTTTGTACCATCATTATGCATGTTTCTTACTTGTCTAGTATCTTCTCATCATTAAACTCATCACTCTATCCTATAGGCACGATCAACTTGAAGGGTATGTCAAAAGAAGGTGGTTTAGTGTAAAACGCCTTGTAGTCAAATTGGCATGAAGTTTATCCCAACATGTCTTCTACTCTTTCCACATCTTTAGGGGTATAGGAGATTTCTCATTGGTTTTAAGGTCAATTCACTTAAAGGAGTTTAGCACTTCTTCCTCACTTACTCTTGAGCTGCTCATTATGGTGGTTAGGGGTAGAACATTTCGATAGTTTAGGAAAGGATTATTTTTGGTGCTTGGACTTTCAGGATCTGTGATCTTTCCAAAGTCTATAAGGTTTTGGATTTCATGTTTATGGTGAGTGCAGGTATCTGTGGACTGTCCAAGTACTTGGTGGAATTTGCAATGGAATTTGGATTTGGTGGCTTAGAGAAGGTTAAGGGTCTAAGAAGGCCTTTTTGGATCAAACGGTCTAGGATTTTAGATAGGGGTTAGTTAAAATAAAAGAATCTCCTTAGTTGTTGAATAGCATACACTTTTATAATCTAACTAGTGCTTCTTTGCTGTGTGCCCCTGGTTGGGTAGTTTCTTACTCTGGTGCTTTTAGTAATCTTATTTTTCTCACTTTCAATCTCCTCAGCTTGCAACCCATCATCATAAAGGTCAACAAATGTATTTGGGTTCATCATTTGCAACCTCTCAACCAAATTAGGTGACACATTTCGAACAATCATCCTAACCTTATCCTTTTCAACTAGCTTATTTTTTATTAGTCCTACCTTATTCTTGAATCTAGTAAAAAAAATATCAAAATGATTCATTAGGCTTTTGCTTGGTCAATTTTAAGCCTAGTATTATGGTCATATTATTTTAGAAAAGTAGTACACAATTCTCTCCAATCAGCTCGGATAGACTTCTTTAACCCATTATACCAATTAACAACCATACCCTCTAAGAATAGTACAAATAACTTGGTAACTACAGGCAAAGGTGTTAGTGATATGCACTAGGTCAATCATTTGATTATGTATTAACTTTCTTATTTTAGTAATAAAAAGGTATTTCATTATCATTTGATTTTATGATAATTATATGAATAGTTAATTCTTACTAAGGCCATCAAGTGTGTGACTTGATAGTAAAACCCTTAGATTAAAATAAGAGTTCTATTCTAATTATCCCTAACCATTTATTCATTATATAAATATTAAAGTATTAAGGCTAGTATGATGTTGACTGATGGTTATGTTTTACTAATCATGAATATGAGATATTAAGTCAACTCATAAGTACATGATGGGAGATCATATACTGGATTGATCCACCACGAGAATACTGCATAGAATATTGTCATAAGTATTTCTCATCACAGTAATTTTATTTTAGTCCTTTGACCTTGAAATCATCATGGATTTCTACATAGCTATTTTATGTTTTGACACATTCTAACATTGCCTTTAACCGGACGATTAAATAGGATGTTGTTGGATATGAAATTAGTTATGCGAGGAATGTTAATGATTTAGAAGGAATTTATCCCTCATTAATATGAGAAAGATATCTATGGGCCCCTTGATGAGATAGACTGAAGGAAAATGCATGGCCATGCTGATATGAATTGATAAAGAGTTATCATTTTCAGTCTACTTGGAATTAAGTCAGAATATTGAACTATATAAGGATGAAATTCTATGCCTTATGTTCAATTAAGATATCATATGATAAAGGGATGATAAAATTCACTGTAATTAGGTTATGTCGGATTATTGATTTCGCATGACTTGGGTAGTCATAATGTCTTGCTAGAGGCCACTTATGACATGTAGGCCTAAATAGAGATTTAGGCCCACTGCTAATGTTATATGAACCTACAGGGTCACACACTTAGAACAAGCCCAACACGATTATGAGTTTAATAAGCCCAAAATAAACTCTATGGAAATAAATAATTAAAGTGTTTTATTTATTTATTTATTTGAGATAAATGTTATTTTAAATAAATAAATAAGATATTATTTCTGATTTGTTTTTAAAACCAAATCAAAATGTAATAAATGGAAATTACCAAAAAGGTTTTTGGTAGGTGAAACCCTAATTTGGAGTCTATAAATATGTTATATTCTCTAGGGATTAACAGTTGTTGTTTTTCCTTGCCTCCAAAACAGTTTTCTCTCTTCTTAGAAAACAAACATAGATTTTTTCTTTTCTTGATTTGTGAGACAATCAAGAAGGTTGCTAGCACACACTCCAATTCATTTTGTGAAGGACTGTTCGTGTGGATACCTATAGAGGATGCATCCTTTTGGAGACATCTAGATCCGAACAACCAAAGCAAAAAGCTCGAGGTAAGGTGTCACCAGTGTGAACCTCCTCTCATCCTTCCAGAAAATCTTGCCTCTTATGCGTCTTGGTGAGATTCTTGAAACCCTAGATTTAATCAAGTAGTCGAATTATATGGATTCAGGTTTGGGAACGTGATAAAATTTTAATTTTTCCATTGCGTTTGTATCACGGAACACCAACAGTGGTATCAGAGCCACTTGTAATTTGATTAATTGATTATGTGTATATGTGATATATGTTAGGGTTTATGATTCATTTTGAAAAGGGTTTTCAAAATTATCAAAAGGGTTTTGATTTGTTTTGTGACAATTCTTTGTAATCTATTTGAAAACAGAATTAAACATTAATTTGATTAATGTTTGTATTGGTTTAATGTGATTAAACTAAAAGTAGCTTTTGATTTTATGAATACAGGATGCTGTTTCTTGAAAAAGGAATTAAGTATAATCTGTGCTAGCAGGTAGCACGGCCGTGCGCATTTAGCACATGACTGTGTATGATATGACATCAATCAGGGAGCATGGCCATGCGCATTTTGCACACGGCCGTGCGACCTGATGAATAGGCAAAGTCAAATTTGTACAAGTATACAAATTGATCTGTTTATTGCCCCTTTTTTTGTGATTTTTGATTATGATCAAAATCAGTTGCTAGCATAGATGTTTTTATGAAAATATAAAATTTATTTTTGATCTGTTTTGAACAGAACTTTCAAACTGTAAGATGTTTACAGAAAGTGATGTCTTTTAAGCAGCATCTGATTCAGTAATATGATTACGAAAATTGGTTAGTTGCTTCCTTGACATAAATTAGGGTTTCAACTTAATTTAATCGTATTCAATTATTGTTATGTTGTATTGCATGGCATCATATGGCATCACATACATAACAACAAATAAATAAATGTGACATAGCATGGCCCAAATCTAAGTTGATCTTCATAAGCCAATATGAAGATCAATGGTCAAACCTAGGTAATATTACAATTACAAATTGAGCCTCCAACTTGGATCTCCATCTTCTACCATGGATCTCCTTCTTTGGTTCCCACCTTGGATCTCCATCCTGGGCCTCCAACTTGAATTGCACCATGGGTCTTGATTTATAAAAATTGTTGTAATTTATTCTACACCATTCTAATAAAATAAATACAACAAAACAAAAAAAAATCGTAGGCCGTATTTAAAATTACAACCCATAAAAATAAAATCCAATCACATTGGTCTAAGGGCCATGCTATGCACCATGCATAAAACAACAAACATGTATAACATAATAATCTATTTAGTTATTAAATCCAATTATTATGTTAAAAATAAAATAATGTGACAATTCTTTCGGGGTCAAGGGACAGCGCCCCAGGTGGCGGTCCCGCTGACTATAAGATGTTTACAGAAAGTGATGTCTTTTAAGCAGTAGCTGATTCAGTAATATGATTACGAAAATTGGTTAGTTGCTTCCTTGATGCAAATTAGGGTTTTAAGGTGACTGTTTTAATTGAACATTTTTGTCTATTTTGAACAAATTGATTTTATAGTAATTTGATTATGAAAATTCATTAATGTTCAGAAATTTGAAAGGCAGCTCACCGAAGAGCTAAGGTAAAGTGTTTACCGTGGGACCACCGCCTGGGGCGCTACCCCTTGGACCCCGCCAATGGGCGATGCCCCTTGGAACCCCACTAGGGGTGCTGCCCCTAGGACCCCGCAAGGGGCACTACCCCTTGACCCCGAAAGAATTGTCACATTATTTTATTTTTAACATAATAATTGGATTTAATAACTAAATATATTATTATGTCATACATGTTTGTTGTTTTATGCATGGTGCATAGCATGGCCCTTAGACCAATGTGATTGGATTTTATTTTTATGGGTTGTAATTTTAAATACGGCCTACGAGTCATTTTTTTTGTTGTATTTATTTTATTAGACTAGTGTAGAATAAATTACAACAATTTTTGTAAATCAAGACCCATGGTGCAATTCAAGTTGGAGGCCTAGGATGGAGATCCAAGGTGGGAACCAAAGAAGGAGATCCATGGTAGAAGATGGAGATCCAAGTTGGAGGCTCAATTTGTAATTGTAATATTACTTAGGTTTGACCATTGATCTTCATATTGGCTTATGAAGATCAACTTAGATTTGGGCCATGCTATGTCACATTTATTTATTTGTTGTTATGTATGCGATGCCACGTATGTGATGCCATATAATGCCATGCAATACAACATAACAATAACTGAATAAGATTAAACAAAGATGAACCCTCATTTAATATTAAGTCATTATAATGCCTTCCATAAGTTCAACACTTGTCAAGCCTTAGACTATTATATATGAGCCTGCCAAAGCAGGGTGTATAAATTTATCCGAGGAAGGCAAGTTGGATAATGGTGCTATCCAAACATTTGATATGGTTTGACTTAACTAGGTTATAAAAATGGTTTTGGACCTAGGGCATTAGATGGGATTTTTAGTCATGACTTGTGATGTCAAATCCCATACCATCCAAGAGTTACATGAGATGTAATTAATAAGAGTTGTCCTCCTAAATAACCATATTTTAGGCGATGAGCCAAAGCTCACTTAGAGTATGGTGAAATATGGATCTTGGCCCACTAAAATTTATAAAATTAACTTAGAGGGTTATTTATTTAAGTAAATTTAGTGGGAGTTTTTAATTATGCCTCATATTTAATAAAATACTGAATGGACTTTGCATATATTTGTTGTAGAAAATGACTTCAAACACTACACCTACCATGTCACTACGATCGATCCTTGAGAAGGATAAGCTCAATGGGACTAACTTTCTTGACTAGTACAGAAACCTAAGAATTGTTCTTAGGCATGAGAGAAAGGAATACATCCTTGATCAACCCATCCCTGAGGAACCAGCTGCCAATGCTCCTAGAGCACAAAGGGATGCTTATACCAAGCATCTCAATGATTCTACTGATGTCACTTTGTTATCCTTGGATGTATGGAATCTGAGCTACAAAAGCAACTGATAGAAATGGAGGCTTATACTATGATAGGCCATCCCAAGGAAATGTTCCAAGAGAAAGCCAGAATTAAAAGGTTCAATACCATCAGGGCATTGCTTTCCTGCAAGCTTATTACTGGCGGCTCTGTCAGTCCTCATGTTCTTAAGATGAAGGGTCATCTTGATCACTTGGACAAGCTTGGTCTCAAGATTGAATAAGAACTGGATGTGGATATTATTCTCCAATCCTTGCCTGAAGTTTATGATAGCTTCATTATGAATTACAATATGCATAGTATGGAGAAGACTATTTCAGAGTTTCATGGGATGCTAAAAACTACTGAAAAGAACATCAAGAGTAACACCAAGGATGTTCTCATGGTCAATAAGGGAAAGGGGATGCAAAGGGTTGGAAAGGGCAAGGGCAAGGGCAAGGTCTTTAAAGGCTATCAGAAGACCAAGCCAAAGCCCAAGCCCAAATCCAAAGCTGAACCTAAACCAAATGAAAGAATTTGCTTTTTCTGTAATGAGCCAGGTCATTGGAAAAGAAATTGCAAGCTCTATTTGGATGATCTAAAGAAGAAAAGGGGTAGTGAGACTACCTCTTCAGGTATTCATGTTATAGAATTAAATCTATCTACTTCAGATTCTAATTCTTGGGTATTAGATACTGGATCAGGATCTCACATTTGTACAAATGTGCAGGGTCTAAAAGGGAGTGGATCATTGGCAAAAGGCGAAGTGTACCTATGAGTTGGCAATGGAGCAAGAGTTGCTGCCTTAGCTGTAGGAACTTATGAGTTACCTTTGCCTAGTGGACTTGTTTTATCTTTAGAAAATTGTTATTATGTACCTACTATACGTAGGAATATTATTTCGGTTTCTTGTTTAGACAAGAAAGGATTTGAATTTATTATTAAGAATAATAAATGCAGTATTTATTAGGATAACATTTTCTATGGATTTGCTCCATGCACTAGTGGACTTTATGTTTTATATGCCGAAGACACTAATGAAATGCCAATCTATAACGTTGATACAAAGAAGTCTAAATCTAATGATTTAAACTTGACCTATCTCTGGCATTGTCGTTTAGGCCATATAAATGAGAAACGCATTTCAAAGCTACACCAAAATGCGCTTTTAAATTCATTTGATTATGAATCATTTGATACATGTGAATCTTGTTTACTTGGAAAAATGACTAAAACACCTTTTACTGGATAGAGTGAGAGGGCTAATGACTTATTGGGCCTAATACATTCTGATGTAAGTGGACCAGTAAGCTCAACTGCTAAAGGAGGTTTTTAGTACTTCACAACTTTCATAGATGATTTCAGTAGATATTGTTATCTATATCTAATGAAACATAAATATGAATCTTTTGGAAAGTTCAAAATTTTCAAGAATGAAGTACAAAATCAACTTGGTAAAAATATTAAAACACTAAGATCTAATCGAGGTGGTGAATATTTAAACCAAGAATTTACATATCATCTTAGAGATTGTGAGATTATTTCACAATTGACTCCTCCAGGTACACCACAATGGAATGGTGTGTCTGAACGTAGAAATCGAACTCTATTGGATATGGTTCGATCTATGATGAGTCAATCTGATCTTCCAATCTCTTTTTGGGGATATGCTTTAGAAACTGCTATATTCATTTTGAATAGAGTTCCATCGAAGGCAGTTGAAAAGACACCATATGAGAAATGGATGGGAAAAGCTCCCAGTTTGTCTTTTCTTAAGATTTGGGGATGTAATGCTTTTGTGTAGCATCAAATCTCAGATAAACTAGCACCCAAATATGAAAAATGCCTTTTTGTGGGATATCCTAGAGAAAATAAAGGATATTACTTCTATAATGCATCTTAGAACAAAGTGTTTGTGTCTCGAATGGTGTATTTTTGGAAAAGAGTTTATTTCCAAAGGAAACAGTGGGAGCACAGTGCAACTTGAAGAAATTCAAGGCCCACAAAATAGCATTATACCTGAAATGGAACCGCAGCTGAATCAACAAGTAGTTGTTGAGCCTGCACAAGTACCAGAAGGCCCAAGAAGATCTGATAGGACACGTCAAATCCCCATGAGATATGGATTTCTCATAACTGGTGATTACAATGTGTTAATTGTGGATAAAAATGAGCCCACATCCTATCAAGAGGCCATAAATAGTCTTGACTCTGAGAAATGGCTTGAAGCCATGAGATTAGAAATGCAATCCATATATGATAATCAAGTATGGACCTTGATTGACCCAAATGATGGTTTAAAAACTATTGGGTGCAAATGGGCTTTCAAAAAGAAAATCGACATGGATGGCAATGTGCATACCTTTAAGGCAGATGCCAGCTAATTGTAAATGGTTACACAAATGCCAGCTTCCAAACTGACAAAGATGATTTTCGATCACAGTCAGGATATGTGTTTTGTTTGAATGGAGGTGCAGTGAGCTGGAGGAGTTCCAAGGAAGACACTGTTGTTGATTCTACAATAGAAGTTGAGTACATAGCTGCCTCAGAAGCAGTTAAAGAGGCTATTTGGATTACGAAGTTCATAACTAGACTAGGTGTTATTCCTAATATATGAGATCCAGTGAACTTGTATTGTGACAATAATGGAGCTATAGCCCAAGCTAAGGAGCCCAGATCACATCAGAGATCCAAACACATACTCAGACGTTATCATCTCATTCGAGAAATCATTGAGAGAGGAGACGTCAAGATATGCAGAGTGCCTACAAATGATAATGTTGCTAATCCACTGACTAAGCCTCTTCCACAGCCTAAACATGAGAGTCATATTAGGTCCATGGGTATTCGATACAATGTTGATTGGGCCTAGTGCAAGTGGGAGATTGTTAGTGATATGCACTAGGTCAATCATTTGATTATGTATTGACTTTCTTATTTTATTAATAAAGAGGTATTTCATTATCATTTGATTTTATGATAATGATATGAATAGTTAATTCTTACTAAGGCCATCAAGTGTGTGACTTGATAGTAAAACCCTTAGATTAAAATAAAAGTTCTATTCTAATTATCCCTAGCCATTTATTCATTATATAAATATTAAAGTATTCAGGTTAGTATGATGTTGACTGATGGTTATGTTTTACTAATCATGAATATGAGATATCAAGTCAACTCATAGGTACATGATGAGAGATCATGTACTGGATTGACCCACCATGAGAATACTGCATAGAATATTGTCATAAGTATTTCTCATCGCAGTAATTTTATTTCGGTCCTTTGACCTTGAAATCATCATGGATTTCTACATAGCTATTTTATGTTTTGACACATTCTAACATTATCTTTAACCGGACGATTAAATAGGATGTTATTGGATATGAAATTAGTTATGTGAGGAATGTGAGTGATTTAGAAGGAATTTAACCCTCATTAACATGAGAAAGATATCTATGGGCCCCTTGATGAGATAGACTGAAGGAAAATGCATGGCCATGCTGATATGAATTGATAAAGAGTTATCATTTTCAGTCTACTTGGAATCAAGTCAGAATATTGAACTATATAAGGATTACATTCTATGCCTTATGTTCAATTAAGATATCATGTGATAAAGGGACGATAAAATTCACTGTAATTAGGTTATGTCGGATTATTGACTTCGCATGACTTGGGTAGTCATAATGTCTTGCTAGAGGCCATTTATGACTTGTAGGCCTAAATAGAGAAGCCAATGTTATGTGAACCTACAGGGTCACACACTTAGAACAAGCCTAAAACGATTATGGGTTTAATAAGCCCAAAATAAACTCTATGGAAATAAATAATTAAAGTGTTTTATTTATTTATTTATTTGTTTATTTATTTAAGATAAATGTTAATTTAAATAAATAAATAAATAAGATGTTATTTCTGATTTGTTTTTAAAACAAAATAAAAATGTGATAAATGGAAATTACCAAAAAGGTTTTTGGTAGGTGAAACCCTAATTTGGAGTCTATAAATATGTTATATTCTCTAGGGTTTAATAGGTGTTATTTTTCCTTGCCTCCAAAATAGTTTTCTCTCTTCTTAGAAAACAAACATAGAGTTTTTCTTTTCTTGATTTGTGAGACAGTCAAGACGGTTGCTAGCTCACACTCCAATTCATTTTGTGAAGGGCTATTCGTGTGGATACCTATAGAGGACACATCCTTTTGGAGACGTTTAGATCCGAACAACCAAAGCAAAAAGCTTGAGGTAAGGTGTCACCGGTGTGAACCTCCTCTCATCCTTCCAGAAAATCTTGCCTCTTCTACGTCTTGGTGAGATTCTTGAAACCCTAGATTTAATCAAGTAGTCGAATTACATGGATTAGGGTTTGGGAATGTGATAAATTTTTAATTTTTCAGCTGCGTTGCATCATGGAACCCCAACAATGGAGCATTGGCAGCTGGTCCCTCAAGGATGGGTTGATCAAGGATGTATTCCTTTCTCTCATGCCTAAGAACAATTCTTAGGTTTATGTACCAGTCAAGAAAGTTAGTCCCATTGAGCTTATCCTTCTCAAGGATCGATAGCAGTGACACGGTAGGTGTAGTGTTTGAAGTCATTTTCTATAACAAATATTTGCAAAGTATTTTATTAAATATGTATGAGGAAAAATTAAAAACTCCCACTAAATTTACTTAAATCAATAACCCTCTAAGTTAATTTTATGAATTTTGGTGGGCCAAGATCCATATTTCACCATACTTTAAGTGAGCTTTGGCTCATCGCCTAAAGTATGGTTATTTAGGTAGACAACTCTTATCAATTACATCTCATGTAACTCTTGGATGGTATGGGATTTGAGCTACAAAAGCAAATGATGGAAATGGAGGCTTATACTATAATAGGCCATCTCAAGGAAATGTTCCAAGAGAAAGCCAGAATTGAAAGCTTCAATACCATAAGGGCATTACTTTCCTGAAAGCTGACTACTGGCGGCTCTGTCAATCCTCATGTTCTCAAGATGAAGAGTCATCTTGATCACTTGGACAAGCTTGGTCTCAAGATTGAATAAGAACTGGCAGTGGATATTATTCTCCAATCTTTGCCTCTAGCTTATGATACCTTTGTTATGAATTACAATATCCATAGTATGGAGAAGACTGTTTCAGAGTTGCACGGGATGCTAAAAACTACTGAAAAGAACATCAAGAGTATGGTCAATAACGGAAAGGGGATGAAAAGGGTTGGAAAGGGTAAGGGCAAGGTCTTTAAAGGCTTTCAGAAGCCCAAGCCAAAGCCCAAGCCCAAATCCAAGGCTGAACTCAAACCAAATAAAGGAATTTTCTTTTTCTGTAATGAGCCAGGCCACTGGAAAAGAAATTGCAAGCTCTCTTTGGATGATCTAAAGAAGAAAAGGGGTAGTGAGACTACCTCTTCAGGTATTCATGTTATAGAATTAAATCTATCTACTTCTAATTTTGATTCTTGGGTATTAGATACTGGATCAGGATCTCACATTTGTACAAATGTACAGGGTCTAAAAGGGAGTAGATCATTGGCAAAAGGCGAAGTGTACCTACGAGTTGGCAATGGAGCAAGAGTTGCTGCCTTAGCTGTAGGAACTTATGAGTTACCTTTGCCTAGTGGACTTGTTTTATCTTTAGAAAATTGTTATTATGTACCTATTATATGTAGGAATATTATTTCTATTTCTTGTTTGGACAAGAAAGGATTTGAATTTATTATTAAGAATAATAAATCCAGTATTTATCAGGATAACATTTTCTTTGGATATGCTCCATGCACTAGTGGACTTTATGTTTTAGATGCCGAAGATACTAATGAAATGCCAATCTATAACATTGATACAAAGAAGTCTAAATCTAATGATTTAAAATTGACCTATCTCTGGCATTGTTGTTTAGGCCATATAAATGAGAAACGCATTTCAAAGCTACACCAAAATGGGCTTTTAAATTCATTTGATTATGAATCATTTGATACATGTGAATCTTGTTTACTTGGAAAAATGACTAAAACACCTTTTACTGGATAGAGTGAGAGGGCTAATGACTTATTGGGCCTAATACATTCTGATGTAAGTGGACCATTAAGCTCAACTGCTAGAGGAGGTTTTCAGTACTTCATAACTTTCATAGATGATTTCAGTAGATATGGTTATCTATATCTAATAAAACATAAATTTAAATCTTTTGAAAAGTTCAAAATTTTCAAGAATGAAGTACAAAATCAACTTGGTAAAAATATTAAAACACTAAGATCTGATCAAGGTGGTGAATATTTAAACCAAGAATTTACAGATCATCTTAGAGATTGTGGGATTGTTTCACAATTGACTCCTCCAGGTACACCACAATGGAATGGTGTGTATGAACATAGAAATTGAACTCTATGGGATATGGTTCGATCTCTGATGAGTCAATCTGATCTTCCAATCTCTTTTTGTGGATATGCTTTAGAAACTGTTGCATTCATTTTGAATAGAGTTATATCGAAGGCGGTTGAAAAGACACCATATGAGAAATGGACTAGAAAAACTCCCAGTTTGTCTTTTCTTAGGATTTAGGGATGTAATGCTTTTATGAAGCATCAAATCTCAGATAAACTAGCACCCAAATCTAAAAAATTCCTTTTTATGGGATATCCTAAAGAAACTAAAGGATTTTACTTCTACAATGCATATAAGAACAAAGTGTTTGTGTCTCGGAATAGTGTATTTTTAGAAAAAGAGTTTATTTCCAAAGGAACCAGTGGGAACACAGTGCAACTTAAAGAAATTCAAGGCCCAAAAAATAGCATTATACCTGATATGGAACCATAGCTGAATCAACAAGAAGTTATTGAGCCTGCATAAGTACTAGAAGGCCCAAGTAGGTCTGGTAGGACACGTCAAATCCCCATGAGATATGGATTTCTCAAAATAGGTGATTATGATGTGTTAATTGTGGATCAAAATGAGCCCACATCCTATCATGAGGCCATAAATAGTCCTGACTCTGAGAAATGGCTTGAAGCCATGAGATAAGAAATGCAATCCATGTATGATAATCAAGTATGGACCTTGATTGACCCAAATGTTGGTTTAAAAACCATTGGGTGAAAATGGGTTTTCAAAAAGAAAATCGACATGGATGGCAATGTGCATACCTTTAAGGCAAGACTGGTTGCCAAAGGTTTCAAACAAACACATGGTATAGACTATGATGAAACCTTTTCACTAGTGGCTATACGAAAATCTATTCGAATTCTCCTTGCCATAGCTGCATACTATGATTATGAAATATGGAAAATGGATGTCAAAACAACATTTCTTAATGGAAATTTACTTGAGGATGTGTACATGACACAACCACAGGGTTTTTTTAGTCCTGAGAATTCTGCAAAGGTATGCAAGCTTCAAAGATCCATTTATGGATTGAAGCAGGCATCTTCATTTTGATGAAGCAGTCAAGGAATTTGGCTTCATTATAAATGACGATGAACCTTGTGTATATAAGAAAGTTAGTGGGAGTGCTATTGTGTTTTTAGTGTTGTATGTGTATGACATACTACTCATTGGAAATGATATCCCTATTTTACAAAATGTTAAATCATGGTTAGGGAATTGTTTCTCAATGAAAGACTTAGGTGAAGCTGCTTATATATTAGGCATCAAGATCTATAGAGATAGATCTAAAAGGCTTATTGGCCTAAGTCAAAGCACTTATATTGATAAGATATTAAACAGGTTTAGTATGCAAGATTCCAAGAGAGGATTCTTGCCAATGTCACATGGCATTAGTCTCAGCAAGACTCAATGTCCTATGACACAAGATGAGCGAGACCGCATGAGTAAGATTCCATATGCTTCTGCTATTGGATCTATCATGTATGCAATATTGTGTACTCGACCTGATGTTTCATATGCCTTAAGCATAACGAGCAGATACCAATCAGACCCAGGTGAAAGTCACTGAACAACAGTTAAAAATACCCTTAAGTAGTTGAGAAGAACTAAGGATGCATTTTTACTGTATGGTGGTCAGGAAGATGAGCAAGTTGTAAATGGTTACATAGATGCCAGCTTCCAAACTAACAAGGATGATTTTCGATCACAGTCAGGATATGTGTTTTTTTTTGAATGGAGGTGCAGTGAGCTGGAGGAGTTCTAAGCAAGACACTGTTGCTGATTCTACAACAGAAGCTGAGTACATAGCTGCCTCAGAAGCAGCTAAAGAGGCTGTTTGGATTAAGAAGTTCATAACTGGACTAGGTGTTATTCCTAATATATCAGATCCAGTGAACTTGTATTGTGATAATAATGGAGCTATAGCCCAAGCTAAGGAGCCCAGATCACATCAGAGATCCAAACACATACTCAGACGTTCTCATCTCATTCGAGAAATCATTGAGAGAGTAGACATTAAGATATGCAGAGTACCTACAAATGATAATGTTGCTAATCCACTGACTAAGCCTCTTCCACAGCCTAAACATGAGAGTCATATTAGGTCCATGGGTATTCGATACAATGTTGATTGGGCCTAGTGCAAGTGGGAGATTGTTAGTGATATGCACTAGGTCAATCATTTGATTATGTATTGACTTTCTTATTTTATTAATAAAGAGGTATTTCATTATCATTTGATTTTATGATAATTATATGAATAGTTAATTCTTACTAAGGCCATCAAGTGTGTGACTTGATAGTAAAACCCTTAGATTAAAATAAGAGTTCTATTCTAATTATCCCTTGCCATTTATTCATTATATAAATATTAAAGTATTAAGGCTAGTATGATGTTGACTGATGGTTATGTTTTACTAATCATGAATATGAGATATTTAGTTAACTCATAGGTACATGATGGGAGATCATATACTGGATTGACCCACCATGAGAATACTGCATAAAATATTTTCATAAGTATTTCTCATCGCAGTAATTTTATTTCGGTCCTTTGACCTTGAAATCATCATGGATTTCTACATAGCTATTTTATGTTTTGACACATTCTAACATTGTTTTTAACCAGACGATTAAATAGTATGTTATTGGATATGAAATTAGTTATGTGAGGAATGTGAGTGATTTAGAAGGAATTTAACCCTCATTAATATGAGAAAGATATCTATGGGCCCCTTGATGAGATAGACTGAAGGAAAATGCATGGCCATGCTGATATGAATTGATAAAGAGTTATCATTTTCAGTCTACTTGGAATCAAGTCAGAATATTGAATTATATAAGGATGACATTCTATGCCTTATGTTCAATTAAGATATCATGTGATAAAGGGACGATAAAATTCATTGTAATTAGGTTATGTCAGATTATTGACTTCACATGACTTGGGTAGTCATAATGTCTTGCTAGAGGCCACTTATGACTTGTAGGCCTAAATAGAGATTTAGGCCCACTGCCAATGTTATGTGAACCTACAGGGTCACACACTTAGAACAAGCCCAAAATAATTATGGGTTTAATAAGCCCAAAATACACTCTATGGAAATAAATAATTAAAGTGTTTTATTTATTTATTTGAGATAAATGTTATTTTAAATAAATAAATAAATAAGATATTATTTCTAATTTATTTTTAAAACAAAATCAAAATGTAATAAATGGAAATTACCAAAAAGGTTTTTGGTAGGTGAAACCCTAATTTGGAGTCTATAAATATGTTATATTCTCTAGGGTTTAATAGTTGTTGTTTTTCCTTGCCTCCAAAACAGTTTTCTCTCTTCTTAGAAAACAAACATAGAGTTTTTCTTTTCTTGATTTGTGAGACAATCAAGAAGGTTGCTAGCACACACTCCAATTCATTTTGTGAAGGGCTGTTCGTGTGGATTACTATAGAGGACGCATCCTTTTGGAGATGTCTAGATCCGAACAATCAAAGCAGAAAGCTCAAGGAAAGGTGTCACCGGTGTGAACCTCCTCTCATCCTTCCAGAAAATCTTGCCTCTTCTACGTCTTGGTGAGATTCTTGAAACCCTAGATTTAATTAAGTAGTCGATTACATGGATCCGGGTTTGGGAACGTGATAAAATTTTAATTTTGCCGCTGCATTTTTATCACGGAACCCCAACAAAAGGAGCCCTAGTGGTGCTCATAGTAGCTGTATATTGGCTAAGGTAGATCCTTGGGTCTCCAATACCATCAAACTTCTATAGCTGTGGCATCTAGAACTTATCAGGTAGCTTATCTTCCTTAAATTGTATCATATCATCAAAGTCAAATGAATATTTGATGCCCTGTCCTCTCATCAATTCTTCCATTTTATACATCTTTTGACACAGTGCTTTCATCTGCTTGGATTCCAGCTCTTGAACTTGCTCAAGTGATTCCCTTTTTGCCTTTTCAACCATGTAGTTCTTAACATCCTCTAATTTCATTTTCACAGCAGGTACATTCCTAGTAGTGTTTAAAGGTTGCCCCCTAGCATTGCCATTATTAGCAGTTAGAGCACCCACAATAGGTGGATTGACCATAATTAGAGGTGCAACAGGAGGTGGCATTAATCCAACCAGAGCTTATCTTAGTTTATTTTGCATCATTGCTCTCATGTCATCCATAAATTCTCCTTTATGGCTTCTAGGGTCTAGTTTCCTCCCTCTTGTTGTTCCATTTCTTTTACTTGTTTAGCTAGAGCTTGTGCAGCTTCTTGGTAAAGTGGATTGATAAGACTCCTTTCTGGTCTACTAAGGATCTCTTTTGTGATTGTCTATGGACTTGAATATATTCTCACTAGTCTGCCACCTTTTCATTTCTAAACACAAGAAAATCTAAATGAATCTATGATGGCCAAATAATAAAGTATTAGTATGATGTGTGAAGTGCATGTATGCATTATGCATGTGCTATGCAACAAGTGGTAAGTAATAAGTCAAGTCAAGTGTACACACATCCTTCCAACCTTGTTCCTCCTACAGATGTATTCAATGGTGAGTTTCTTTTCCTAGAATTTTTTATCTTGGCCTTAATATCAATAGGGGATTTTAAGAATCAATGTGCATGTCATGTCTCTTAAAGCAATAAAAGCATATAAATAACATTTTTAGGTATAAAAGTATAGCCTAATCTTTATTAGTCCTGATGGTCTTTTAAAGTATGAGCTTGAGCCCTTATAGATATAATTACCTCATGGCAATAAACACAAGCAATTTGGGAAATCCTAAGAGAATTTAATAAGCCACTGCATGAGCTGAGTCCAGTGAAAAAAAGGTCATGGTTCCTTTAGCAAGATGCCCTCCTTTATAACTTGAGTTACAGGCCAAGGTCGGAGGGGCCTAACATCCTTTGCAAACTCAAGAGAAGACTACTCCTTTAGGACTTAGGTTATAGACTCTTGTCAGATGAGCTTGATGATCTCTCCTAAACCAAGTTAAGGCTAAAAGTGATGGTTAGCCAATTTACAATCCCATGAAGCTAGTGGAATTATGGAACCATAAAGCAATGCCATCAGTTAATAAGGACATGTAAAATGAATGCAAGAATAAAATAAAAATTAATAAAATAATTCTAAAGAACACAAGTAGAATCATTATCTCTTATCCCTAGTGGAGTCATCACTATAGACGGTAGGGTTTATAATTACTTTATGAATTACTATCTTATCCTCCATTTACACATAATTTCATATAGACCCTTATTTTAAATAATTAATCCTAGAAAAAATAGTCATGAAAAATGCATGTAAACAATGCATTCATCAAAGGTCACAATCCCTAGTTAGTATAATCAACATTGATTTTAATTAAATGGGCTAAATCTACATATTTTAATTTACAAGTGACCTCAAAGACTAATGGGCCTATTTTCTATATAATTTTATTTAAGTAAACATAAGTCTATTTATTTTAATTATAAAAAAGAGGCTAAATCTACAAATTATAAAGGTTTTAAATTAGTGGGTCTAATTCTACATGTTTTAATTCTATGGTGATCTTAAATCTGTAAGTTATGGAAAATGCTTTAATTTAATGGGCTAAGTCTAAATTAATTAAATTAAACTAAAGTGGGCCTATATCTAATTAACTAAATGGGCCTAAATTATCCCTAACCTAATTTCTAACTAATTATAGGCCTAAAGATACATTTTAATTAAAATCTAGACCTAATTAATTAATAACCTATTAAATAAAATGGGCTAATTAAAAGATGGGCCAAAAAGAACTACTTAAACCTAAAATTAATTAAATGGGTTAGAGCCTAGCATAAGCATGCAGCCCAAAACACATAAAAATAAATAAACAAGCCCAAAAACATAAAAAAAAAACAATCAAATAAAAGATCAAACAATTAATTAATTTATTTCTTTTAAGAAAACGTAATTTACTTAAAGTGACCTTAAACAACAAATTATTAATAAATAAAATAATTAACAAGCAACCCTAATTATATCCACTTAAATCTAATTCAATTTTAATTAAAAAAACCTAATTATCTCTATAGCCATTAATTTTAATTAATCACCCAATCAAACCCTAATCTTACTACCAAATTAATTAAAATAAATACATAACCACACACAAGATTCCATTATTTCCACTATTCAGGCTATTACAATGATCTAAAAAATTAATAGAACCCAAAAAACTAAATACAAAATACAAATAAAATAACCAACAAAATAATAACAAAAAAAAAATAAATAATAAAATTCAATCCATGGCATCCTATAGATCTTTATGGATTTTGTTCTCTATAGTGAATTCATTATATAACTTCCTATATAATTATAAACAAAAACACAAAAATAAACAATGATTAGTAATTAAACAAAATAAAATTAAAAATTAAATAAAATTAAACTTAAATGAAACTAAAATAATCAAATAAAATAAAAGAAGAGGGTAGAAGAAGAGGTGATTGGATTGATTTGCTCCTCAAAATGGTATAAATCATGGTTATTTTTAGAATAAATATCTAATGCTTGATTTTTCCTCCTAAAAAGTGTATTGTTTCTTCATAAAAGAATAGTACATCTATAGAAAAATTTCAATTGAAAACTGATGAAAAGAAAGGAAGAAGAAGTCCCAAAAAATCCCCTCTTTCCAAGAGAGTTGAGCTGGGTTTATATAGAAAAGGCTAACTAAAGTCATGTCTCTTATTGTGACTTCTCCTCTTTATAGTGATACAGTTTTTGTTTAAAAAAGACTTTTAATTTCCTGTAAAATTTAGATGTATCCCAGAAAAGGGATTTATTACATTATTTGACCAATCAAAATTTAGAAACCAAAATTTTTTATTTATAGAAAAATCAAAGATATAAACAGAACACGTTTAATTCCAACCTGGATTATATAATTTAGATTGGAAATACATAATTCTGATTGGAATTACATAATCCCAATTGGTTTTGTGTAATTTTGATTAGAATTATCTAATTCCGATCTCTTTTTTTACTTTTAATTATAGAAAGACCCTTGAAAGAATTTAAAATTTTTCAATTAGGTTCTTAAAGAACGCATTACAATAAAGCCCTTAAAAACCAATTAACTTCTTTTGAAAATGTATTTAGGCTTTTTAAGGTTTCAAACTTCAAGTGTTGAAGATCTATTTATAATATTTTCATCATTATAGTCCTCTATCGTATCCATATTCCATAATCCCAAAATTAGGTGCTTACATAGGGGCATAAGTTCATCTTATTTTTCATATAACATTTTGATGGAGGAAGGACACAAGCCAACCATTAAAAGGTAGAGAATGATTAACCCAAACATATATGAAATGATGAAGAAAGAAGTAATCAAACGTCTTGATTTAGGGGTCATCTACCCAGTCTTAGATAGTTCGTAGGTGAGCCTAATTCAATGTGTACCAAAGAAAGGTGGAATTACAATTGTGAAAAATCAGGAAGGGAGTTGATTCCTACAAGAATTGTAAATGGATGGAGGGTGTGCATAGATTATAGAAAGTTGAATTCATCCATAAGAAAATATCACTTCCCATTACCTTTCATTAATAAAATATTAGAGCCGATAATAGGACATGCTTTTTATTACTTTTTGGATGGGTACTTAGGGTACAATCAGATTACAATAGCTCTAGAAGATTAAGAGAAAACCACTTTTACATGTCTTAATGCCATATTTACATATAGGAGGATGCCATTTGGATTATGTAATGCTTTTATGACATTCTAAAGATGTATGATAGCCATATTTGCATATTTGGTGGAGGAGATCATGGATGTTTTCATGGATGATTTTTCAGTCTATGGAAACTCATTTGACGAATGTCTGAACAATATAGGGCAAGTTCTTGCATGCTATAAAGAAACAAACTTAGTGTTGAATTGGGAAAAGTTTCATTTCATAGTAGATGAAGGAATCAATCTAGGATATAAATTTTAGCTCAATGGATTCAAGTTAATAAAGCAAAGGTGGAGATAATTGAGAAGATATAGTACCCTATAAATGTGAAGGAAGCCACAAGTTTTCTTGGCCATAGAGGCTTCTATATGCAGTTTATCAAAGATATTTCAAAAATCTCTAAACCCCTTTGTAATTTGCTTGAGAAACATTCACCTTTCAATTTTACAAATGAGTGTAAATTGGCTTTTAACAAGTTAAAGGAAGCCCTTGTCTCATCTCCTATAATGATGGCACGATATTGGAGTCTACCATTTGAGTTAATAAGTGATATGAGTAATCATGCAATATGAGTTATGCTTAGTCAAAGAAAGGAGAACAAACTACATGTGATATACTATACAAGTCAGATATTAGCTAATACACAGCTAAATTATGCTACTACCGATCATGCAACATTAATAAGTTCAAATCCTATTTCCTTGGCCCTAAGGTTGTTGTGTACACAGATCATGCAACATTGAAGTACCTAATGAATAAGAAAGATTCTAAACCGACACTCATTAGATGGTTGCTAGTGTTGTAAGAATTTGACATTAAGATTAGAGACAAAAAGGGCTCTAAAAATGTAGTAGCTCATTATTTGTCAAGGCTGGATGAAGAGTAAGAGGAAGGGAATAGTTAAGAATCTATAAAGGAACTATTTCCAGATGAGATGCTTTTGGCTATAAGGATCATAGGTGCTACTTGGTTTACTGACATAGTAAATTTTCTATCATGTGGAGAAATGCCAAAAGAGTTCACTCCTCAATAAAAGAAGAAACTAATTCGTGATCCAAATTTTGCATTTGGGATAAACCATTTTTATGGAAATTGTGTAGTGATAGTATGGTGACGAGATGTGTAGTAAATGAGAAAGTTGGGTCAATCTTGCATCATTGTCATGGAATAGTCAATGGTGGACATTTTGGATCATAGAGAACAACATCTAATGTTCTTGAAGTAGGGTTCTATTGGCCTTCACTTTTTCAAGATCCAAGAGACTTTGTAATTTACTATGATGCATGTTAGAGGAGCGATAACATTTTAAGGAAGGACAAAAATGCTTCAATCTAGAATTTTAGAAGTTAAAATATTTGACACATAGGGCATTGACTTCATGGGGCCGTTTCATTTGTTAGAAGGTAACAAGTACATTCTTATTTATATGGACTATGTTTCCAAATGGGTAGAAGCCCAAGCATGCTTAATAAATGGTGTAAGAGTTATTTACAAGTTCTTAAAGAAGTTGTTCTCTTAGTTTGGTATGCCTAGAGTAATCATAAGTGATGGGGGAATAGATTTTTGTAATAAAAACATCAAAACATTATTGGCTAGATATATGGTGAAACACAAAGTAGTTACACCTTATCACTCACAAATAAGTGGACAAGTTAAACTAGGTAATAGGGAGTTGAAGAAAATTTTGGAAAGAATAGTGAGCAAGTTAAGAAAAAAATGGGCAAGGAAGCTTGATGATGCTTTGTGGGCATTTAGAATAGCTTACAAAAAACCTATAGGGATGTCTCCTTTTAGGTTAATTAATGGCAAAGCATGTCATCTTTCTATTGAGCTTGAGCACAAGGCTTACTGAAAAGGCTTGAATTTTGATTTCAAGAAGGCAACAGAAAAGAGAATGCTATGTATGAGTAAGCTTGAAGAAATCAGAGAGGTTGCTTATGAGAATTCAAGGATTTACAAGAAATGCATCAAGAGATAGCATGATGCAAAAGTGAGGGTTAAAAAGTTGAAGGAAGGTGATCAAGTGTTGCTTTTTAATTCAAAGATTAGATTATTTCCTGGAAAATTAAAGAGTAGATGGTCAAAATAATTTACAGTGACTCAATCATACCTTCGTGGGGCTGTGGAATTATGCAACATTAGAGGAGGAATATTTATAGTGAATGGGTAGAGATTGAAGTTGTACCATGGAGGCAAATTAGATAATTCTCATAAAGTTGTATACTTAAGGGAGTTAACTACGTGATCAATATGGTGGTTTATCTCATGGACCTTTAAAAGATGGCTTCTTAAGGGCTTAACTAAGAAATTTTTTTACTTTGTTTTGTTTAAATCATTTCATTTATGTTTTTGCAAGTTTATGTTAATTAGAATTTTGATTTTTTTTATGATTTTAGAAAGTAAGGAAAAAAAAGAACTCTCGAAGAGGTTTTGTAAGTTAACTTTGTGTGGAATGTTAATTGATATGATGTGGAAGTCATTTATGGGATGCATTGCATGAAATTTGTGATTAATACCTTGATTGGTGAATTGGTCAAGTTGTACACCCTATAGCACAACCATTTAACCTGATTATTATTCTTTACTATTAGAAAAAAATTGCATTTAGGCATGGCCATGTGCATTTTGTGCATAATTATGCCCATGTTGAAGCCAAATTTTATATCCAAGCATGGCCATGTGCATGTATGGCCGTGTGCCTAACAAGCTAAAAACATGTAACTAGGCATCGCCATGCACAAAATGCACGCCATGTGCCTATCATCAAGAAAAAATGTGCCAACAGGTCGCAAGGTCATGCACCCTGGAACGCATGGTCGTGCATCCCTTGTTGTATTGTAAATGCATGACATGCACTCAATTTTAAGTACATTCCATCCAATTTCCCAACATTTACCACTTCCTAAAAACCTAAGGTTTCTAACCTTGACCACCTTTCCCACTTCCCAAACCCTAGCATTCATCAATTCCTACTTCCCAAACCTTAGAACTCCTAAATTTTAACTAATTTTTCCATTTTCCATAACTCCACATCTTTTATTTAAAACACCCACCACTCTTCCACTTTCTCACATGATCTCATCTTCTCATAAGAAATCTGCTCCTCCTCCTAGAAGAGCAAGGCTTGGAGGAAGCTTCAACAATCCAAGTGGTGCTAATGAAGAAAGAATGGTAAAACCCTTTCCTAATCACATTCATTCGAGGCCTGAGGGGCATAGGAAGAAATTTGATCGAGCGATGAATTGGAAAATTATTCTTAATAGATATGTTAGTGCTTTATCTTTAAAGATATTAGGTTGTATAATGAGGTAATGATGCATATCAATAGGATAGGTTAGGGTGAATTTGTCATGATGCAAAGTACCACTTATGTTAGGCCTACTTGTGAGTTTCTCTCTTCATTTATCTTTGATGAATAAACTCTTATGCTTAAGTTTCAATTTCAAAATAAAGAACATAATTTAGGATTGTTTGAACTTAATAATGTGTTTCATTTTCCTACGGATCAAAATGCTAATGATGAGTATAATAGAAATGTATTTTAGAGAGAAATAATCGAAGAAAGGGAAGTTTTCTATAAAGCTAGGCAACAAAAGAATCCCACATTTGATCATCCACTTTAAAGTATTTGCATAGGCTTATGGCATATTCCTTATTTCTAAAGAAAGAAGGGGACTCCATGGTTACCACCATTGAGCAAAACATTTTGTTTTGTAATGATAAGAAACTTATTATTTGTCATGCTTTAGCAAACAAAATTTAGGGATGTAGTTATAAAAGGAACCGGGGCTATTAAGGTAGGAGGACTATTGACCACCATAGCTACTTACCTAGGCTTTAACACTGAATGTATGCCATTTGAGAACGTCAAGGGTCATTTCTTTATTAATAGTGACATGATGGAAGCTATGTGTTTAGTCTGTGTTGAGCATAGAGGAAGAGCATGCTTTGCCCAACCCACAATGCTGGAGGAATAATAAGAAGAGGAGGAGGAGGAAGATCAACAAGCTACCCTTAATGTGGTTATGGATAGGTTGGATAACTTGAAACTTCAATGGGAGTAGTTGATTTAAATGTTGGTAAGTTAAATACATTGGCACACTGATTAGACCTTATAATGATGGTAATGAATCATAATATGAATTTGATCAACCATAATCTCATGGCATTCTTTAATTCCTAGAATTTTATTCCTCCACCATATCCACCAATTCATAGTGAACCTGTAGAGGAAGAAGATAACTCCTCATCCAAGGATGAAAGAGAAGAGTGAAGACCTTGTTTTAATTTGTTGTTTTATTCTAGCTTGAATAATATTTCTTTTAAGTTGTTTTTCATTTCATGTTTTATGGACCAATGTGTTTAAGTTATGTTTGTTATGCTTTATTATGTCTATTTAAGTTGTTAAAACTTGTTTCATTTTAGTTCAAGTTATTTTAAGATTTTATTTTATTAATGTTAATAAACTTTTGTTTCATGTTTTATTTCTCTCTCATATGGACGACATGAGTTTATGATACTTGTTCTATAAAAGTCATGGCACTCATATTAATATAAGTTAAAAGAGATAGTTTATCACGTTGAGTTCATGTTTCAAGCATGGCCATGCACATTATATGCACAAGCATGCACTTTTAGATCCCAAATACACAATTCAAGCATAGTCGTGCACCACTAAGTGCACAACCATATGGCCTAATGATCATGGCAGTTTAATTTTCAATTTTCACATTCGTTGTCATATGCTTATGTAATGAGGACATTGCACATTTTAAGTGTAGGGGAGAGATTAAAATTTTTGATTTTTTAATTTTCAATTTTGTTTGTTAATTATTTTATTTTATTTTATTTTGATTTAGTTTCCTTATTAATTAGGGATTCTAGGAAAGCTTAACTTCCTATTTAATAAAGGAAACTTTGACTTGATATTTTTTTTTATTTTTCTTTTTCTATAAAAAATAACATATTTTTTCCTTTTGATTTTAGGAATAGAATTCTTTGTAATCCTTTTTCTGATTTAAACCTTATTCTTTTTGTTTTTCTTTTGTTCTTATTATTTTAATTCTCTTTTATTGTTTTATTTTTGTAGAGACACTAACATTGTTGTGATAGCTAGAATAAAGACTTTATATCAAGGAAAGAGGCTTAATAATGACAAAGGTAAGTCCAAAGACATAAGAAATGATTATGAAGCTTTCTTTTCCATTTATTTTAAAAAGGAAGGTAAGAGATTCTGCTCCTTAGTCAAAAGAAATTTCAGCAAGCTGAAATATTTTGATGATGAGATACTTTTAAACATAAGGATTGAGGGAACCATAGATGTGTTTTGTAAGAAATTAGGGTGGTATAAATTGGCCACAACCCAACATGATGTATTCTTTGAGCTAACTATAGAATTTTACACTATATTTAAGATTTTAGATGAAAATCAAGGAGTCTTTTAATGTAGGTTCTTTAGGAAAGAGTACTATTTTAACTATAAGATCATGTCTAACATCTTTGGTTTTCCTAAAGGAGGTGTTTGTCAACCTCTATTGGATTATAATATGAGTCATTTTTGGCATGAAATCACTAGAGGTTATAGAGTTTGTAAAGGCCAAGTAATGACTTGTGGTTTAATTAAAGATCACTCATATTTAATTCTACATAAGTTCATGTCACACACCATTTTTGGTAGAAAAGATAGCACTAGGGTTTCTCTGAATGAATTATTTATGTTTCGTACTTGAAAACTAACATAAAAGTGTGTAGTACATACTTTATTTTATGTTTTATATGGCGTGTTATGCGGGCTAAGAAAGTAGTGGTGTGAATGGAGCATATTGTCATGGGTTTGGCATTATACTTTGCTTCACTCAAAATTACTAAACATCAATTAGAGAAATTAGAATATGAATTCCTTGATGAAGACTACCTTATTTGGGCTGAAAATATTATAGAATTAAATGAGCTTCATGATGTCACTTTAAGGAGATGCTATTTGTTATGCTAAATGACAATACAACTTAGTGAAGTCCCTTTGCTTCCTAACAATATAGAGGAAGAAGCTAACAGAAGTGAAAGCCAATCAAGGAAGAGAGGGAGCACTGAAGGATGGAGTGAAAGGATCATAGAAAAAATCAAGGAGCTTATGGACATCTCTGACAATAGGATTGGGAATATGATCATGGACTTGTCTGTTAAGATGGAGAAATTTGAGAGGCATTACGAAGTGAGGGCTAAAAAGTTTCAAGCCTAAATTGATAAAATCTTTTGCATGCTCCTTCAAAGCAAAAGGTTCAAAATGATTAATATGGTTGTAAGAGATCATATTTTCATTCCATTCACTTCCCCACCAAGTGCATCAAAATGAGGGAAGTACACTATTCTTTAGTTTTTGTTTTTGTTTATTTTTTTTATGTTTGTGTGTTTATTTTACTTTAAGAGTCATGCAAGTTTTGGTTTAATTTTTATGTTGTTCATGCATTACTCTCACACTTGGATTGTTACAGCCTATTCACATATAGAGTCTTTTTCATTAAAGTTTAGTTTTTGTAAAGAAATGCTTTAATCTTCCTTTAATGATTTGTTTGGTTAGGAGAGTAATATGTGGTTAGAAATTTTTACCATTTTAATGAACCTAGCGCTTACTTTTCTATTTGAGTATAACCTTAGTGCGATTAAATTCTCATGTATATTGGTTTATTTTCATTTAAAAAATAAAATAGAGCATAAAACACACTATTTAGGAGTTGAATTTGAAAAGAATATCTTTAAATTCTCCTTATACTCCAATGCTCTTTTTAGAGTAAAAGTATCTAAATAACCCTTTTTAGAGGTATCCACACTGAGTAGTGTAAGAAAGGTAGGGGATACTAAGATCGAGAAGACTCTGATTGATTAAAAGTTTTAAAATCTTATATATGCTAAATTTTTAACTTCTTAATTTTTAGAATGATTCTTATTTGTTGCCATTCTTCTTGAGTGCCAATTATTTGCTTTCATGGTTTCAATAGAAAAATATGCTCTTCACATGGTAATATTGCATTCTTAACCTCGAATTAATATTTTAATTTTCAATTTTTAAGCTTTTTATTAAAGGAAGAATAAGGTAGTTACTCAAGTTAAATCTAGTTAATGAGCATGATTCCTAATATGAATATGGTGTATTCAAGCTTTACTTGAGGACAAGCAAACATTTAAGTGTGGGGGAATTTGATAAGTGTGAGAAATGCATTATTTTGAGCACTCAATGTGTTATAATTAAGTGTCATTCTAGTTGCATTTGTAATATTTTGTTAAGTTTTTCTTTAGTTAAGTATTTATGTTGTATGACTTGAGTTTGTGTTCATTTTTAGTATTTTGGCTTACTTTTAGTTCTTTTTTATTCATTTAGGTGCTCAAAGAATAGTGATGGAATAAGGCATAGGACTTCTGAAGGCAATAAAAGTGTCTAAGGAGCATTCAAAGAATAATCTAGCAAGTTTAAGGCTTAAAAGAGGTACATGGCCATGTGCATAATTGCACATGGCCATGCTTGATTGAAGGATGGACACATAGCCACGTGTACCTGCACGTATAGCCATGCCAGATTGCTGGAATCTTATAAAGACAAGCACATGGTTGTGTGCCTAAAAATGCATGGTTGTGTGCCCTATTAGTAGCTTTTTAAAATTTGAATTTTGAAGCACTGATTAAAGGGGATTTGATGGATTTTCAAAAAGGGAAACATATCAAGAGGCTGAAGGCTAAGGTTTTAAGTGTGTAGCCTCCTGAAATATAGGATTATTTAATTTTCTATATTTTTGTATATGTTTTTATCTTTCTTTTTGTCAAAAAAGACTAATTCTTATTTATGTTGCCTTTGGAGATTGAGAAATAAGGATTGAAGAAAAATAGCCTTTTACCATCAAGGGGGTTTTTTCCAAATATTTATTATTATTTATTTCTATTTTAATTAATGATGATGTTTATTTTCTTTTATTCCTCTTATTTGTCTCTTATTATCAACATGATTAGCTAAGTTCTTAGTAGGGTTCTGATATCAATTCAACCATGTAACAATTACAATTAAACCTAAGGCATTAATCTTAATCCATTGGTTGTTGTTAAACTTAATGTCTTTATAGGATTGATTACCCTTTGATTGAATCTACACAATGAAACTTATTTGAGAGATAAGTTCCATTGGATATAAACAACAACATATTAGATGCTTTTTTAGTTGAGAAACATTTAAGTAACTAATATTGATTATAGGCTAGAACTTTAAATCGGGTTAAACAACATTTAGTAAGTGAGAGCTATAAATCTAAGATATTAATCCACTTAGTTAATTATGGGTTTTTTTTAGAGGAAAACCTAGGATTCTTTAAATGCCTTCAAATTAGATTAAGGTTAGGTATGGCTTAGGCATTAATTAATTTTAAAAAATGATTGAATTTATAATAAGAACCTTAGCTTTTTAAATTGATTGTTAATTATTTCATATTTCCTTTGTTTAATTTTAGTTAATTTCAAAACACCATTTTTTGTTATTTAAATAAACAAAGCACAATTAGTATTACAATATTCAATTTGTAATCTCTGTGGGATCGATATTTAATTACTACTTGTACGGTTCCATATATTTTTAGATTACGCATTAGTTTTAAAACAAGTAAAATATGAAATATAGAATTGTTTATGAAAAAATTATATAACCAATATTTTTTATAAGTTAAAAACTGGTCTTAAAATATGAAAAAAATATGAAATATAGAATATTTTATAAAAAAGTTACAAAACTATTTTTTATATATGTCAAAACTATAGAATTCAAAATTATTCTTTTTTCTCCTTGAATAAATTTTTAGACATTTTCATTATTTTATATTCATTAAATGGTTCAAATGTGGGAAGTAGAAAGTATTGTGGTTCCTAAATTTAAACAAGCTACCAATAGTCATGATTTAACACCAAGAAAATTATTTACAAAAGAGCATAAGAAACTAATAGCAAAAGGAGAGAAATGGATGAAAGAGAAAGCACAATCTTGTACCATTTTAGGTGCTCTTATAGTCATAATTATGTTCACAATGGTATTTACTGTTCTTGGTGGTAACAGTCAAGAAAGTGGCTATCCAATATTTTTTCATGAAAAATCATTTAAGGTGTTCATAATATTTAATGCAATTTCTTTATTTGCTTCATCAACTTCAATGATAGCATTTTTAGGAATTCTGACGTCGTGTTATGTAGAAGAAGATTTTCTTATATCATTGTTTATAAAAAGGATCTTTGGCCTCTCCACCTTTTTTTTATCTCTATTACAGCCATAATGGGATCCTTTTGTGTTGCCCTTATAATAATGTTGGATAGAAATCTGAACCTTATAATTCCAACTATGTTGTTGGCTAGTATTCCGATTGCCATTTTCATGTTACTACTGTTTCCTCTTCTTGTTGAGACTTTCATGTCCACATATGGACTTGGAATCTTTAATAGGAAAAAGAAAAAGTTGTGATGCTAATGTTGTTATTGAAATTGACTCTCTCCAAGTGGTTACTTCTGTTGCTCAGTTTCCTTAATCATCTTATCGTGCTTACTTTCATTTGTTAATTAATGATTGTGTTGCTTGGTTAAAAAGGGCTAATGCCACCTTTATTAATGTTAAAAGAACAACGAATATTGTCAACTCAGGCTACTCGTTCTAGACTTGTTCTAAAGTATTGGAATGTATATATATATATATATATATATATATATATATATATATATATATATATATAACCTTTAAAATGTCTCAGAAATAATGATTCAGCTTTTTAAAAGGAGCAAAATTTACTAACAAATTATGCATATATTTTACAGTCGACCGTTTAATAGTTAATATATATGATGGATTGAGAAATATTAAATATTATAAGTATTAATTTTTCATCAATAACATGTTAAAAATAATGATATATTTACAAATATACATTAATATATATTATAAAAATAAAATAATATTTTAAAATATTAATATGAAACATTTCATTTACTTAAAAGTATCATATTAATTTCATAAAAAATATCGTATTAATATGATATAGAGATGAGCGTGAATGATGAAAACAGTTATTAAGTTATAGATGCAGTAGCAATATATATACATGAAGGAGACTTGACATAATACATAAGGAGTATGACTCTTATATAGAATGTGACTTAGTACAAAGGTTAGGATAGAATATGACTCTGTACAAGGATTAGAACGGTGATATAATCATTATCTTATCATCCACTTGCAAATTGTGTGAGAGGAGAATGGACATATAATTTATCCCTAAAGTGATGAAATAATGACTTGGATAGTGGTTTGGTAAGCACATCGGCCAACTGATCTGCTGAGGAAAGATAACAAATGACAAGCTGCTAGGCCATTACATAATTACGCACAAAGCAAAAATCAATATCCAAGTGCTTTGATCTTGAGTGAAAAATCAGTGAGGAGGTAAGGTAAGTTGCATTGAGATTGTCACACCAAAGAATCAGAACACTAGTTGTTGAAAGATATAATTTAGCTATAAGAGATTAAAGACAATGAAGCTTATTTCACAGTAACTGCAATTGCCGGATACTCCACCTTTATAGAAGAACATGCAATAGTCCTCTATTTTTTGGAACTCCAAGAATCAAATTATTGATAATAAAGATTGCAAAACTAGTGGTAGACTTATGATCGTTTAGATTTCTGCCTCAATCAGCATTACTATAAACATTTATATCAAAATTGGTGGAGCATTGAAGATATAGTCCATGATGAGGGGTGGCACAAAGATATCATAGAATTCATTTTACTATTACCTAATGTGATTTAGTAGGACTTTGGATGAATTGAGATGTTTGATTAATAGAGTAGCAGATGCCAAAATGAGTCATGCACAAGTTTTATAGACCTCCCACAATGCTTCTATACAAGGTTGGATTGGAGTCCGCCAAAGCTAGTTAGTGAGTGTGACAAGCGAGTGTGGTAAAGTCATTTGTAGTGACCATATTAGCTTTGCCAAGCAATTTGAATATGTATTTAGACTAAGTTAGCAATAAGCCATTGTCACCCCAAGTTGCTTACTAAGGAAATAATTAAGATGGCCCAAGACATTAATAAGAAACTTTTATTGTAAAGATCGGATAATAAAGGAGGAAAAAGTAGTGTCATTACCCATGAGTAGAAGATCATCGATATAAAGTAGATAAAAGGCATGAATGCTACCATGTTTGTAAAAAAAAAAAAGCTATTAGTCTTGGAAGCTTAAGAATCGAGGTGCATGAGTGCAGCACTAAGAGATATATACCATTACTAGGGCACCTACTTTAACCCCTAAAATGATTTTTAAAGCTTGCAAATATAGTCTGGAAATTATGGGTTGATAAGGGTGTGGTAAAGGCATTTGCAGTGACCATATTAGCTTTTCCAAGTAATTTGAAGATGTATTTAGACTAAGTTAGCAATAATCTATTGTCACCCCAAGTTGCTTCTATACCAAGGAAATAATTAAGATGGTCCAAGACATTAAAAAGAAACTTTTATTATAAAGATCAGATAATAGAGGAGAAAAAAGTAGTGTCATTACCTATGAGCTGAAGATCATTGATATAAAGTAGATAAAAGGCATGAATGCTACCATGTCTATAAAAAAATAAAAAGCTATTAGTCTTGGAAGCTTAAGAATCGAGGTGCATGAGTGCAACACTGAGAGATATGTACCATTACTGGGGCACCTACTTTAACCCCTAAAATGATTTTTAAAGCTTATAAATATAGTATGGAAATTATGGGTTGATAAAATCCTGTGGTTAGGCCATGAACACTTCCTCATCCAAAGACCTATAGAGGAAGGCATTGGAAATGTCAAGCTGACGAACAAGCTACCCTGATGAAACTACTAGGAACATAATGAGTGTAATAGCTGCCAGTTTCATCACTAGACTATAGGTATCATTAAAGTCAATCCCTGGCTATTGATGAAATCTCTTCGCAACAAGGTGGGCCTTAAATCTATTGAGAGTGCCATCATTTTTTGTTTTGAACTGATAAGTCCATTTTTTTTTTACCTGATAAGCCCATTTGTTTCCAATTAAATTATGAATGGAACTAGGGGTGCAATATCCCATGTATGATTAGTCATTAAATCTTCATACTCTTTAGTCATTGTATCTTTCCATTTAGGATGTTGGATAGCTTGTTTGAAAGATATTGGTTTGGTGATAGGAGAAGAAAGAGATAAAAAGGGTTTGGGTTTTAATGAATTTGTTTGGGAACAAATAACCATGGTATAAGTACGAGTAGGTGTTGGTTGGTGTGTGGGATACTGGCTTAGGTCAACACATAATGGGAGACCTGAAGATTAGTTTGGTAAAGAAGTTTAAGGTGATGTATGTTGGGTAAGAGAGTGTGTCACGGTAGGAGTTGTGGAGTTAGTAGGAGTGGTTGCATGTTGGGTAATAGGAGAATTGTGTGTAGAGTTGGATTCAAGTGTAGGAATTAAAACGGTTAGTTGACTTGAGGAAACAAGTGAAAGAGAGGGTGCGTGTTAGGTGGTACTTGGATGTTGCAAAAAAGGTGGAACAAAAAGAGTTGCCAAACTAGAATATTAATCAACAGGTGCCATATGTGGTGATGTTATAAAGGGAATTCTTGGTTAAAAAAACAACATGATGTGAGTAAAAAAACAACATGATGTGAGTAAAAACTTTTAGAGGAGGATAAGTCCAAACAAATGCAACCTTTTTATATTTTCCTATAACCCATAAAAGCATATTTTGCAGATCAAGGATAGAATTGTGAGCACTATAAGGCTTAAGCCATTGATAACAAAGATAGCCATAAGAATGCATATAAAGGTAATTAGGTTTTTGTTGAAATAATTTTTCAAAAAGGGAAATTTTATTTAATATAGGAGTGAGAAAGTGATTAATGATATAAAGAGTAGTGTCAAAGGCATAATTCCAATATTTATAAAGGACATGAGAATGGTGAAGTAGGGAAAGCACAGTTTCAACAATGTGTTGATGCTTGCATTCTGCTAAACCATTTTGTCTAGGATTTTTGGGACATGCTACTTGTAAACACTCAATTTTGGGATAATAAAATATGGATGCGAGAAAAGACTCTAATGATGAAAATTTTATAAGTAGGTCTTCAACACTTAAAGTTTGAATACATTTTCAAAAAAAGTTTTATTGGTTATTTTTAAGGACTTAATTGTAATACTTTTTAAGACTTAATTGAAAATTTTAAATTCTTTCAAGGGTCTTTTTTAATTAAAAGTTCAAAAATAAAATTATAGAATTCCAATTGGAATTCTGTAATTTTGATCGAAATTACATAATTCCGATCGAAATTATGTAATTACAATTGGAATTACATAATTTTGGTTGGAGTTCCATGTTTTTCGTCTATTTTTTGTATTTTTACAGAAAATAAAAAATATTTTTCCTAAATTTTGATTGGCTAAAAAATTTTCTTAAATTTATTTTGGGATTTATCTAAATTTTTAGGAAATAAAGTCCTTTTAAAATTGGAACTCTTCAATACGTAGGACCTAGGGTTTTTTGGTTTTTTCTATAAAAAGAGAGCTTAGGCTCTTGGAAAGAGGAGAAAAAATTCTTGATCCTCAGCATTTTTCCTGCAATTTTGGCTCTTTTCTTTCTAAGGATCTCTAGACTTTTCTTTAGGAAGTATATAAAAAATTCTTGATGATTTATTTGTAGGAGATTTTTGAGAAGAAGAATAACAAGTTCTTGAAGGCCTATTAAAAATAACAGGGATTTTACTAGTCTGAGGAGCAATCTATTCAGCATCCATAAGCATTATATTCTCCCTACTTTCTTTTATTTTTCTTTTTTTATTATTTTGATTTTATTGAATTTCAGTTTTATTGAATTTTTATTATAATTTTATTCACTAATCATTATTTTACCCTTTTGTGATGGTGATTTTAGAGGAAATTACAGGATAATCATACTTGGAGGACCAAATCCATAGAGGTCCATGGAATGCCTTGGATGGAACCTTGTAGCTAAATGTAGTTTCTAGGTTTTTTTATTTAATTGTCTTATTTTTTGAATGCTTTAATTCTTCTTCTTTTTTATTATTTTCAATAGTTCATTGTAATAGCCCTAATAGTGGAAAAAATAAAATTTGGTATGTGTGCTTATATGTTTTATTTTAATTAATTAGTTAATAAAATTAGGGTTTCAATTGAGGAATTAATTAAAATTAATGGTTATAGAAATCATTAGGTTTTTTTTTTATTAAAATTGGATTAGATTTAAGTGGTTAGAATTATGGTTGCTTGCTGACTATTTTATTTTATTTTTGTTTAGAGTCACTTTAATTAAAATAGGGTTTGTAGAAGAAATAAGTTAAATTAATGGTTTGATCTTTTATTTGATTGTTTTTGTTGTTTTTATTGTTTTTAGGCTTTTTTATCATATTTATTTGTTTTGAGCTCTAAGTCCACCTTAGGTTTTAACCTATTTAAATAAATTTAGGTTTAATTAATAAAAATGCATCTTTAGGCCCATAATTAATTAGATTTAGGGTAGAGATAACTTAGGCCCACTTAGTTAATTTAGATATAGACCCACCTAATTTAATTAATTTAGATTTATCCCATTTAAATTCAAACCTTTTTTCATAATTTGTAGATTTAATATCACTTTAGAAATAAAATATGTAGAATTAGGCCCACTAATTTAAATATTTCATAATTTGTAGATTTAAGCTCATTTTTAGAATTAAAATAAACAAACTTAGTTTCATTTAATTAAAAATGAATAAGAATTAGGCCCATTAGTCTTTAGGCTCACTTGTAAATTAGAACATATAAATTTAGCCCACTTTAATTAAAATCAATGTAAATTAGACTAACTTAGGGATTATAAACTTAAATAAGTGCATTGTTTACATGTATTTTTCATAACTAGTTTGCTTGAAGTTGATTTTTTTAATGAGGGTTTATATGAAAATATATGTAAATAGAGGGTAAGATAGTAATGCATAAAGTAATTTTAAATGAACACAAGACTGAAAGAAGTTGGTATTCTGTACCCAGAATATCCTAGTTGCGGTGCTGGCTTTCTTTTAGAGAATTGAGTACCACCATTTTTTCGATTTGTCCCAGTTATTACCCTGGGTGGTGACTCCTCATCTCTATGCCATGCCTCTGTGATAATGGTTAGTGTGTTCTCTAGAACCCTGAGCTCAAACAATGTCGCGGTTACTAAAATCTTGGGTGAGCACTAAACCCCATTGTCTACACTACTCTATGTGAAACACCATTATCTATTAAGTCTTTGGAAAGTGCTTGGTATCCACCTCCCCAGTCAGAATGAAAATATTTAATAGGAGATTCAAAAAAAATTTCAACTAAATGACAAAATTTTATAAAAATGCTTAAGACTTCAGATTTGAAATGCATAAAATATAACCAACAATATTTGCTGTAATGGTCATGAAACAAAATATAGTAATGAAATCTGTCATGGTAGGACCTGGAGTAAGGTTCCATATATAAGAAGAAATGATTTCTAAGGGCTTATAAGCCACAGACTCTAATAAGGAAAAAGGTAACTTATGACTTTTACTAATATTGCATGCATGAAAAATGAAATTATCACTATAAAAAGGGATGCTGGACTAATAAAAGACATGGTTGATAGTGGACATATTGGCATGACTAAGAATGGAGTGCCATTAAGACAAAGAGACAACAGACAAGGCAGTTGGTGGAGAAGCAAGTTAATGAATAGGCTCCAAAATCATGGAATATAGTCCTTTATCATTCAGGCCTATATGTAACACCTTCCTCTTGTGGATATCCTTAATGTTGAAAAAATCAGGAAAGAATTCATCAGAAACATCATTAGCATTTATGAAAGAATGAATAGATAACATATTAAAACATGAGTCAAGAACACATAAAATATTATTTAATTTAAAAAGGTGACCACATGAACTATAAAAAGATGAACCTGATTGAATGATGGGAAGAGATGTATCATTTCCTATTTTAACAACATCTATACCCTAACAATCATAATGAAAAGTAAGATTTTCTAAATCATGAGTGAGATGGTGGGTGGCACCTGTGACAAGTATCCACAGTTGATGTGATGGGGATTGAGTTGTAATGGCGGATAAATGGGAAGATGGTTGAATAGATGAGGGTAAAGTTTTTGGGTTAGAATGTGGGGAAGGGCATAAAGGTGCAATATGACGGAATCCTGAGCAGTTGTGACATTGAAGGGTAAAGTAATTTGAAACATTGATAACGAATTAGGATTCCATCCACGACCTCAACCTCTAGTCGATCGACCACCACAACCACCTCTAGAGCTAGAAAAGTGATGGCCACCTCTAGAATGAGGTGGTGTTAATGATGTGAAGAAGGATGTAGGAGCAACCTGATCTTTGGATGGATTTTCAGCATTGATATCTTGTTCTTCACATAACAAGAGACCATATAGTTCGTTATAAGTCATGTCATCCTGTCTTTATTGTATAACATAAACAAACGGTCAGTAAAGTGGATCCAAACCATTGATAATAACCTATATTAAATCAGCTTCAGAAACTGGACTCTTAAGAGCATTATGTCGATCAAACATGGACTTGGCTTATTAGGTGTATTGGGCAATGGTTTCAGTTAGATTTTTGCTTAATTTGGAAAATCGACCTTTAATGGTTCTTGTTTGTGCCTTAGATCTAAAAGCATAGGCACTGGCCAATTTTTGCCATGCCTCAAGTGCGCTTTGTGCCCTTACATTTTATGGTACAAAGGCTTCAGATATGGAACCTATAATCCAGCTGAGGACTAATTGATCTTGCCTAAACCATGCAAGTTATGCTAGATTTGGTTGGACATTTATAATAAAGGCAAGTGTAGCAACCATTGCATCTATATGTCCTACTAAGTCATAGTTGTATAGAAGAGGAAGCAATTGAGCTTTCCATAGTAAATAACTTTTTGCATTTAATTTTATGAGTAATTGGTGAGCAATAATTCATAAGGTGGGTATGACACTTGAATTTGAGGTTGAAACGACAACAGTAGAACTACTTGAATTTGTAAAATAAAATAAAATTGGTTGTCAAACCTTAATGGTGCCTAATACCATAATACATATATGAACGTGAATGATGAAAACTATTATTAAGTTATACATGCTGTAGCAATATATATACATGAAGGAGACTTGACGTAATACATAAGTAGTATGACTCCTATATGGAATGTTACTCAGTATGAAGGTTAGGATAAATGTGACTCTGTACAAGGACTAGAAAGGATTAGAATAGTGACATAATCATTAGATTATCATAAATCTTTCAAAAAAAGAATGTATCGACATTAATCTTTCAAAAATAAAAGGTATCTTTTTAACCATGAAATATCATATTATTTTTATAATATCATCATAAATAATAGTTAAATCTCTTAAAAATCATAATATTTTTTTTAGTATCATGATTTTATTTTAAAATATTGTATTTTTTCAAAAAAATATCACCAATTTTTAAAAGTATCTCAAGTTGTTAACTTACAAAAAATCATGATAATTTTTTTCTCAGCCAATAACACTACAGTCATGCCAGTTGCTAGCTTTGACATACTAGCAATAATATATATATAAGTTGTTAACTTACAAAAAATCATGATAATTTTTTTCTCAGCCAATAACACTACAGTCATGCCAGTTGCTAGCTTTGACATACTAGCAATAAATAAATAAATATATATATATATATACACTCCGTGTTTCATATAACATGGTTTTTTTTTCTTTCATTTATATATATACATATATATATGTATATACGTATATATAAAAATGAAAGAAAAAAAACCATGTTATATGAAACACAGAGTGTCTATATACATATATGTATACATACATATATGTATATATATACATATATGTATATAGACACTCTGTGTTTCATATAACATGGTTTTTTTTCTTTCATTTTTATGTTGTTTATGTTAAACACAAAACACTCAAACCTCTCTTAATTAAACTCTCTCAAACACTCAATAACATAAAAATATTTCTACAACTCTTATAACTCAAGCTTTTATTTCTGAATTACTTGCTTGATAATTACAATGCAAGAGAAGAGGAGTATTTATACTAACCCCAAACTAATACAAACCACTTAATATAAATTAATACAAAATATTTAAAACCACACACATTATTTTTAACACCTAATACCACACAAAAATATACAAGTGGCACACCAACTAATCATCATTTATTTCTTTTAATCTTACCCATAATTTTTCTTCTTTTGATTAAGACCACATAAATTAAAACAAGTTTAATTATTCAACACTCCCCCTTAAACTTGTTTTATTATGCCAAGTGCATTTCTCAATTTGAAAAATTCTTCTTTCTTCAATGGCTTGGTGAAGATGTCAGCAATATGATCGTGAGACTTCACATATTCCAGTTTCACATCTTGCTTTGTAATGCATTCTCTTATGTAGTGATATTGAGTATCAATGTGTTTGCTTCAATCATAATACACTAGATTCTTAGCTAAAGCTATTGCAGATTTATTATTGACTCAAATCTCTATTGGTTCCACTTGTGATATGTTCAATTCCTTCAACAAATTCTAGAGCTAAATTGCATGACTAACACATGTTGTAGTAGTAATATATTCAGCTTCACATATTAACAGAGTGACAATTGGTTGCTTCTTTGACATCCAAGTGAAACCAGTATTTCCCATGAAGAATATAAATATTGTAATGCTTTTTCTATCATCTAAATCTCCACTCCAATCACTGTCACTGTATCTAACAAGCTTATAATCATTAGAAATAGAATAGAACAACCCAAAGTTAATTATACCTTTGAGGTAGCAAAGAATTCTCTTTGCAACTTTAAGATGAGTGGTTGTTGAAAATTCCATGTAGCAGCTCACTGATCCAATTGAACAAAGAATATCAAGCCTTGTGTAAGTTAGATAGAGTAAACTTCCAACTAAACTTTTAAAGTATGTTGGATTCACGCTTTCTCCATCTTCATGCTTGGATAATTTAGCTCCACATTCCATTGGTGTACTTATCAGTTTGCAATTCTCCATCTTGAACCTTTTGAGAATTTCCTTTGTGTAGCCTTCTTATGAGATGAAAATTCCATCTTTTGTTGTTTAACTTCAATGCCAGGATAATACACCATAAGCCCAATGTCTGTCATCTGAAACTTCATTGTCATTTCCTTTTTGAATTCTTTGAACATATTGAGGTTGTTTCCGGTGAAGATCAAATCATCCATATACAAGCACACAATCAAGACATCTCCTACTTTGATTTTGAAATAGAGGGCATGTTCATATGGAAATTTGATGAAGCTATTCTATTGAAGATAGTTATCAATTATGCTATTCTATGCTTTGGGAGCTTGCTTCAATCCATAAAGGGCCTTCTTCAATTTTAGGACTTTGCATTCTTGTCCTTTGACTTTATAGCCTGGGGGTTGCTGAATGTAGACTTCTTCTTCAAGAACTCCATTTAGAAGGGCAGACTTTACATCATTTGGTGAATCTTCCACTTATTTTGAGCTGCTAAAGAAATAATCAGTCTCATTGTCTCTAAGCATGCAACAGGAGCAAATACCTCGTCATAGTCAATTCCAGCTTTTTGAATGTAGCCTTTTGCAACTAGCCTTGCTTTGTGCTTTTCAACCTCTCATTTGGCATTCTTCTTTATTTTGTAGACCTATTTAACACCCACTGGCTTGTGTCCTTTTAGAATAGCAGTGAGTTCCCATGTGTCATTCTTTTTAATGGCTTTGATTTCATCATCCATTGCATTTCTCCATTTTTCATCTTGCACAGCTTCATAGAAGTTTACTAGTTCACAGTCAGCAAAAAGACAAAAAAGAGTAAGATTTTCAAGTCTATCAGTCACCTCATAGATATCTTTAAGACTTCTCATTCATTCTTCATTTCTTTCAGCTAGGAAAGATGATGGTGAATTATCTTCATCACTTCATATTGGTGAAGCAGGTGGTGCAGTAGGCTCTTGCTGAAGTTCACTTGGTTGGTCTATTGGCTTTTGTTCTGCTTCATCAAATTAAGGAAAGAAATTGAATCCATATGTTGAAGAATTGAACTCCCATTCATTTTCTTCATCGAACATCACATCTCGGCTGATCATAAACTTCTTACTGTTCGGATTGTATAGCTTGTACCCTTTTGAGTGAGTGGAATAGCCGATGAAGATGTATCTTTCACTTTTATTATCAAGCTTGGTTCTTCTTTCATATGGTACATGAACATGGGCTAAACTTCCAAATACTCTAAGGCGAGAAATTCCAAGCTTTCTTCCACTCCAGGCTTCTTGCAGTGTCTTTCCTTAAACGCTTCTTGTTGGAGATCGGTTGGACAGGTAGACTGTTATAGCCACTGCTTCAACCTAAAATTCTTTTGGTAAATATTTATTTTTAAGCATGCTCTGTGCCATATCAAGGATGGTTCTATTTTTTCTTTATGTAATACCATTTTGCTATAAAGATCTTGGAATGGTAAGAAAATGCCTAATTCCATTTGTTGCATAAAACTTTTGGAATTCCTTTGAAGTGAATTCTCCTTCTTGATCTAATCTCAATGCTTTAATCTTCTTACCACTCTCATTCTCCGTAGCAGCTTTAAATGTCTTAAATGCTTCAAAGACCTCTGATTTCTGCTTCAAAAAATATATCTAAGTTTTTCTGGAAAAGTCATCAATAAAAAGAAGAAAATTGTTATTTTTACCAAGAGAGCTTAGAGTAATTGGCCCACACACATTAGTATGAATAAGCTCTAATGGCTTCTTGGCTCTTGAGTATAATTCCTTGGGAAAACTATTTCTGAACTGCTTTCCGAGCAAACACCTTCACAAAATTGATTTGGATGATTGATGCAAGGTGGTCCTCTCACCATTCTCTTCTTCGATAACAGTTCCAAGATTCCAAATTTGAGGTGCCCAAATTGAAGATGCCATAACCAAGATGCATCTTTGTAATAAGCTTTCAAACACTTTGCAACATCATTTTGAATATTCAAAGGAAACAATCTATTTTTGGAAATTTTTTATTTGGCTATCAAATCTCCATTACCATTTGTTATAAAAAGACAATAATCTTTTGAGTAAAAATCTTAGCCTTTTTCTAAGAGCTGACCTATACTCAAAATATTGCATGTCATATTAGGCACATGATAGACATCAGAAATTGACTGATGACTACCGTCTTTAGCATGAATAAGGATGTTGCCTCTTCCTGTTACTGATACTTTTGAATCATCACTAAAGGAAACATTGCCAGCCATTGATTCATCGAGTTCCATGAACATTCTTCTTTTTCCACACCTGTGGTTGCTTGCACCAGTATCAAGGTACCAAGTACTTCCTTGATCATCAATATTAGTTCTGCAGGATAACAACATTGTCTTCTCTTCGATCTTTGCTTCTACATAATTGGTCTTTTCTTCAACTTTACTGCTGGGAGCTCTAAATTCTGATGCATAATGTCCACATTTTTTACAATTATAGCATTGAACTTGGGATTTATTGTACCTTGAGTTTGGATTACCTCTCCTATGACTTCTTGTAGAACTTTCACCTTTCTCATAGTTATTGAAGTTGCTATTGTAAGAACTCTAACCTCGTCCATAACCATGGCTTCCACCTCATCCATGACTTCTACCTCTACCTCAGCCACGTTGATTTCTTTCATTGCCTTGGCTTTCATGCACATCCTTGAGCTTCAGTTTGAGGAGTTGCTTAGTAATTCCTTGTTGTGCTTCTCTTTATAGGCTTATAATGAGCCTAGAAGCTGCTCAATCTTCATTTCTTCTAAGTCTTTTGTCTCTTCTATAGTTACAATAATATGCTCAAATTTTGGGTCTAATGAGCGAAGTATCTTCTCCATTATTCTCACATCTTCTAACTTTTCACCATTTCTTTTTATTTGATTAGAAACAACTAAAACTCTGGAAAAATAATGAGAAATGGTTTCACCTCCTTTCATGTGCAGAGATTCAAACTCCCCTTTTAAGGTTTGAAGACGCACCTTCTTCACTTTTTCTTCACCTTTATATGATGTTTGTAGCTTCTCTCATGCTTTTTTAGTGAAGGTTGTGTTTGAAATTTTCTTAAAATTATCATCATCAAGAGCTTGATAGATAAGAAAAAGAGCCTTCTTGTCCTTTGTTCTTGAATCTTTTAAAATATCCTTCTCAGACTGGGATAGTGATGTCTCATTTTGTGGTTCATTATAGCCTTTCTCTATGATATCCCAAGCATCATGTGCACCAAGGAGAGCCTTCATTTTGATACTCCAATTGTTGAAATTGTTGTTGTTGAGTGTTGAAACTTGGAAGGATGCCACACTATTTTTCATATCACTTAATCTGATAAGAATTTGCAAAATCCAACTTCAGGAATGGATCCAAATGCTGAAAAACCTTAAAATGAACTTCAGTAAAAAAGTCAACTTTGATCAATGGTCAAAGTCAACTACTGAAAGTCAACAGGGAGCTGTTTGGTCAATGGCTTGAAAACGGCTCGGTCAAATGGCTTGATAGCTTAGTCAACGGCCTGATCAAATGACTTCAAACTCGACTTGACTCGGCTTCAGACTCAGTTCGACTTAGTTTCAGACTCGGGTTGACTCGGCTTCAATTCAGTGAGTTGACTGGGTTTCTGGCAGCAATCTTCCAGCGGTGATTGATAACACGTCCGAGCTCCGATCATGGTGATTCAGGTGGCGTTGGATTCCTCTTTCCAAGAGCTTTAATATGGTATACTATATGCCCATATTTAGCTCTAATACCACTTTGTTAAACACTAAACACTTAAATAACTCTTAATTAAACTCTCTCAAACACTCAATAACATAAAAATATTTCTATAACTCTTATAACTCAAGCTTTTATTTATGAATTGCTTGCTTGATAATTACAATGCAAGAGAAGAGGGGTATTTATACTAATCCCAAACTAATAAAAATCATTTAGTATAAATTAATACAAAGTATTAAAACCACACACATTATTTTTAACACTTAATACCACACAAAAATATACAAGTGACACACTAACTAATCATCATTTCCTTCTTTTAATCTTATCCATAATTTTTCTTCTTTTGATTAAAACCACATAAATTAAAACAAGTCTAATAGTTCATAATCAATATACCGCCTAATAAGAAAACTAACCACACTAATAATGCTTGCTACACGAACTAACCAAAGAAAAAACTAATGCTTGCTGCTATTGCTACTAAAAACTATAAACTAATCAAACTAGCAAAAAGATAGAGACATAAAGAAATAAAAAAACAAAAAGAATCCACTAATGCTAGTGCACTAGTAATAATAGTGGTAGCAGTAGTGGCCTAAACCTCTAGAAACTTAATAATGGAGGGATTGGTTTAGTAATTGTTGTTTTTTCTTTTTTTTTTTTTGAAATTTCCATTGTTTTCTTACAGGTTGTATCTTTTGCCTTGCCTTGTTGTAGTAGTTGAAGACTTGGACATATCTTTTGATTATAATTTTGTATTTTTTACAACAAGATAAATTTATTTAAAGATAACATTTATTTTCTGCTCTGGTTATACTTTGTAAAATAGAGCTAAATAGTGCTATTTGAATTGGTTATTGTTGGGCTATTGTTGTAGAATGAATAAACTGAAAAACTTGATTTATTGATTTTATAAACCGGCCTTTAAATAACAACAAAACATAACAAATTAGCAGAAAATTAAACCTATATACTACCCATGACAACAACTTTATTTCCTAAAAATATGCAGCTACTACTCAACTAAACGACAACTCATCTTGGAGTCTTACTTGACTGAAATTATCTAAACATACTATAAAATTTTTACACTAATATTTAACATTTCTAGCATGCAACAGTTAGGTGGGGCCAAGAAACTTACTAGATTGTATCTTGGAAATCAACTTCAGTTTCTTAGTATATACATAAATTGAATTCTCCAGAAACCCCAAGCCGTTCCATCTTTTAAGAATTCAAATTCAAGTAAAGTGCTAATTAATAACCATAAATTTTAGGAACACATTCTCTAAGTTTCTGATATGGTCTAATCTTCCATTAGCAGATCATATCTCTTCATCTTTAAGCTATCAACAGCTAGTGGGTATCACATTTTTCTCAATGCTGCTATTAGTGGTGTTAGAGGCATCTTGAGCTTTTTTTTTTAATTATTGCCTACACTCAAAATATTGCACTTAATAATTGGATGAATGATACATTATATACATGTTGATTTTTCTAAATTTAGAAATAAGACTTGAGTCATATATGTTCAAACTTTTGTGAAACATCAAAATCTAATTTTCACATTCTTAAATTCATGATCAATGACATTTATATCAAGTATTTTAATGAAGCAGGCTTGATGCCTAAGAAATTTTAGCTCCCGATATGACTGAATCTATCAAATGGGATAGGAAATTATAAATACAAATTTTGACAGGATAGAGGTAGAGTATCACATTCATCTCAAAAAACAAAATAGTAAAATAAAGTAAATAGAAGTATGTCAAAATTTTCTTATGTTTTGAATTACTACTATACATGGTGAACATTTATTAGTGATAATTGGTTTTCAGAACTCTTGGGTTTGGCGTCCTGCAATCCACGAATAGAAGACAAGGTGAGAGGTGGGGAGGATCCCCACGAACACCTCGATGCCTAAGTTAGAGAATAGAAGCAAGGGGAATATAATATAGTTAGAATTTTAGAGAATGAGATGTCCTTTTGTTAGGGATGTAAGACTCTATATATAGTAATGCTCAAACCTGGAAGGAGTCGGATTCTGTGTGGGATAGTGAATCATAATCTTGGTAAGAGAGTGTTCCTTTCATGCTTAGGACTCCACTTTAGGGTAGTCCTCATTCCGGGCGTATCTGCCTTCTTACTAATCCAAGTGTCCCTATTTAGGGGGTAAAAGAGCCCCTAAATAGGCAGAAACATTCTGGATGGTATCAATTAGTAACTTTCAATATTAGTGATAAGAGATATATGCCTATCATTATATAATTAAAAAGGTAAATTTCTTATTCAATTTTAAACGATGAAAATGAAAGAAGTTGTTAATGTACACGAAAATGAAAGTACAAGAGCTAGTTACAACATAATTAAAATTTAAGTATTTGATGCAAGAAAATTTAAAATTTTAAGGGTTTGAAATGGATTTAATTATATGAAATATTTTTACAATCCTTCTTTATTGAATCGTTGTAAGAAAGTCTTTAAAGAAAAATTCATGTTGGAACCCAAAAGGCCCAAGAGAGTGTGAATGAATTGGCAGGGGACTCTTCTAAATTAATCATAAGTCTTGGATTCAAGTTCTAGGTATACATCTACTTTATAACTCTTGAAGTAGACTTTTACCATCCTTTGAGATCCTACCCGGGTCGAATCCGAATTAATTGAGTCCTACAGAATATCAAATACCGGATGGCTTTCACCCAAAAAAATAATTAATGCTGAAAAGTTCAAAACCAATCAGTTGATATAAGTTACACTTTCTCAACCAGTCGGTCATTGACACTTACCAATTGGCAGTTAAACAAATGGTACAAAATATTTTAATTAGTCCCTATACTTAAAATTACATCTTATCAGGTTTTCATAATTTTAGTTTTTAGTTAACTGTATTCTTATCATTTAAACATTTTTTACTATCATAATTTCAACTAAAATCATTAGAAATTTGAATTATTATGTATTTTTCATCATTTTTTGGTATAATTTTTATGTAAATAATTTATTACAATGAATTTATTCATCTCAAAGATCATGATTATTTGTAATCACAGTCCCTAATATATTATCTCTTTTCTATTATCGTTCCAAGGAATTAATTGAGCACACAAAAACCCCTAACTTTTAATTTTAGTAACGATAATTTCTCATTCGTCAATTTTCAATGAAATCAATATCGGAATACTGATTTAGACAAATAAGAGGATGATGATGTGACATAATTATTTTTAATAATGAACTAAAAGTTACGTGAGCTCCTGTTAAAGTTTACTATGTAAATAAAAAAACCCATGTAACATGGCTTTTGGTTCATTATTGAAAATAATTTTGTCATATCATCATTTTCTTATTTATCAATGTTAGCATTCTAATGTTGATTTCATTGGAAATTGATGAATGGGGGATTACTATTACTAACATTAAAAATTAGGAATTTTTGTATACCCAATTAATTCTTTAGGATGATAATGGGAAAAAGGGTAATAAATTAGGGAAAAAGGGTGATTCTCCAATTGCTATAGCCTTTTTCCCAATCACTACGTTATTATTGTTGGACAGTCTCTATGCTTAGCACATAAATATTCATTTTTTTTCCCTAGCAGAAATGAAAATTATTAAAATTTTAATATATTAGTGTACTTAATAGTTTTGAGAGGAGTAAGGATGGATCTCTGAACTCCTCAACACCATGCCCAACCGGAGTGGCATTGCACTAAACAAGTACAGGCTTAGTAAATAAGTTAAGATTTACTAGATAGGTTCAATGGGTATCAAAATTGTATTTGATTTTCTTGCTTAGATTTCTAAATGTCAAAAACTTATATTAATGCAAATTTTATGCATAGGTTTGAGACTAACACTTAAACTAATACATAAAAAAGAAATTAAAATGAATTATACAGCTAGTAAGGATTTAAAAGATGCTGCTGAAAGGTGTAAAGACCTCTCTACTATAGCTCTCTACCGTAGCTGCCATCAGAGCAACCGAGCGTACAAATCACGGTGAAACCCAAGCTGACTATATATAAAATCCATCCCAGAAAAAGAAAAAAAAAACAATTCAACCAACAACCCATCAAATTAATTCATTAGTGATATTGTTTGTTTCAATTCTGTCAATAAATTTATTTCATCTTCAAATAATTTTTTAACAGAATTCATTTGCTATTAATTTCATTTGTTTAATTTACATTAATATTTTTTAACATTTCAAATGTTAATATTTCATTCAATAAAAGTACTATTTTAACCAAATGTTACGTGATAAATAAGCAATCATGAAATAAAGGTATGAAATTGTTTTAGGAAATAACAATTATAAAAGTAATATTTTATTTTTATAAAATATATAGATATGATATCATGAAATTCACTTACATATTATAACAGTTTTACTAAAATTTCGTCCAACAATAAGTAACTTCACAAATTTAAAAATTTAGAAATTCAAAGTGAATTCATTACCAGTAATCCAACAAACGAAGCAAGATATATTCACCCAAAATCTTTTTAATAAATGGTGGAGGGATCATTTTATTGATTTCAATTAGAATAATGCATGATATATGTAATATTTTATTTTGGAATCAATTAAGGTCCTTATCCAACTGACTAAGAGGGATATATTTGATGGTCAATGTCATTTTTTTGGATAAAAAGATATTATTTTATTATTATTATTAATAGGAGAAAAACCACTTGGAGAAACTCCTCCCTAAACTAAGAAAAACCATAAAGAGGTCCATTAGAAACAATAATCGAAACCAGAAAAATCTAAGAAACAAAATAAAGAAAGAAAGGACAAAACATCATTGCATCAACATCTAATACAATCAAAACTCTGAAGCAGATCCGAAGTTGAGTAAGGGAAAGCTGAGAAGGTGGCTTTCATCCAAGCTGAAACACGTAAGAAGATGAGCTTCTCCAGCTGCAAGAACGATGGAGATCTGAAAGAGCAGACTGAAAAATAAAATTTAAAGAAAAAGAGAAAAAATTTAAGGAAAATATTTTTCCATGATATTTAAAGAAGGATTATGCCCCTTATATATACACATGGAAAATTTAATCACAACATAATTAGGAATAGAATAATATCCTAAATAGAATAAAAATTTATTCCTAATTGTATACAAATATTTACTTCCTAATAAATACAATGAAAATATTTACTTCCTCAACACTCCCCCTCAAGTTGGTGAATGTATGTCAATCATTTCTAACTTGTCAAGTGAGTTGTAGAACATTTTTCCAAATATAGCCTTTGTGAGGATGTCAGCTAGTTGAGTATGAGAAGAAATAAATGGAATATCAATTGTTCCTTAGTTCATATGATCTTTTATAAAATGTCTGTCAACCTCCACATGCTTAATCTGATCATATTGAACCGGATTATTTACAATTGTTATGGTTGTCTTATTATCACAATGTAACAACATAGGCTTCGGATGTTTTAATCTCAGATCCTTAACAATTCGCCTTACCCAGAGCAACTCACATGCTCCATGAGTCATTACTTTAGACTCTGCTTCAGCACTTGACCTTGCTACAATATTCTGTTTCTTGCTTCTCTAAGTGACTAAATTCTTTCTAACAAATATAAAGTACTTGGATGTTGATTTTCGATCAATTCGATCTCTAGCCCAATTAGCATCAGTATAGCCAGCAATTTCATAATCCTTATTCCTCCCAAAGAATAACCCTTTGCCCAGAGAAGACTTTAGATATCTTAATACTCGATATACTGCATCCATATGTTATTTACTCAAAAAATGCATAAAATGACTTACAACACTTAATACATAAGTAATGTCTGGCTGAGTATGAGATAGGTAAATCAACCTTCCCACCAACGTTTGATACCGATCTTTATTAGTTGGAACTTGATCTCTTAGGACTAAAAGTCTTTTAGGACTAAAAGTCCATGGTTGACTTCAATTGGAGTCTTAGCTGGCTTATAATCAAGCATGCCTGTCTCTATTAGTAGGTCCACTACATACTTTCATTGGCAGAGGGAAATTCCTTAAGCTGATCTTGCAACTTCAATTCCTAAAAATTACTTCAAGTTACCCAAATCCTTAAGTTCAAACTCGGATGCTAACTGTCTTTGCAAGATTTTTGTCTCACTCGAATAATTTCCAGTGACCACCATATCATCAACATATACAATTAGAGCGATGACTTTACCTAACTTCTGTTTGATGGATAGTGTGTGATCATCATCACTTTGTTTATATCCAAGCTTTCTCATGCATGTTGAGAGTCATCCGAACAATTGTAAGCACTAAATTTCGGGATGCAATTGTGTACAATTGCAATGTAAGCCCCTATGATGAAATTTATTCAAAAATTGAACTTGGTTGTTGATTTTCTAGACTTTAGGGTCTAAATTGTAACATTTTTTAGGATTTGATTGTGAATAAGTCATTTTTTCAAGAGCCTTTTGGTAATTAAAAGTTAAAAAATAAAATAATAATAATAATAATAATAATAATTTTTAGGATTGGCATTGGTGTAATGCCAATTGGCATTACACAATGCCGACCAGCATTGTGTAATGCAAATCGGCATTGTACAATACCGATGCACAATAATTTCATTTTTTGATTTTTTCGTGTATTTTTCCTTATTTTTATAGATTTTTCAGTGTTTTGATTGGTTGAAAAATTCAAATTTTTATCTGATAAGGTTTTTTTTTTAAAAAAAAAAAGAAACACAGAAGATATTTTTTTTGAAATCAAAACAAACGCTATTTGATCTAATCAGATAGGTCTGTTCCTCCAAAGGAGGAAGTTCAGTACGTGCAGACTCTGCATTTAAAAGCAGAGTCTGCATGCATGTAAGGGGAGATTTTTTTTGGACAAACGAGGTTTTTTTTTTTTAGCTCGAGAGGTTTTTTTTGGGCTGGAAGATTTTTTACAGATGGAAGATAAAAAAAGCTTTGATTTTCTCTATTCTTTAGAAAACCCTAATTTTGCAGTTCATTTGAGGAAGACGATATAGCGATTTTTTAGTCTCAGTCCATAATCAAGTCAACACTGAGTCAATTTTATCGGTGAAAATCCTAATCTGAGGGGCCAAAAAAAGGGCATATGCACAACATTCTTTTTTTTTCTTTCTTCTCTTATGTGATTTTTATTCATTTTGTTAATTTTTTTTATTATTTAATTTCATTACTAATTTGATTGCTTTTTTGTTTTTTTGTTTTGATGTTCGTATGTGGATTGAGGAGGAGGATACCGCCTGTGTTTAATTGAACAGAAGATCCATGGAATGTCATGGATGAACCTATACTATTTTAATAATAGTTCTTAGGATTTTAATTTTTGTTCTGCATTTTGGTATCCTGTATAGTTTATTTTAATTTCTGGGTGTATAATTATTTATTTTTAAATTTGTACGTAGTTTGTAATAGCCCCAGTAGTGGGAATAGTGAAAGATTTAAATTTCTGTATTTTAAAATTGATTAGTAATTAGGTTCAATTGGGTAAAAAAATCAATTAAAATCAATGGTGGCAATAGCTTAAATTAGGGTTTACATGTAATTTATTTAGGGTTTTTTTAGAAAATCACTGTAATATTTGTTTGATCTATTTTTTGTGTTTTATTTATTTTGGGCTTGTTTTTTTATGTTTTTTTGGGCCCTAAGCCCACGTTTTGGTCTAACCTAATTAATAAATAGGCTTAAAAAATGATTTAGGTTTTTTTAAATAATTAAAATAACTTAGGCCCATTAGGTTAATTAGATTTTAGGCCCACTTAGTTAATTAAAATTGTTTAGACTTAGCTTAGCCCATTTAATTGCATTTCTTTTAAAATAAATAGTCTTAGATCCACATTTTACTTAAAACAAAACCAAGTTAGATTTAGGCCCACTAATTTGATTTTCCTTTAAAATTGAATAGACTTAAGGCCATATCTTAGAAAGACTAAAATAAATAGATTTAGGCTCACTAATTAATAAAATGTAGGCCCACTTTTTCTATTTTCACTTCTAAACAAAATGTAGATTTAGCTAACTTATTTAATAAAATTAACATAGTTTAGACTTAAGGATAACGTGATCTTGAGTGCTTTTTTTACTTGTAATTTTATTGACTTGTTGCCTTTTTGGGTAGATGGATGTTAATTAGGGTTTAATAAAATTGCATGTAATTAAAGGATGAAATAATTATTTATAAAATTATTCTAAATGAACACGAGACTAAGAGAAGTTAGTATTCCGTATCCAGAATCTCCTGGTTGTGGTGCTAATTTTCTTTTAGAGAATCGAGTACCACCAATCAAATTTTCCCAGTTATTACCCTAGGTGGCAACTCCTCATCTCCACGCCATGTCTTTGTGACAGTGGTTAGTGTGTTCTCTAAGGCCCTGAGCCTAAACAGTGTCGCAGTTGTTAAAATCTTGGACGTGCTCTAAACCCTGCCATATGTAGTGGCGACTCCACTGGGGATAAGAGATACTAATTCTACTTGTGTTCTTTAGAATTGTTTTATCGATTATTATTTCATTCTTGTATTCATTCTGCATGTCCCTACTAAATCGATGGCGTTGGTTTATGATTCCATGATTCCACTAGCTTCATGGAGTTGTAGATTGGCTAACCATCACTCTTAGCCTTAACTCGGTTCAAGAGAGATTACTGGGCTCATCTGACCAAAGTCTATAACCTAAGTCCCTAAGGGGGGTAATCTTCTCTCGAGTTGGTAAAGGATGCTGGGCCCCTTTGACCTTGGCCTATAACTCAAAGTCCATAATGGAGAGCATCTTGCTAAGGGAACCTTAACTTTTCACCGGCTAACCATATATAATGGCCTAATTACTTCCCTTAGGATCTTCACCCATAGTGCTTGTTTGTTTGAATTGCCATAAGGTATTTCTATTTATAAAAGCCCAGGTCTATACCTTTGCAGCTCATTCAGGCTAATAAGGATTAGGCTAGACCTTTATATTTAGAAATGTTGCTTATGTGCTTTTTCTTTTAAAAGACATTTGGCATGAACGTTGGCTCTTAATATCCCCTGTTGATATGAAGGCAAAAAATCCTAGGAAAAGAAACTCACCATTAAACACGTGTGTGGGAGGAATAAGGTTGGAAGGTTTATGCTTGCATGTTGCTTGTTAATTGTTTCTTGATACTTGTTACATGTTAAGTGCTTGCCTACTACTTATTGCATAGTACGTACATCATGCATTCATGTATACATATAGTCCATGCATCATATTAACACCTTGTTTTGCAGCCATCATAGATTCATCTGGGTCTTCACATGTCTAGGGACGAAGAGGTGGCAGATTGACCAGAGTTGATTTAAGTCTGGAGTCCATAGCTCAAAGCATTCTTCACAGATTGGAGAGACTAGAGGGAAGTCCAATCAATCCACTATTTTTAGAAGCTGAACTAGCTCAGACTGAACATACTAAAATGGAACAACAAGCAGGCATGTGGACCTCAGAGGACATTAAGGGAGCTTTGATGGATGACATGAGAGCTATGATGCAAGATGAACTGAGACGGGCTGTGGCCAGGCTAGTGTAACCTGTTGGACAATCACATGCTGCTATTATTGAACAACCACCAGCTGCTACCATTGAACAACCACCTGTTGTAGGAGCTCCACCTGTTGCTCCTTTACCTACTGCTAACAATGCTGGGGGGCAACCTGCTCCTAGAAATGTGCCTACTACTGATGTAAGAATGGAAGATATTAAAAACTACATGGTAGAAAAGGCAAAGAGAGAGTCACTTGAATTGGTTCAAGACCTTGAGTCTAAGCAGATGCAAGCATTGACTCAGAAAATGTCCAAGATGGAAGAGCTGATTAGAGGATAAGGAATGGGGTATTCTTTTGACTTTGATGACATGCTATAAATGGAGGGAGATAAACTGACTAAAAAATTCAAAATGCCTCAACTACAGAAGTTTGATAGGAGAGGGGATCCAAGGATTCATTTGAGTCAATACACCACAATCATGAGCACTACTAAAGCACCATTGTCAGTAGTTGCTAGGCTGTTTGTACTGTCACTAGAAGGAATGGCTATAAACTGGTACCATGGGTTAGAAAAGTCTATTAGGGCTGATTGGAAGGAACTATGTACTGCATTCTTGAAACAATATGATTATAACACTCGATTGGAAGTGTCAATTAGGGATTTGGAGTTAACTAAGCAAAAACTAAATGACTCCTTTTCTAATTTCTTAACTCGTTTCATGAATAAAGCAGGGATGATGAAAAACAAGCTTGCTGAGAAGGATCAAGTTAGAATGATAGTTCCTAATGTGTCACCTAATTTGGTCGAGAGGCTACAGATGATGAATCCCAAAACCTTTTTGGATTTGTATGATGATGGGTTACAAGCTGAGGAAATTAAGAGTGAGAAAAAGAAAACTGTTAGAGGCACAAGAACTCGAAAGTACCCAATTGGGGGCATACAATAAGGAAGTACTAGTCGAGCTATAGAGGTGCGTGCAGTTCAGCAACCCCGAAGGTTCTCCAACTTCAACCAACCACTCTCTAAAGTCCTAGAGAGGCTGATCTAAAAAGGCCTGCTCTGACCCTTAACCTTTTCCAAACCCTCGAATCCAAATCTCCCTGGTTATGATCCAAACAGTTACTACAAGTTTCATCAAGTAGCTGGTCATTCCATATATACTTGCATCTGCCTAAAACATGAGATCTAAAACCTGATAGACTCCGGAAAAACCACTGACCTTGAAAAATCCAACTCTAACCCAAACACCAGAAACAACCCTTTCCCAGATTACCAAAATGTTCTACCACCAATCACCATGATGATTAACTCAGGGGTTAGCGAAGAAGAAGTGCTAAGCTCTTTTGAGGACCTCAACCTTATACCCAATGGAGAACCTTTCGGACAATCATAGAGAGGAGTAGAAGACTTATTGGGCCAGCCCTTGAGTAAGTTTAATTATAGAGTATTCTACTCGAAACCACCCTCTATTGATATCCCTATTGAATCAATTGAGCCCTCAAATTGGGGAGATGAGTTTGATGATAAGCCAGTAAAAAAAGAGCCTGAAATTCTTGAGTAGTCGCTAAGAGGAGTTGAAGATTTATTAGGACAACCTTCGGGCAAGTTCAATTACAGAGTATTCTATTCTAATAAATTGTGCCTATAATATGGGGTGATGAGTTTGAGGAAGATGAATTTTAAACCCCATAACTATCCCAAGAAGGGGTTGAAGAGCCACTAAGCCAACATATGGACAAGTTGAGGGATCTGAAAGGGAAGGAAACATGCACGATGGAAGTGTGGAAAGATAGGAAAAGAGACTGAATCATTGGAGTTATTAACATCTGGAATGACTCTGATAAGGAAAGCCTAGGCGGTTTCAATGTCTGGATTGATGATCCTAAAGTGAATCATGTCACTAGAAGTGGGAAGAATTATAAAGTAGAAGAAAAGAAAATAGAAAGAGTAATAAAAAAGAAGAAACAGAAGATGCAGAAGTAGAGGAAGGACAGAAAGAGGATCTGATCCTGGAACAACTGAAAAAGGCTAAGGCAAATGTCAGCATTTGGGAATTACTGATGCTTTCAGGCAGCCATAGAAGGGCTCTTGTCAAAGATTTATCAAACTTGAGCCTTGAAATAGCCACTACTCCATGAGCTATGGTGGCAAAGGTTACAGAAAAGAAACATGGGCTAGTAGCATTCTCAGATGATGACTTGCCTTTGGAGGGAAGAAATCATAACAAGGCATTATTTATCCTAGCTGAAGTAAAAGGGAAGAGAACTAACTTTATGATGGTGGATGATGGTTCAACTATAAATGTATGCCCACTAAAAATCTTACCTTATTTGGGACTGAAAGTAGATGACTTGATGGCTTCAAACCTCATAATCAGAGCTTATGATGACAGTACTAGGAATGTGGAGGGAACATTTCAGGCTTTGGTTAAAACAGGGCCTGTAGAGTCAACTGTTGAATTTACTATACTGGACATCCCTGTTACCTATGCCCTATTGTTGGGAAGGCCGTGGTTTCATGCACTGGGAGGAGTAGCTTCAACAGTGCATCAAGAGATAAAATTCCTTTATGAAGGAGAAGTTGTGACAATAGAAGCTGGAACCAATGCAACTATGGTAGCCATACTTGATAAACAGCAGCAAGTATGTGCCCCCCTAGTTTCTAGATTGTTAGGATATTTGATGGGACTCAAATGGATCCTAGAGTAGCAAAAATGATGGAGAACATGAATTACCGATTTGGACGAGGACTGGGGAAGAATGAACAAGGAGAATTCCTAGGATTCAAAAATCAAGATGACACAACAAGATTGGGTTTTATAGGGGAAGCACAGCCAAAAGGTAGAAGGGCAAGGAAGAGATTCAATGTAAAAAAGAGGAAGCTTTATGCAAAAGTTGGTCTTTTGAGTCAGAACTTCATTAGGACAAGAGAAGGCAAATACTATCTGAGAGCTAAGGAATCAGTCAGTGTTGCTAGAGTAGATGTCCCTAGGTTTGAGATCTTCAAGGAACAAATTATGGAGAATCTGATGAAGGACAACAAAGAGAAAGTGATGAAGCTGGCAGTTGAGAGGATGGGTAGTATTGCTATTAAAGAGTTGTTATGTCAGCCACCTCAAGGACAACCACTATGAGACTCAACATTGCTAGCATCTAGAATAGGAAATAAAATTTCTCATTGTCTCATTGAATAAAATTTTAGTTTCTAGTGATCGATGATATAAATCCGGATTATGCTTGCTTATGTGATGTACATCCTAATGGTACTGTGCATTATGATATTGATTACATATGCTTGTTTGACATAAATTTAATTCAATTAAATTCATTCAGCATGGGCACAAATGCAAATTCAAAGAACATACATATATCACATGATGTAACTTCTGAAGATAGGAAATGTGAGAAAAAAAGAAAAAAAAGAAAAAAAACAAAGAGAGAATAAAGAGAGAAAAAAAGAAAGAAAAAATAGTAAAATAAAAATTAGAGAGGAAAATTCAAGACTGACTAATAACATAAGATATATCATGTGATGTAATGGATGTTCTCATTTTTACCCTAATGAATGATTAAAATTGAATTTTAATTTTTGTTCAAACATTGCATATTGGTCTTTATCATACTGCATAAGTATATGAATGGAAAAACAACACATGATGAAAGCTAAATAAGAGCTATGAGATCACTATTTTAATGACGTTTTCTTTTTGCCACCTCTTTTGTAATTTTCTTTGTAAGCCTAGCGTCCCCTTATACCTTGAGAATTTAGGTGGCTCAGTAACTTGCTTTTCAACCCATACATTGTAACTGTCAGCATCAAGTCTTATATTCTGCTCAAGAATTCTTCAAAGTGCAAGTCCAATTGATTTCATCATCCAGAATTCGCTTCAATCAGTTCGCCCACCCCTATGCATCTTTAATACATGAGATTGTAGCTAATAGGGTTAGTAAGACAAAGGGCCAATAATAATAAATGACCAAACTCAATCTCTTGTGCACATGAAGGGAGTGATTGTTAGGATGAAATCAAAATGAAGCTGGGGGCAAAATGTAACTCTAGGATAAGTTAGGGGCGAAATGGTAAATACAATAGTAGAACTTCAAAGCTAGTGAAAACAATCTCAGGGCATAAAGGAGTATACTATAAACATATAGATATAACAGTTATCATACAGTAGAAGCAATAATAAAAAGAAAAGTTCAATGGTGCATCAGTCATTCATGAGCTCCAGTGTAAAGTCATGGACCCTACTCATTGTCCTGGTTATTTGTCTGATAGGTTATATCAAAAGCTCAAACATCAGAAGTACCAACAATAAAGCATCAATTGCTTGAACCTATAAGCTATTGATGAGGCACCTCGTTCTCACACTCCAAGCTGCGAACATAGCTTTACCCCACACAGAAGACCTATTAGGATCATGCATACACTTGCATACATTTTTTATGAAATACTTGTCTTTAAGCCTAGGCAAGATTCTGCAAACACTTTGCTACTAACATTCAAGATTAGTGTTGTAAAAGTGCAGGAAAGTATTCAGAGTATTCACATGTAAAGCATTTAAAAGGTAAAATAGGAAGAACAACATTACCAAGAAGCATCACCCTAGTGACCTCAAGAGGCTGGATAAGACTTTCAAGCTCCTCAAATTCAGCATCCATCTCCATAGTATCATCAGGAGCATCATTTGGAATATCTCTTCACAATAGTTAGACCATTGTAGGGTGTGGAATATGGTAATGAGAAAGTCCAAAATGTCAGTGATACATACGCTTGGCCCTAAAAAGAGAAGAATGCATTTAAAACTTGAGATGAATGCACTCTGAAGACTTCTTTGATAGTGAGATAAAAAACCTCTAACTCTTAAATCTTTTCTTTTACAGGAAACATTGGGAAAAGGAATGAGGCCCTTTACCATCGCATCAACAGAATAAAGCCACAACTTTGATGGAAGAATATCGTGATCCTACGACTAGAGACATCATCACCACAATCAAAAAGGGAAGAATGCAAAAGAATAATATTGCATTTTGATAAAATTTCTTCACTTACAAATAAACCATACTAACTAATGGTATTTTGTGCAGGGAAAATAAAAGAGAACTAAGAAGAGGAAAGGAATCGATACATCAATAAGAATGACTAGGATAGCAAATGCTAATCACTCGTCAAAATCTCACTCTATGTGATAAATAGCCTGACAAATACCAAAGGGAAGTAGTATAACTCTATTTTTTATTCTATAGTAAAGTACAAATTGAAAGAAAACTTATGAAATTGAGAGCAAATTCATCCACTTCATGATATCATGTGCGAAAACTTATCTCATGACCTTTGATTTTAGTGGCTTTCTTTTATTAGCCTCGCAGATTTTAGATGTCTTGTTGATAGTTCTATGCTGAGAGTTTCTAAAACACTAATCAATCTAATGCTTACTTTACACCCAAATGAGGGGAAGAATATGCAAAGACAAAATCTATGGACTTGCAGTATAAATTAGTTGAATTTCAAAGTGTCATTTTAGTCTTTTGAATAATAAATGTGCATATAATCTACTCTAATGCTCAAAAATGAGTATGAGTACAAATCCCTCAATGGTATCCACACTAAGTAATATGAGAAAGGTGAGGGAACACTAAGAGGAGAATCAGAATAAGAGCAAGCACAATATACTCTAATGCCCAAAAATGAGCAAGAGTATCAATGTGAACCTCTGGTGGTATCCATGTTGAGTAATACAAGAAAGGCGGGGGAATACTAAAAGAGGACCCACATTAAAAAAATTTTACTCTATTTACTCCAATGCTCTATAAGAGTATGAGTATCCAAAGGACCTTTCCAACGGTATCCACACTGAGTAATATGAGAAAAATGGGGGAATACTTGGATAAGGAAGAAAAGCATAAAAATAATTCAAAGACTGTTTTGATACTCTGAATTCAATATTTTTATGCCTAATTTCCACAAGATTTGTTTAGCAAATTCTCCCTAAAATTAGGTGTGGAAGTAAGCTCTTCACTTGGTAAATGCTATATCTCAATACAAGATGGTTAATGATGCCTCTGACCTTTGTGAATGGCAAATAAGTGACAGTCATGAAAATAAAAAAATGTGAGATTTGTTAAGTACATGCTAAATTTTCAACATCATAATGTACTTTTATACATTCATCATGGTTGAAACTAATTTCAACAAGTTTGCAGGAATTGTAAATCTAGAAAGAAGTGCATCCAACTTGTAAAATTAGTTAACACAGCAGTGCAATAGAGAGTAGTCAGATACAGACACGCAGAAAAGTCAGGAATACAGAAACTTTAAATCATTCATCTCATGCTCTGGTATTAGGCCATGGGCTCCATCCTTTGGTAGGGTCATCATGATGATGAGTGTCTAGAGATCTAGCAGATGAAGTCCCAGCACTATACGGATCAAAGCCCAAGTCTGCAAGCTACCGAGGAAACATCTCATTCTCCCGCTCTAGATTGCTGGAATAGCTTTGCATACACAGAAAACATCATATCATATGAATTACATGCATAACATGCATACATTTTCATTGTCTCAGTGAGGGTGCTTACCTGCCAACTATCTGTAACCTGCATCGTAAATAATCTCTGAGATGAGATCCAAACAAGAAATAAAGCTAGGAAGTTGAGCATCACCTAACTGCATCTGCTGCTCAACTAGAGCCTGAACAGCGGGAGCCCAGTAGAACATAGACTTTTCTGGAAGAGAGACATCACCAAGTATAGCACCGATAAAGGCCCTATCGTGACTAGACCTAATGTGCTGAGCATGATGACCAGGACTAGGTCTAGGCTCAGGGCTCTCAATCTCTGGAGCAATCTCAGTCTCCTCATTGGTATCAACAGGAGAGCGAACCTGCTTAAACTATAAAGAGAAGGAGTGAGTCATAGGTTCTAGAAATAGAAGCTGAAATAATGAAAAATTACCTCATCATTGTCAATAGGAACATGCTCTAGGAGGCTCTCATGAATAAACTACTGATAATGTCAAGAACGCTCAAGGAAATCTGAGGCAGCATATCCCTGTAGTGCATCTCTCAGCTCTAAACTTGTAAGATACGAGCTGCAGAGCATAGAGGAGGGGACATTAGATAGAATGCGATGTCAAGAAGGGCCAGCAGAGCAGCAATACACTCGCTCCCCCAGATTCCACGTTAAACAACCATAACCAGAGAGCAGGATCCTCACATGCTCCAAGCAGGCTACGATCACCATGAAATCATATCGCTAGATGTCTTTAGCACCCTCCAACCAATCAGAGTTTATCTGCAATTTATGTAAATTAAGTCTAATCTCTATTAAACTGTAACATACTAATGATTTTATTTTCTTTTTCCTTACCAGATGCCACTCGACAGTGTTCAACTGATCGCGGTACATCTGCAAATTATTCATATTGCTAGCAAGGTAATATTTTTACAGAAATAAATAGAAGCAAGAAAAGTTATCGCATTACCCACATCTCTGCACCTGTGGGTATGTAAATAAGTCAAGGGAAAGATAGTTTAGTCTTCTTGAAGTCCTAGATTATTCTGACAAAAATGAAGAGGTAGAATCCTATGACATTCTAAAGTCTCAGCTCCCTTATATTTTCTACATGACGAGGAGGCCATAGGATCAGACGGATTGCAAATCGGACAATAGATGGTGAAGAAATCAAGAAAAGAAAAATCAAGATCAATTAGAAAAAAAGAAAAAGAAGAAAAGAATAGGAAGAGAAATGAAGTGATTGACAAAAGGGAAAGAATATTTAAAATGGAGAATATCCATTTTAATCCTTTCAATTTACTTACTTTTTATCTATCTTTTCTTTCTTGCAATTTAGTCCATTATTGCATTCTGATTAGGAACATATTCCTAATTAAATCATGACATTCATCAAATTAATAATTCATTGAATTATTAAGACTGCATAATAAATCTGTGATTTTGAATTTTTTGGCAAAATACATAATACAAAACAATATTACAGAACTCATTTTTTGCATTTTACATGCATAATTTCAATCAAAGGTTTCATATGCTGCACAGTAGCCATGATATGAATTTTAAATTATTATGTTATATGTTGCATAGTAGTTATAACCTTCATTATGTTATGTATTGCATAGCAGTTATGACATAAACTTTCAAATTCCTCATTGCTAGACATTCCATAGGAACTATAGCAAGTTTTCAATTCATCTACACTAGACGTCCCACAGGGAATATAGTGTGCATCACTAGACGTCCCAAAGGGATTATAGTGTGCATCGTTAGATGTCCCATAGGGAATATAACGATATTTCAATTCAAGACTATACGACCAAGTGTAGTCAGCATTGTACGACCGAGTGCAATGTATCCTTAATTGATTATATGATCGAGTATAATTTACATCACACAAAGTGTGATGCCTTTTTCAAATTAGACTATACGATTGAGTGTACTCGGTATTGTACGATCAAGTGCAATGCATCTTTAATCGATTATACGACTAAGTATAATTAGCATCACACGATCGAGTGTGATGCCTTTTTTCAAATCAGACTACATGACCGAGTGTAGTTGGCATTGTACAATTAAGTGCAGTGTATCTTCAATCAATTATATGACCAAGTATAATCGTGTGATGCCTTTTTTCAAATCAGACTATACGACCGAGTATAGTCAACATTGTACAATCGAGTGCAATGTATCCTTAATCGATTTTATGATCGAGTATAATCGGCATCATATGACTGAGTATGATGTAATTCTTTCAATTCAATTACACTAGACATCCCATAGGGAATATAGTGTACATCGTTAGATGTCCCACAGGGAATATAACAAAATTTATCATTGCTAGACGTTCCATAGGAACTATAGCAACTTTTCAACTTATCATCGTTAAACGTTCCACAGGGAATATAGCAAAACTCATTTGCACAAAGTCCACTAGACGTTCTACAAGAAATATAGTGCGACTTATCAAACACTATACCTTGCTCAATAATTTGAGCATCAATCTATCACTTAGGATATAATCGAGTGTCCTAATTTCTTTCTTTCGAAATTGTGTGCTTCTATTGCTTTGCCACAATTTGTCAAGCAAATAGCAACAAAGGGGGGCAACTGTAAGCACCTAATTTCAGGATGCAATTGTACACAATTGCGACGTAAGCCCCTATAATGAAATTTATTCAAAAATTGAACTTGGCTATTGATTTTTTGGACTTTAGGGACTAAATTATAACATTTTTTTGGATTTGATTGCAAATAAGTCATTTTTTAAGGGTCTTTTGGTAATTAAAAGTTAAAAAAATAAAAATAATAATTTTTAGGATCGACATTGGTGTAATGCCGACTGGCTTTACACAATGTCACAATGCCGATCGCCGTTAGACAATGCCGATTGGCATTGTATAATGCCGGTCAGCATTGCACAATACCGATGCACAATAATTCCATTTTCTGAATTTTTTACGCAATTTTTCCTAATTTTTATCGATTTTGTCAGTGTTTTGATTGGTTGAAAAATTCAAATTTTTATCTGATAAGGTTTTTTTTTTAAAAAAAAAAAGAAATGCAGAAGATATTTCTTTTGAAATCAAAACAAACGCTATATGATATGATCAGATAGGTCTGTTCCTCCAAATGAGGAAGTTCAGTACGCGCAGACTTTACATTTAAAAGCAGAGTCTCCATGCATGCAAGGGGAGATTTTTTTGGGATAGATGAGGTTTTTTTTTTGGCTGGAGAGGTTTTTTTTTGGGCTGGAGGATTTTTTACAGACGAAAGATAAAAAAAGCTTTGATTTTCTCTGTTCTTTAAAAAACCCTAATTTTGCAGTTCATTTGAGGAAGATGATACAACAATTTTTAAGTCTTAGTCCATAATCAAATCAACACTGAGTCAATTTCATCGGTGAAAATCCTAATCTGAGGGGCCGAAAAAGGGCATATGCACAACATTTATTTTTTTCTTTCTTCTCTTCTATGATTTTTATTCATTTTGTTAATTTTTTTATTATTTAATTTCACTACTAATTTGATTGCTTTTTTGTTTTTTTTTTTGTTTTAATGTCTATATGTGGATTGAGGACGAGGATACCGCCTATGTTTAATTGAACAGAAGATCCATGGAATGCCGTGGATGAACCTATACTGTTTTAATAATAGTTCTTAGAATTTTAATTTTTGTTATGCATTTTGGTATCCTGTATAGTTTATTTTAATTTCTAGGTGTATAATTATTTCATTTTAATTCTGTATGTAGTTTGTAATAACCCCAATAGTGGGAATAGTGAAAATTTTAAATTTCTGTATTTTAAAATTGATTAGTAATTAGGTTCAATTGTGTAAAAAAAATCAATTAAAATCATTGGTGGCAGTAGCTTAAATTAGGGTTTGCATGTAATTAATTTAGGATTTTTTTAGAAAATCACTGTATATTTGTTTGATCTATTTTTTATGTTTTATTTATTTTGGGCTTATTTTTTTTCTGTTTTTATGTTTTTTTGGGCCCTAAGCCCACGTTTAGGTCTAACCCTAGGTTTTTTAAATAATTAAAATCAACTTAGGCCCATTAGGTTAATTAGATTTTAGGCCTGCTTAGTTAATTAAAATTGTTTAGACTTAGCTCAGCCCATTTAATTGCATTTCTTTTAAAATAACTAGACCTAGGCCCACATTTCATTTAAAATATAACCAAGTTAGATTTAGGCCCACTAATTTGATTTTCCTTTAAAATTGAATAGACTTAAGGCCATATCTTAGAAAGACTAAAATAAATAGATTTAGGCTCACTAATTAATAAAATATAGGCCCACTTTTTCTATTTTCACTTGTAAATAAAATGTAGATTTAGCTAACTTATTTAATAAAATTAACATAGTTTAGACTTAGGGACAACGCGATCTTGAGTGCATTTTTTACTTGTAATTTTATTGACTTGTTGTCTTTTTGGGTAGATGGATGTTAATTAGGGTTTAATAAAATTTCATGTAATTAGAGGATGAAATAATTATTTATAAAATTATTCTAAATGAACATGAGACTAAGAGAAGTTAGTATTCCGCATCTAGAATCTCCTGGTTGTGGTGCTAATTTTCTTTTAGAGAATCAAGTACCACCAATCAAATTGTCCCAGTTATTACCCTGGGTGGCGACTCTTCATCTCCACGCCATGTCTTTGTGATAGTGGTTAGTGTGTTCTCTAAGGCCTTGAGCCTAAACAGTGTCACGGTTGCTAAAATCTTGGACATGTGCTAAACCCCGTCGTCTACAACCATGCTCAAGGTGATTGCTTGAGTCCATAAAATGCTCTTTTTAGTTTGCATACTCGGTCAGTACATCTAGTTCTGGTTGGTGGATCCATATACACTTCTTCATTTATGGTTCCATTCAAAAATGCATTCTTCATATCAAATTGTCATAGCAGCCAGTTCAGGTTGGCAGCTAAGGAAATAAGAACTCAGATGGTGTTCATTTTTGCTATTGGGGTAAATGTATCTTCATAGATAATTCCATACTTTTGAGTATACCCCTTTGCTACCAACCGAGCTTTATACCGATATATGCTTCCATCTGAATTGAGTTTGATAGTGAATATCCACTTAAATCCTACCATTTTCTTTCCTTCAGGAAGAGGAATAAGATCCTATGTACGATTATTCTACAATGCCTCCATTTCATCAGTCATGGCTTTCTTCCAATATGGATCATCTAAGGCTTCCTGTACATTACTCAGAATAGATATAGTAGATAATTAATTTATAGTAAGTGCATATGAGTTAGACAAACAGTTGGTTAATATGAAGTTATTGATAAGGTATTTAGCTTTGATATAAAGGTCTGAATCATATTATTTTTTTAGAACCGCTCTATTAATTCTAGAGGGATATTAAGGCTCAGTATTTAGAGTTACTAAAGGAGATGAGTTTACCTTATTGTGCACATCCACATTTAGAGTTTCTTCAGCTTCTGGTGTGGGTTAGGAAGATGTACTATATTGATCACTCAAATTTTCTTCTATGATCTATCCGGGTTGGATGCTCAGACTTGGATGTGAGATGCTTGGAACACTTAAGGGACTAGGACTCGAAATACTTGTAATGCTATCCTCAATATTTAAACCATTCAGAATGTTATCTTTTAGAATACTTGGAATGCTATTTTCAAATTCAAAGAGGTTCAGATTTTTCTCCCCCTAAAGAGAGCATTGTGAGTGAGAGAAGAAATGAGTGTTTTCATGGAACCGAACATCCCGAGTGACATACATCTTCTTTGTATTCGGATCATAACACTGATATCCTTTTGGTAGATTTGTATATGCAATAAAGATACACTGAATAGCTCGAGGGTCTAATTTGTCGAGTGTCTGATGAACATATGCCGAGCATCCAAAGACTCGGGGCTAGAGATTATTGAGGGGTAGAGATATGACAAGTTCCCGAAGTTTTTGAAGAGGTGTTTTGAAATTGAGTACTCTTGATGGTGTTTGATTTATAAGGTACATAGCGGATCGAACAGCCTCTCCCCAGTATTCTCAAGGAACATTCATGTCAAATAATGATGCTCGGACAACTTCTAACAACTGCCAGTTCTTCCGTTCGGTTAAATCATTCTATTGAGGAGTGCCGACATAGGATGTTTGGTGGCAAATGCCCTTCTTGTGGCAAAAATCATTTAGAATTGAGTTAACATACTCCCTACCATTGTTAGACTACAAGACTTAGATTTTACTTTGGTATTGCATAGCCACCATTTTGTACAGGTCTCGCAACTTAGAGCACACATCTTCCTTATTTAAAAGTAGTGATACCTAAGTCATCTAGGTATAGTCATCAATAAACATTATAAAATATTGAGCACCAGATAGAGTAGGAATCTAAGCAGGTCCCCATACATCAGAATGAATATTTATAAATGCAATTGAATTTTTATTATAACTCAGTATATAAGAAATTTAGTGGCCTTTTGCCAGTTCACAAATATCATAATTGAATTCTGAGTCTGTGGTATTAAAAAATAAATTCAATTTTATTTGTCTAAGATAATCAAAAGAAAGATGACCAAGGCGACGATGCCACAAGATTACATGGTCTTTACTCAAGCAACTTCCACCAACCCTATTAACTTGACTTGACTTCAGACTTGAATCATCATACAACTCAAGATAGTACAACTTTCCACATTTAACACCAGAGCCAATAATCTGGTGCATTGTAATGTCCTGAAATACACAATAATTAGGCCAAAATTTGACAGTGCAATTCAAGGTTTCAGTGATTTGGTCAATAAATAGTAAATTACAATAAAGAGATTGAACAATAAGAATAGTATATAGATTAAGAGAGTTAGAGTTAGATATTGATCCTTTATGAGTGACCGGTGCTATACCTCCATTAGCAGTCAGAATATTTTATTGGGTTGATGGGCAGATGGATGTAAGATGTTGAGTAGAGTTTTTCATATGATTAGTAGCACCTGTATCAATAATCCATGTATTATTTCAAGTAAGATTTGTCATACCTGATGTTGCATCAAGATCACCACTTAGTTTAGTACCATTAGAGGTGGCAATTGCAGCCTTTTTGAGCTTCTTACGAGGCTTTCTATTGAAATCCCACCATTTCATATATCCTATAATTTCATAGCACCATTCCTTAGAGTGTCCAACTTTGCCATAATGAGTACAGGTGTATATGATGGACTTACTTAGTATTTTCCCTTTGAACTGGGGACGAGTCTGAGCTGCTACAACGAGTCTGAGCTGCTACAAGTACATAAAGGTCTAGCAATATCTTTAGCTCTTCCATCGTATATTGTTAGTTGTGATCCCTCTGTACATATGCATAACTAGACTCAAGAGGTGGATCCTTCTAGAGTATTTCACTCCAAGCATTATTAAATTCTAAATCAAGCCTGGCTAGGAAAATATGTGTTCAAAGGTCGGGTAATATGTTTATGGAGTCATACTACTCCATTAACATCCTCCCCTTGTGCACACATCCGGGCATCGATTTCCTGAAATATTCCAATCAGTTCATTATAGTATGTAGGTAATGGCTTACCATTATGATGTGTTGTGAATGATTTCCAATTTAATTTAAATAGCTAAGTTTCATCAGATTTATTATAGAAGGTTTTTGAGACAGCATCCCATAACTCTTTTCCTGTTGGAAGACGAATGAATCTCTGCATCAATGTCGGACTCATGGAGTCAATCAGCTAACTTTTGACTTGATTATTATCAAGGAGCCAAGTCTTCAACACTTTATCTCCTACTAGTGGCTTTGGTGTAGTGCCATTAAGAAAGCCATATTTATTTATGGCTCCAATTCGCGTCTCCATGATCTGTGACCATAGATTATAGTTTGTATCATCAAGAATAATTCTTGTGGGAAATGGAGAATTATCTTGAAGGGTTAAAATAAAATTGGGTGTTCCATGAGATACGATGAATGTGTTTTCAGTGGCATGATTTTAAAGATTTAAAGAATTCAAAGGAAGAAAGAAAAAATATGAATTTAAGAATTTAATAAAAAATTCTATTTCAATGGGTATGCTATGATACCATGAAGAATAAAATTCAGAGAAAAATAGAGAAAATTCAAGGAAAACATTTTTCCATGATATTCAAAGAAGGGTTACACCCTCATATATACACCTAGGAATCCTAATCACAACATAATTAGGAATAGAATAACATCCTAAATAGCATAAATAATTTATTCCTAATTGTATACAAATATTTAATTTCTAATATATACAATGAAAATATTTACTTCCTCAACAAAGATGACCTTATTACGTTGATTCCAAACTGACCAGCTGATTGCAAAAAATCAAAACTTCTGCTGAAACTTGCCATAAACCAAACCACACCACTATTGATAAAAGAAAACAAATTGACAAGGTATGAAAATAGAAAAAACCATTGAAGAAAGTAGCACCAAATTTTCCTAGAAAAGTTAATGATATACTGTTTCACAGGATATTTAGGACAATGATTATGAAAGATTGGGCAAATATATAGGATGACCAAATTAAATGATATCTAATTAGTAACTGATTGAGCACAGTGAACCAGGAAAAGAGTTCAAATTTTGCTGGGACTAAATTTAGACAAAGTTTAGGAAAAATAATGGAGTTTACATTTCCTAAATTCTATAGAAAACTCTGCAAAGACTGTTTATAGAGAAGTATCTAGAAGAATTTACAGACCACAAGAGCCGGTCTTGAGCACCAAAAATAAAAGTAACATGCCAAATAACATCAAAAAGTGAATCAATAAGGGGAGCTTAGATGAAGAGAGAGTTCGATGCCATTTTAGATTAAAAGACCAAGAACCATTATACCACTTACCCTTTTTCAAAACTAATTTAAAAGGCAGCAATGATAATCAGAAGAGATCTAAAAAAAGCAAGCATAGAGTAGGGGAGCCACACCAATTATCAATCTAGAAAAGAATAAAGGAACCATCCCCTACTTTGAAATTGAAGCAATTCAAGATTAGTAATGCAGCAGGAAAATTATTTGAGACTGTGTTTGCAATAGAACGCCAAATGAAGGAAGAGACAAAAGCATTATCACCCCGAGAAATGCTATTGGAATTAAAATTAGAAATTTATTTTCAAAATCAAAGTGCAATGTGAGACTATATTTTAGAAATAAAAATTACCTAACTGTGTAATTTACCCTATAGGAAAGAATAGCTATGACAAGGAAAGACAAAGGGAAGTGCTTTAGGGTTCTTTTTCAATGTTCTTTCATTTTCTCTACCAAACTCCACCACTGCTTTGCCACTTCCAGTAGAATATATTCATAGGTTATAGCTAGCCATCTAATGTAGCAAAAGCCTAGGTTAAAAGGGATAAACATCACTGAAAAGAGTACTAGAGAGGGGGTGAATATGGCTATTAAATAAAAATGAAAAATTAAAAGAATTTTTTGCAAGAATTCAATGAAAGTTAAGAAAAAAGAATGAAGAACACAAAAATTTAAGGAGTTTGTATTCAACAAAAATCCTATGTCTCCACCTAATTTATCCCCAAGTTAGGATTTTCAATTACCCATAATCTTATTCAAAAGATTGAGAGTATAAAAGAGTTTTATGGCTCACTCTTACAACCTTACAATATGAGTTTTCAAGGCTCACTCAAAAAACTAAATCCCAAGTGTTTCACTGGACAAAACTTAAATCAATTCCTTTAGAAATAAATCTCACTTCCCTTCTAATCTATCTCAAGATTTAAGATGAAGAGAAATTTTAGTTCTAACACACAACCAACTCTTACAAGAGTTATACAAACAAATAATTATTTAAGAGAATTTGAGAGTTTAATTGAAAGCTTAATAGATAAACACTTAAAAATATAGTTTTTGGAGGTACAAATAATGTGTCCAATATCTATATTTTAAATTCAATGATTATAATTTTGAATTATTGAAGGTGATGCTGTCACATAACTATGCATGGATTGAAACCATAATTGGCTACTAAAGACATTTTATTTTTCCCACACTTTCTTATAAAATTTATAGATATTTAACTTAGATTTCTATATCATTTTGATTCACCTCAATTGGACCTTTTTAGCTCAAGATAGGTCCAAAATACTAAGATTTGTGCAATCTAAATTGCAGACTACTGTCAGACAGCTATGCATAAGTTGAACTAGTGATTTTATATTGAAGATGTTTGAATTTACCCAAAATTTTTTTATAAAATTTGTAGATATTTGACTTATCTTCCTATATCAATTTGAATCACCTCAATTAGAAATCTGTATCTCAAGATATGTCTAAAATACTAAGAGCTATGCAACCTACAATTTAGATTACTGTCAGACAGCTATGCACAAGTTGAAGCCTTGATTTCCTATTATAGGAATTTGAATTTGCCCACACTTTCTTCATTAAAGTTGTATATATTTGACTTATCTTTTCAAATAATTTGGAATAACCTCAATTGGAAATCTTTAGGTCAATATATGTTTAAAATACTAAAAGCTATGCAATCTAAAATGGTAGCTACATACGTTAATTTCTACTTAGTGTTTGCATGCCCAATTGAAATTGGATCTTGACACGCAAGCCCAATTCAAAAAGATCAAGATGTCTATTTCAAATGTAAAGAAAATAAATTTCTTATTATAAAGCTATAAGGATGTCAAAAGCTTCCTTGAATTTTAGAGGTTGAATCAGCCCATGATAATCATACTTCATTTTAACTTCCAATGAAGTCCTAACTTACACACACTTAAACAAAAAAAATTAAATGCTCAAAATTAATTTTTTTAAGATCAAAATTAAGATTGATTATTGCTAAGATCAACAATCTCCCCCTTTTTGATTTTGACAAACTTATTTTGGGTTTAATAAAAAAAATACAAAGTAAAGTGTGTGATAATATTTATGATAATAATGATACCAAATGAAATAAAATATGTCTCCTTATTTCTCCCCCAGAAATATGGACATGATAAGAAATATAAATTTATAGATTATTCCCCTTGACAAAAAAATATAAACAACATAAAATATAGCAGGAGGGATAAAAACATGGCATTCTTATGACAAATGTATTAAAAACATAAAATATGATACTATGATCATTTAAATAAATGTTCGGCGATGTGAGAAAATAATTTCAAATATATATGCATATAGTGCTACTAAAATGCATCACTTTCTATAGGAACAAAGCAAAGATACACCAAATCTTTGTAAAATATTCATGTCTTATCAAATATCAAAACAATTCCTAAGAAGATATTCATGTCTTATCAAAGATAAAAACAATTTCTAAGAAAAAATTATAAATGAATTATGCATGTATAAATACAATAATAAAATATTATACACATGTATAGTAATGCATGTCTTATCAAAGATAAAAACAATTCCTAAGAAGAAATTATACATGAATTATGCATGTATAAACACAATAATAAAATATTATATACATGTCAGTAACAAATAATGAACTCAAATATATTTCTCTCTCTTTGTCAAAAACAAAAAGAAAAGAAAGAGATATAAAGGGCAAATGAAAACAAAGATACTAAAAATTTTTATAAAATTTATGTCATACATAATAAAGTAAGTAAAATAAGGCCTTTTATCACATAACAAAATTAGCGATAATGTTAATATGCATGCAAAAATTTAAACAAATTTTCTCCCCCTATATCAAACAAAAATATAATATGTCACTAACATAAACACATTTTTTAAGAGAGATTTAAAATTAAAAGCAAACTAAGTACATATGTTAAAAAAATTAACTAGGTACACATGCAAACTCAAATTATTTATCCTCCTTTGACAAAATGCGAAAGGAAATTTAAAAAGATAAACCAAATATAAGCTGATGACTAAAAAAAAATTTTAAGATCAAAATCAAAATATTTATCAATCAAACTAATCAATAAGCACAACATAATTTCATATGAAAATAGTTCAACCATCAATTAAACATAAAATCAAGATAAACTATAACCATCAATCATGTCCAATTCATACTGAAGGAAATTTAATCTCTCTTTATTGAGAGGTTTGGTGAAGATATCTGCAAGTTAATTATTTGTAGCAACAAATTCAAGTGAGATATCAGTAAATCAGCAATTTGAACATGATCACACAAGAAATGATGTCTAATGTCTATATGCTTAGTTCTAAAATGTTGAATGGGATTTTTGCTAAGGTTGATAACACTTGTATTGTCACATTTGATTGGTATGTGATCAAGTTTTACACCATAGTCTAACAACTGTTATTTTTGCCATAAAACTTATGAACAATAAAGACTTGTTGCAATATATTCAACTTCAGTAGTGAAAAAGGCAACCAAAACTTGTTTCTTGCTAAACCAAGAAACTAAACATTGTCCTAAAACTTGAAGTTCTGGAAGTGCTTTTTCTATATAGTAAACTACTGGTAAAGTCTACATTAGAATAACTATTCAAGTTAAAGGATGAACTCCTAGGATACCAAAGTCCTAAATGCATTGTACCATAAAAAATATTTGAAAATTGTTTTGATAGCATTCAAATGAGATTATTTAAGAATTGATTGAAATCTAGCACACAGACAAGTAGCAAATATAATATTGGGTCCACTAGTAGTTAAATAAATAAGAGATCTTATCATATCTATAAATCGCTTTTCATCAACTGGTTTGCTATTCTCATCTTTGTTAAGTTTGCTTGTGGTGCTCATTGGATTTTTACTTATCTTAGCTCTATCATGCCAAATTTCTTAAGAACATATCTTGCATACTTGGTTTGATTGATGAAAATCCCATTTTTGCATTGCTTGATTTGTAGTCCAAGAAAGAACTTGAGTTCACCCATCACATTCATCTCAAACTCTCCTTGCATTAAATTAGAGAATTCCTTACACAAGCAATTGTTAGTAGCACCGAATATAATGTCATCAATATATATTTGAACAATTAATAAATCATGCTTGGATTTCTTTATGAAAAGAGCTGTATCAACTTTTCCTTTAAAGAGACCTTTCTCTAATAAGAAGTTGTTCAATCCTTCATACCAAGCTCTAGGAGCTTATTTCAATCCATATAATGCTTTGGAAAGTTTGAAACATAATTTGGAAAATCAAAACTTTCAAAACCTAGAGGTTGTTTAACATACACCTCTTCTTCAATAAAACCATTTAAAAATGCACTTTTAATATCCATTTGATAAAGTTTGAAATCCATGAATGATGCAAATACAAGTAGCACCCTAATAGCTTCTAACCTTATAATGGAGGCAAAGGTTTCATCATAATCAATGTCTTCCTTTTGATTATAACTTTTAGCTACTAGTCTAGCTTTGTTCCTAGTTATGACACCTTGTTTATTCATCTTATTTCTAAACACCCATTTAGTGCCTATGATAGGATGATGTTTAGGTCTAGGAACCAAGGTCCAAACCTTGTTTCTCTCAAATTAATTTAACTATTCTTGTATAGTAAGCACCTAAAATTCATCACACAAAGCATCATCAATATTTTTGGGTTCAATTTGAGAAATGAAGGCTAAATTAACAATAAACTTTAATTGAGATCTAGTAGTTACCCTTTTTGTAGTGTCACCTATAATGAGGTCTTGAGGGTGATCTTTCTTGAATTGCCAATCCTTTAGAAGTTCATTGTTCATGGTAGGTTGAGATGTCTCCTCATTTTCCTCCTTGCTTGGATCTTCAAGTTCCAAAGGCTTACTAGCATTTTCTTCTTGTGTTTCCACAATCTCATTGTCACCTATAATATCATCAACACTACAAACATCCTTTCTAGGATTAAGTGAGTTTAATTCATCAAATACCACATGCATTGACTCTTTAACTACTAGAGTTCTTTTATTAAACACCCTATATGCTTTACAAGAAATAGAACAGCCTAGGAAAATTCCTTCATTGGCTTTAGAATCAAATTTTTCAAGATTATCCTTGGTGTTTAACATAAAGCACTTGCATCCAAATACACTTAGATATAATATTTTAGGTTTTTTTTTTATTGTTCCATAGCTCATAAGATATTTTATTTAAAATTGATCTTTTGAAAACTCGGTTTGAAATATAAAAAGATCTATTAATGGCTTCTGCCTAAAAAGTATAAAGGTAAATTATACTCATGAAGCATTATTCTAGGCATTTCCATAAAAGTTCTATTTTTCCTTTCAAATACCCTATTTTGTTGAGGAGTTATATGAGATAAAAATGTATGAGAAATACTATTTTCATTACAATAGTTTTTGAAAAATTCATTTTCAAATTCAGTTCCATGATCACTTCTAATAGAAGAAATATAAAAGCCTTTTTCTTTTTGAACTCTTTTTGCAAACTTTTTAGAAGCTTTAAATGCATCATTCTTATGAGCAAGGAAATATACCCATGTAAATCTAAAGTAATCATCAACCAATACATATGCATAGTGCATTCCACCGAGACTAGCAACTTTAGTTGGTCCAAATAAATCCATATGTATAAGTTCAAGTGGACTAGAGGTGGACACTACATTTTTTAGCTTAAATGAGGACTTGGATCATTTTCCCTTTTGACAATCATCACAAGGTTTATCCTTAGTGAATTCAAGCTTAGGTAAACCAATCATAAGTTCATGTTTATAAAGATCATTTAAAAGCTTAAAATTTTCATATCCTAACCTTCTGTGCCATGTCCATATGTCATAGGAGACAGACATTAAGCATTTTATGTCTTTTTTATCATTTTTATTCAAATAAATGATATAAACATTGTTAACTCTTTCATCAGTAAAAATAATTTTGTTTTCATCAAGACTACTAACAAAGTAATTTTTAGAATAGAAAGTCACTTTAATTCCCATATCACATAATTGATTTATACTAAGCAAATTATGTTTAAGACCATCAACAAACAACATAAGATGTATGGATAATGATTGAGGATTACCAATTTCTCTAATGTCAATAATTTTTTCTTTTGCATTATCTCCAAAAGTAACGTGTTCTCCATCCTTAGTATCAAGCTTATTGAATTACTCTTTATCTCCCGTCATGTGCCTTGAACATCCACTATCGAGATACCACTTGCTTTTTATTCTTGTGGATTTTAAGCACATCTCATTTTCTTTTTCAACGGCCATAAAGTAAAGATTGGCCACTTCTTATTGTTCAACTTCCTCTTCGAATTTGGAGGAATCATCCCAAGTAGCTTTGAATGCTTTCTTCTTATCTTTTGCTCCCTTATTCTTGAATTTGAGTTTGAGACACTCACCTCTAATATGTCTCGGTTTCTTGCATTCATAACAAGTAACCTCCTTAGTTTTCTTTTTCCAATCTCCTTCAAAGTTCTTGTTGAAGTCCCTTATTCTTGAGAAATTTTTCTTTCTTAAAACCTTTTTAAAGTTCCTAGTGAGCATGGAAATGTCACCATCTTCATTATTAAAATCTTTGATGCTTTCCTCTTTACTATCTTTTTGAAGAGCTTTCAGAGTAATGCTTTTTTTCTTTTCTTCTTTCTTTTCTTTCTCTTTACCTCTTTGCTTGATAGTGAGCTCATATATTAAAAGCTTACCAATGAGCACATCAGTTGATAGAGTGGAGAGGTCTTGAGCTTCCTCAATTAAAGTAACACGAGATTCCCAATCCTTCTTATATATGATTCTTAAAATCTTATTGTTTACCTCTTCCTTGGAGAAATGTTTTCCAAGTTTCTTGAGTGTTGTAAGGAGAGCATTGAGACAATTTTTCATCTCTATTATTGATTCATGAGGCTTCATTTTGAAGAGTTCATATTCATACATATGAAGTTGAACCTTCTTGCTTCTTACTTGAATGTTGCCTTCATAGTGGTTTTCTAAGTTCTCTCATATTTCTTTGGCCAATATACAATGTTAAATCTTGCCTCCTTTTTCTCTTGTCATTAAAGAGACTAGAATAATCATAGCTTTTTTATTTTTATGATTTTCTTCCTTTTAATCAATACTCCATTGGCTTCTTACAAGAGTAGTTACCACACCATCAATGATAGTTGTAGGCAGTTCCTAACCTCTTAGGAAAATGTCCTAAAGTTTGATGGAATCATAATAAATATATAATTCTATTTTGAATTTTCAATGTGGATAGTCACTACCATCAAAGAATGGTCTAAGAGAAGAGATGTTTTGTGATTCACTCCCTAAGATCTTATATTCTAGTAATGAAGGACCTAGAATTCAAGCTCTGATACCAATTGAAAAGAGTCCTAGAGGGGGTGAATAGGACTATCAAATAAAAGTGAGAAATTAAAAGAATTCTCTGCAAGAATTGAATGGAAGTTGAGAAGAAAGAATAAAGAACACAAAGATTTAATGAGCTTGGATTCAACAACAATCCTACATCTCCACCTAACTTATCCCTAAGTTAGGATTTTCAATCACCCATAATCTTATTTAAAAGATTGAGATTATACAAGAGTTTTATGGCAAACTCTCACAACTTTACAACATGAGTTTTTAAGGCTCACTCAAAAAACCAAATCCCAAGTGTTTCAATAGACAACACTTAAACCAATTCCTTTAGAAAAAAATCTCACCTCCTTTATAATCTATCTCCAAATTTAAGATGAAAAGAAATTCTATTTCTAACACACAACCAACTTTCACAAGAGTTATACAAACAAAGAATTATTTAAGAGAATTTAAGAGCTTAATTGAAAGCTTAAGAAAAAAAGAATGATAACAAGTTTTTTAACTTCCATTCAGCTCTTGAGGTGTTTATATAGACAAACACTAAAAAATATAGCTATTGGAGGTATAAATAATGTGTCTAACATCTATATTTTGAATTCAATGATTATAATTTTGAATTATTTAAAGTGATGCTGTCACACAACTATGCATGGATTAAAACCATAATTAACTACTAAAGAGATTTGATTTTGCCCACACTTTCTTCATAAAAGTTGTGGACTTTTTACTTAGCTTTCCATATAATTTTAAATCACCTCAATTGGACTTATATAGCTTAAGATATGTCCAAAATTCTAAGAGGTATACCTATCAGATAGCTATACACAAGTTGAACCCATGATTTTATATTGAAGAAATTTGAATTTTCCCAAACATTCTTCATAAAAGTTATAGATATTTGAATTTTATTTCCATATCAATTTGAATCACCTTAATTAGACATCTGTAGCTCAAGATATGTCCAATATGTTAAAAGATGTGCAACCTAAAATGTAGACTATTGTCAGATAGCTATACACAAGTTAATGCCCTGATTTTCTTTTGCAATCATTTGAATTCACCCATACTTTCTTTATAAAAGTTATCGATATTTGACTTAGCTTTCCATATCATTTTGAATCACCTCAATTGGGCTTATGTAGCTCAAGATATGTCTAAAATACTAAAAGTTATACAATCTAAAATGGCAACTGCATATGTTAATTTTGACTTAATATTTGTATACCCAAATGAACTTGGATTTTGACAAGCAAGCCAATTCAGAAAGCTCAAGATGTCTATTTCAAATATGAAAAGGATAACTTTCTCATTATAAAGCTCTAAGGATGTCAAAGGCCTCCTTGAATCTCAGAGTTCAAATTAGCCCAAGATAATCATAATTCATTTTAACTTCCAATGGAGTCCTAACTTATACACACTTAAACAAACAAATTACATGCTTAAAATTAAGTTTTTAAGATCAAAATTAAGATTGATTATTGCTAAGGTCAATAATCACAAGCCATTGAATCACACATAATTGACCATTTAATAACCTTCTACAACCTGTTGATTTGCACACAAATACCAAGAGATAGGCATCCAAGAATTCATTGATTCATAAGAATACCAAATTTGAGAAAAAATAATAATTCTGAATATTCAATTCAACAAAAAACTGTCTCAAAACAACTCAAATAAACAAATAAATAGTGTTTACAAAAAACCTTAAAACAGAAAAGGAAAAAATGACTAAAAATCCAAAAGTAAAGAGGAATAAATTTTAAACTGAATTTTAAGACCCTAAACAATGGAATTTGGGCTTGAAGGTGGACTGATATAGAGAAATTGTGTAGCACCTATTATGGAGCTCTGAGTCAACTTCATTTTGATATATTATAGATTTCGTTATTCAATCAAAGCCACAAGTTAAACTCTCTTGAAGTTGAAATGTGCATGATCCGCTTGTCAAATCCATCCATGTATGCCAATACAATCAAATTCATATCACCATCTTAATTTACGTTGGAGATATATATTATTAAATAGTAATAAAATATTTTTAGGTGACATAAAAATAATATAGATTAGTGTATATATATATATATATATATATATATATATATATATATATATATATATATATATATATATATATATATATATATATATATATATATATAAAGGAATGAGAAAAAAAGCATTGTTAGATATATAAGCAAAGTATGATTCATATACTTTCCTTTAAAAAAATAAAAAATAAAAGTATTGTTAAATATGTCTAAGCAAGGAATGATTCATGTACTTTCCTTGTAACGTTTATAATATTTTGCTTATTGTAATAATAATTCCAAACAACTTTAATGTGCACGCACACACACAATATATATATATATATATATATATATATATATATATATATAGTGTGTGTGTTTGTGTATGATCAATATTCAAATAGTCAAAGACATAATTAGGTGTTTATCAATTTGCAATATATACACGCATTTGATCATATATCATTTCGTTTTGGCAAGTGGGAAAATGACAGAAATTAGAGTTCCTGAACTCCTAACGGGGAGGTATAATTATGATATATCCAATCGTCAAGGTAATTCAAATCTTTCCTCTAGCTTTATTTCATAGCAAATATGTAAATAGATAGATAAATTTATTTTTTTATTGCATGCAAATTAGTGATGTAATATTACATTGTTATATATTTATTTTTTTAAAAGAAAAATATGAATCCTTCATTGATAAATATGTAATATCTCGGTATGATTATTAGGGATCAAAATCTAAACATTTTTAACACTAAAAATCTATATTTTATATAAGTAAATTATAATTAATTTAAAAAATTATAAAATAAAAATAATTTGTTTAAATTATAAATAAAAATATACAATTAGTTTATATCTAGTACGAATATTATTTTTTTTATATACAGGCAGATGATCAATGTAATTCTTATTCTTTTTTCAAGGTTATTTCAAAATAAATAAAGATTTTTCTTTTTAATTTATTTCGATAAATATTCTTGTATTTAACAAAATTTTGACAGTTTTATCATAAACAATGATTTTTGAAAATTATATAAAAGATTTTGACCTAACATTTTATAAGATGTCAAAACACTATTTTTAAATTGATAAATTTATATTAATCTATTGATATAAAATTTTCAAATAATTGCAGTTTATCACAATTTAATTCTGATAAAATGTCATGATTTAACCAAATTTTAACAATTTTAATGAAATAAATTTTTTATTAAAATTAAATAAAAACAACTAATGTGATAGCTAAAAAAAAATAGTTTGCATTTGATAAAATATTTCTTTTTAAAAGATTGTCATAATAATAATTTTAAAATTATAAGTATTTTTAATATAAAATATCTTAAATTTTTTAATTTTTAATTGTTACATTAACATTTTTTATTTAATTTTCACCAAATATTTTTAAACTGGAATATGCATGTTTACCAAAAATACAACAAATGAGATAAAAATATTAAGGGTTGCTTGAAAAAAAAAATCAGGATTTTTGGCAAAAGAAAAAATTTGTGTGAAAATTATAAGATGCTGCAAATATAAATTTAATTTTTTTTATATCAATAGGTATTTACTTGTAGATATTATGGTACAGCTGAAAACATTGGCCTAAAAAGCTTAAACTAATATGATAAAAATAATTAAAAAATAATACGAAGATTTCAATATTCGTAATTTCTACTTATTAAAATCATCTTTGTTCCCCTAAAAAAATAATCTTGTTTATTAAAATTGACCAGGCTTTAAAAACAGCATATGTAAAGAATCATATATTTAACGTTCAACCCCAGCTTAACTAGGATTATAATGTTTTATAGAATAAAATAATAGCATCGCGAAGGGGGAAAAAAATGTTTAGGGATTCCAATTGATGAAAATAGTGTCGGTGAGAGTAATATTTTCTCAATATTATAGAAAATACTTACTCATTGTAACTATATTACATTTAATAATTAAATTTATAGTACATGATGTACATTAATATTATAAATGTAAGTAAAAATTTTTAATATTTCAAAGAGTTCTGTATTTTTTTTTTCTGAACACTCTATTTCATTAGGAAAAATTTAGATAACAAATTTTTAATTAGTGTTTTCCAAACACTAGTCAATCAAGTTTTGAAAATTATTTCCTATTTTGAAATTGAAAACTTTGTAGCTAAACAAGAAATTCTTTGAATAATTTTTAAGAAAACTAGTATTATTTCCTACCAAAAAACACACCCTGAAAGTGCCTACCAAAAAAAAAAAATAGCGGAAAAATATAAAAATAAAAGGTTTTGTTATTTATTAATATTTTTAATGCTAGCTATGTATTTGTTTTTAGAAAAACTATATTAAATTGATTTAACTATCAACACAATAACCATTACTTTTCATATTTTACAAGATTTAGTTAACAGTTTAGTAAGCACACCCTTTACTACTATTCTAATTTTCAATCCTATTTTTTCAACCGTAATAATTTTCTAATTATTACGATTGAAAAAACTATTTTTCCATTACACATAAAAACCTAATAAATTTTATACCAAATCTCAACCATTAATTATGATACATCTAATGGTTAAAATATGAAATTAATTTTGTTAATTATTAGCTTCTTAAGATTAAATATTAAAATATCCAACATGATTCAGTGACTAGCTTGTCATGCGGGGGCTATGCAGGAGCAAACGAGAATGAATTGATTAAATTTGGGCCCCTGTGCAAGGCAATAGAAGCAGGCGATTTGAATGGTGTTAAAAGCTTTCTTGACCTTCATAAAGATGCAATAAACCAAAAAATTACAGAGTATGGTGAAACGGCTCTTCATCTAGCAACTTCAAAAGGGAACATAGAGCTTGTGAAGGAACTGCTAAAGTTAATGTCAGATGAAGGAGTAGAAATTACTGATAGATATGGAGGTACAGCTTTATCTATTGCGGCTAAGATTGGAGCTACAAGAATTGCTGAACTTCTGGTGAAAAAGAACAAGAATTTGGTTACTGTCCCGCCTTCACAAATTGTATTACCAATCAACACTGCATGCGGTTGTGGGCATAAGGATACAACTTTGTTTCTATACTCTCAAACTCCATTTGAATTGCTACTTCCTGGGAATGGAACACATGGAGCTATGCTTCTGCATCAAACTCTTATGAATGAAATGTTTGGTAAGACTGCACACTTATTTATATCTTAATTATCTTAACAAGTTAAAAGTTACTTTTTAGAAAAAGTTTTATATCTCACTTTTTGTTTTCTTTGTTAAATAGATATTTCACTGGATCTAATTCAACATTGCCCATCCTTAGCTACTACATATGCCTTTACTGGGACCACCCCTTTGAATGCATTTTCTTATATGGATGATGTATTCCCCAGTGGCTGTGATTTGGTATTTTGGAAACGATGGTTCTACTCTTGTTAGTATCTACCTACCTCTTCTCTCTTAATTTATATATAGTTTGTGTTATCATAGTCATATAGTAACATATGTTCATTATTCATTTACGGAAGGCATTCAAGTGCAACTGCCTACTTCCTCTGAGCATATGGCAATACTTATACCAATTATTGTAGAAAATGAGCAAATGCAACAAGGAAACCGTTCAAGACGAGGTATGCCCCTTGAAAATTTCATCAAAACAGAAATTAGCTTTGGTTTAGTCCTATACATTTGCAAATAAACTCTGATAGTATATATTTTTTTCTACAGTGTTGTTAAATCAATTCCGAACTATGGTTTCAAAAACCCTATCATTTTTTGGTAAGCTACCAATTCCATTTTAGTTTCCTTTTTGCTTTTATGTTTTTTATCTAATTATGCATTTCTCACCATATTCGCTCATTAATCAGGGATCAAGCAAATTTATGAATTAAAGTTGAAGCATTCGTATGCTCTTACACTTATACAACACTTTTCTGAATCAATATCAAGCATGGATGAGAATGAACGTATAGAAAAAGGAGTACATAGAGCATTCTTCGATGCTATTGATCATGGGATAATTGAATTTGTTATTGCCATGATTAAAGCCAACCCAGTTCTACTAGATGTCGGAGATCAAAATTCATGGGGCATAATTCATCACGCAGTTCGAAATCGGCAAGAAAAAATTTTCAATTATATATATGCTCTTCGAGGACGAAAGTACATGTTGTCAACTGTATTGGATGGTTTTCGTAATAATTTGTTACATCTTGCAGCCATGTTAGCACCTCCAAATAGACTTGCACGCATTTCAGGTGCTGCTTTACAAATGCAGAGAGAATTACAATGGTATAAGGTGATTTTTCTCAACTTTAATAATATATAGCAGATAGAGATAATATTTATTTATTTATTTATTTATTATGGGTCGTATAATTAATTATACTAAGTTAGTTGAAAAATGAAATTTAACATGGAGAAGTTATTTGAATTATGTGTCATTGTCTTCACCACTATTTCCTGTTTTTGAGATTTCACATATTGATTTTGTTGCTACAATTCATGTGTTTTTTTTCTCTTTTCTCTGTCCATCATTCAATTTAGTATTTTATTAAATTTGTTAGACATTTGTTATTATTCTAAAACTAAATGATTTAAATGCAGGAAGTGGAAAGTATTGTTAGTCCTGCTTCTAAACAAGGCGTCAACAACCATGGTGTTATACCCAGAAAACAATTTACAGAAGATCACAAACAATTAATGACAGAGGGAGAAAAATGGATGAAGGAAACTGCAACATCATGTACTGTTGTAGGTGCTCTCATAATTACAATTATGTTTACTGTGGCATTCACTGTTCCTGGGGGCAACATTGAGGGAAGTGGCATTCCAATATTTTTGAACAAGAAGTCATTTAAGGTGTTTATAGTTTCTGATGCAATATCTTTGTTTGCATCCTCAACTTCAGTAATAACATTTTTAGGAATCCTAACCTCACGTTATGCAGAAGATGATTTTCTGGAGTCATTGCCTAAAAAGTTGATCATTGGTCTTTCGACACTTTTCATTTCTATAGCAGCCGTGATGGTGGCTTTTTGCGCTGCTCTTGTAATTATGTTAGATGGGAATCTAAGCCTTATAATTCCAACTGTTTTGTTGGCTAGTATTCCTGTTACCCTTTTCATGTTGCTACAGTTTTCTCCTCTTGTTGAGATTTTCATATCCACATATAGATATAGCATCCTAGATACAAAAAAGAAACAACAATAAAAAATACGTAACTAGTGGGAATAAGATGTTGTGTTCGGGTGGTTTTGTGTTCACTGTATATTTTTGTAGCTCCTTTTTGCAATTTTCAGGTCATGTATCCTTACATTGATAATTCAATAATGATTATTCCAATTAATTGGGAACATTGATCATACTTATATTTGCATCTTTATTATTCTCCTAGCTACATGGCGGAACAGGTTGTCCTATATGAAAGTTTTTAATAAGGTTAAACCTTCCTTTGAAGAGCTTAATAGAGGATATATATATATATATATATATATATATATATACACATTCAAGAGGAAAAGATTTATACCTTCTTGGGCGGCCAAGATGAACGAGAGGGGATGTACTGCAACTAAAGCCATTCCCATCAGTTGACCAAGCTTATTGTATTGTGCGTAGAGAAGATATTCGCAAAAGTTGTAATGTTTGCAAAAGAAGACGACGACCAAGTTCAAGAAGCTGCAATAGTGTCCAAAGGAAAGTCAAAATACAATATTGTGGAGCCATCAAGTGGTGGTACCAATAGGTTCAAGGAACTTAAATAGAGATGTTCTCATAGTGGAAATCCAAACTGCACAAAGCCATCAAGTCATTATGTTCCTTTTCTTTTGAGTACTTCTTGGTGTTAAAAAACCACTTATCTTAACTCACTCTAAATTACATCAAGTGGTTTATGACTTTTATGGATGTTTGTGACTTGACTTTACATTATGAAAAATCAAAAGTGAAGTATTTAAAGTGTTACCTTCATTTCCTAAGATGATTAAAACTTAATTCTATGCTAAAATGCAAACTTTGATATCAGCTAACAGTGGAGAGTACCAAAATAATGAATTTAAAAAATAGGATGGTAATAAGTGTTGCGACCCATTAAAGGCCAAAAAAAATGAAACTACTTGACTATCAATATAAGGGACAATTTAAAAAAAGGAATGGTGATAAGTGTTGCCGCCCACCAAAAGGCAAAAAAAATTAAAACCACTTGATTGTCCCAAATATAATGGGACATGTAAGTAGAAGCAATTTTGTAATTTTATAGACCGCGACAGTATTATTATTGTCGCATACCGCGACACTCATTATTACCCTAAACAATATTTTAAAGTGCATGGAATGATGCGAGAGACCTGTCCCCAAACTCCTCAATAATAGACATTGTTGGGTAAAAAAAACAAGAAGAATAGACATTATGAAAATAAAAATTTTTATTTTAAAATAGGCGCATCCTTGAAACAACAAAAGCTTTGCTAAATGGTAGGAATGTTTTTAAAATATTTTGTGTTGAGGCAGTAGTAGTGGCCGTTTATACGTTGAACCGCACACCTCCACGGATCCTTGATTTTAGAGCTCTGTTACAAGGCCTTTCAAAATTTATGACTTTACCACTTATGCTCATGCTGCCACCAAAAATAATTTTTGAATGTGTAGTCTTTGTTCATATTCACAATAATCAGAGGATGAGATTGGATTCATATGTTTTTAGATGTTTATTCGTAGGCTATGATAGTCCCCATAAAGGGTACATATGCTTCGATCCTATCACGGAGAAATGATATATCTCTACGGATGTAATTTTTGTAGAACAATAATTTAAAAAAAAAAAGAATCCAGGGAAAGGTCTAGTTTCAAAGAAGAATATTGGGAGACATTGCAGGGACTTAATGATTTTATATTTCAAGCCAACTCAAGTGAATCTCTGGGACAAGAAGATACTTATATACCACGGAGGAGCAGTAATCGTTAGGATGCATTAACGAAAGAAGACAGTGAAGAAGGAGAAGGAGAGAAAATCTACATATAGATCACAAGTAATCTTTAGACAATTTCCTAGAGGTAAGACATACGGATTCTCTTACTGATGATGCTAATACTTTTTTTCTAGACAATAAATTACCCTTCAGAGCAAACCCTGGAGCACCTCCAAACCAAAAGCATCTGTTTATTGAGTGATTTGATTTTTATTTTTATTTTTATAAAGAGTGTATACTCTTTTCCGATATACCAACAAGTAAATTTTGTGAAATTATAAAAAAAAAAAAAAGACCATGAGAATTAGAATAATATTTATGCCATTTATGCATAAGAATTTATATTGTCGATTACTCGATTTGGCACACTGCTCGTGGGCCTTCAAAGTCCATCGTGAATAAATTTTCTGCATCATTATCTCTTGAAAAATCTGGTAACATTTATTTTACCACTATGATTATTAATTTCTCTTATGAAAATAATAATCTTACATCTCTTCAAAAGCCATATTGACATTTAAGCAGTACTATGGCTATTAGTTCTCTTAAATTCTTTTAGAAGTTTGTTCTTTTTAACATCATTTTTTATTTCATATTTCAAATGGGTTTGTATACTTTTCACAGGGTAGATGGGATTTGGAGACATAATGGGGGCATTTTTTATAAACTTGTGCTGATGATTTATTGATGTATTCTTCGATTAGATACTGAATAAGAGTGCAATCAAAGAAGGAAAGGCCAATTCCTGATGTTAGGACTAGAGATATAGCGGAGATCAAATTGGTAATTTTTTCGCATTTCTGAAGTTAAATTTTATAATATGATATTTTTATTCCTAACTATATTTTCTAATTTTGATATTTCATTTTTATTTTTATTTTTTAACAGTAACAAAATAATTAAAAATATAAATCACAGAGTTATAAAATAATTTTCTTAGTATTTATGTCATGAGTCATTCATTACCTATATTTTATAACCTTTCATATTTATTTATTATTATTTTAATTTTTAACTTTTTATTCTTTATTATTATATTTTTTACATTTTACATTTTATATTTTTAACTTTTATAATTTTTATTTATTTATAATATTTGTGTATTTATTTATTAAATTTAATAAAAAAAATTACTTCATATAACCCGCACACCAGGCGGGCTCTAAATTATTTTCATTTCACAAGATACCAATGAGCATTAATTTCTAATATTTTATGATTTTTCATATTTCTAATTATTTATATATATTTTAATTATTACAATCTTAAATTTTAGAGATTCTACAGTAACTTTATTTTTTTGTCACTTAGATTTCATTTTGTTTTAATCTCTATTAAATGAACATACTTCTCATAATTTAATAGTTGTTATTAATAATAAAATAAAACTTACTTTTCAAAATGTCACTTTAAATTTTATTTTAGTTTTCACTTTGCAACATATTAATCTATCTATATAAGACATATAAAAGTTAAGGATACAATTTTTTGCCATGTACAAAACATTTTGTAATATGATATTTTGTTATTAACTACATTTTCTAATTTTTATATTTTATTTTTAACAATAATAAATAATTAAAAAATATAAATCACAAATTTATAAAATAAATTTTTTAATGTTCATGTCATGAGTAATTGATTATTTATATTTATTTCTCCAATTTTTGGATTTTTAGATGTGTCAAAAGATTGTTGGATTTTTACAAGCGTGATAAAAGAGAAATTTCTCAAAAAATTAAGACCTGACTTTTTTTCAGATTGATTGTAAATTCTCAACCTCCTTTACCACAAGCAAATTTATGAATTAAAGTTGAAGCATTCATATGCTCTTGCACTAATACAACATTTTTCTAAAGCAATATCAAGCATGGATGAGAATAGACGTATAGAAAAAGAATTACATAGAGCATTCTTCAATGCTATTGATCATGGGATAATTGAATTTGTTACTGCCAGAATTAAAGCCAAACCAGTTCTACTAGACGTCAGAGATCACAATTCATGGGGCATACTTCATCACGCAGTTCGAAATCGGCAAGAAAAAATGTTCAATTATATGTGCTCTTCGAGGACAAAAGTACATGTTGTCAGCTGTATTGGATGCTTTTCGTGATAATTTGATACATCTTGCAGCCATGTTAGCACCTCCAAATAGACTTACGAGCATTTCAGGTGCCACTTTACAAATGCAGAGAGAATTACAATGGTATAAGCTGATTTTTCTCAACTTTTATAATATATAGCAGATAGAGATATATTTATTTATTTACTATGGGTCGTATAATTAATTATACCAACTTAGTATTGTGGGTCTCTCATAGTGGAGCTCACAAGTTTGAAAAAAAAAAGGTCATATTTTATTGCATCGAATTATTAAATAATAATAATAAAATTTATTTTTATTCTGCTTGTTTCTCATTCAAATGCCTATTGGATGTAGAAGCATAGCATGATAGGCAAATACGAGCAAGCAAAACAAAAATAATTTAGTAATGTGTGTGCTTGTGAGGTGTGAGTTCAAGTAATTTTGCTTTGATGAGTGTGAGAGAGTTTTAAAGGGTTTGGGAAAAAAATTTTCTAAAAGAGTGAGTGACAAAATAATAAGGTAAATATTTTTTAGGTGTTTGAAAACACTTTGAGTGCCACTATTTTGGTGATAATTTTTTATTGTATACCTCTAATATTGATTTAGTGAAAACTCTCTCTTGTATCTACTATTTTTATAGTGGAAAACTATTCGAATTTTATCTCGTGGATGTAGTCCAAGAATTAAAGGTGAACCACATTAAAATATTTGTATCATTTTATTATTTATATGACAGATTTTACCGCCAGTTTTACTAACCCATTGGCTGGTTTAACTGCCTCTATTTATTTATTAGTTTGATTATTTATGTAGTAATTTTATTTTATCTCTGTAAAAATTATTCCGTTGCTCCAACTCTATTAATTTTTCCAATAAGTGGTATCAGAAATATTGGTTCGTGTTCTGGAGACATTATTAAATAATGCAATGATGGAGACTAAGACTAGTAAGATGGTTAGCTTAAATGGCACAAATTACCACATATGGAGAGACAAGATGAAGGATCTCCTATTTGTGATAAAGTTGCATCTACAGGTTTTTACTACAACAAAACTTAAAGGCTAGATGGATGGGGAATGAGATTTTGAGCATGAGCAAGTGTGTGGCTACATCCGATAGTTTGTTGAAGATAATGTGTATAACCACATTTGTAATGAAACTCATGCACAGACATTGTGGTACAAGGTTGAAGAGCTATACACTTTAAAGACCCACATTAATAAATTATATTATCTGACAAAATTAATGTAGATAAAATATCAGGTAGGCTCTTCTGTCATTGATCACTTGAATAAAATGCAAGGGATCATGGATCAATTGTCAGGAATGGGCATAAATTTTTACAATGAAATTGTTGCTTTTATGGTGTTGGCTTCTCTACCAAAGTCATGGGAGACTTTGAAGATTTTACTTACAAACTCTACACTAAACGGTATAGTGAATATGGAATTTGTTAAAAGCGGTATTCTTAATGAAAAGATGAGATGAAGATTAAAGGGTTCCTCTTTAATATATTTAGATATCCTTATTTGAAATTCCAGGGGGAGAAGTGAGACTCGAAGCTCAAAGCAAAGAGATAAGAGTAGAGGAAAGTCAAATAAGTATGCAAATATTGAATGTCATTACTGCAAAAAGAAAGGCCACATCAAGAAGTTTTGTCGAAAGTTCAAGGATAAGAACAAAGGCAAAGATGTGAGAAAAGATGACAGCAGTGATGATGATGAAGCAAATCTTCTTAGAGAATTCAATGTCCTTTTTTATGATGATACTGTTAATTTTACTACCCATGAGTCGAACTGGGTGATTGACAATGGTGCTTCCATTCATGCTACATCTCAAAGAGAATTCTTCTCATCCTGCACTACAAGTGATTCTAGATTTTTGAAGATGGGAAATGGCAATCGAACAATAGTTTCTCGTGAATGAGATGTATGTTTGGAAATAAAGAATGACACAAGACTAATCTTGAAGAATGTTAAGCATGTTCCAGATATTCACCTGAATTTGATCTCAACTGGAAAACTTGATGATGAAGGTTTCTACAACACCTTCCATAACGGCCAATGAAAACTCACTAAAGGCTCATTGGGGGTGGGTAGAGGTAAAAAGGACTCAGCACTGTACTTTATGCATGAAAATATCTCTAAATACATGGTGAATGTTGTGGAGAAAGATAATATAGTTGAGTTATGGCATAGAAGGCTTAGGTATATGAGTGAGAAAGGAATGACTGTGTTGGTCAAGAAAAATGTGTTATCTGAAGTAGATCTTGTATATCTGGAGAAATGTGCAGATTTTTTTTCAGGAAAGCAAAACAGGGTTGCTTTCAGGAGTTCTCCTCCTTCCAAAAAGAAGAATGTGCTGGATTTAATTCATTCAGACTTGTGTGGGCCAATGCCAAAGTCACTTGGTGGTTGTCAGTATTTTGTGACTTTCATTGATGATCATTCTTAAAAGACGTATGCATACACCTTAAGGTCAAAAGATCAAGTGCTAAATTTCCTTAAGGAATTTCACACTCTGGTGGAGAGACAAACTAGCAAGAAACTGAAGTGCATCCGAACAAACAACGGTGAAGAGTATTCTGGACCATTTGATGTTTATTGTAAAGAGCATGGCATATGACATCAAATAACACCTCCAAAGACATCGCAGTTGAATGGTTTAACTAAGAGGATGAATAGGAATTTATTGGAGAGAGTTAGATCTTTACTCTTATATTCAAAGCTGCCTAAAACATTTTAGGGTAAAGCTCTACTTACAGCAGTGCATGTGCTAAACCTTTTACCATGTGTTCCTCTATAGTCTAACATGCTAGAGAGGGTGTGGTTAGGAAAAGATATTTCATATGGTCATCTATAGGTTTTTGGGTGCAAAGCCTTTGTGTATATTCCTAAGGATAAAAGTTCTAAGCTTGATGTCAAGACATGACAGTGTGTGTTTATTATATGTGGTCAAGATCAACTTGGCTATAGATTTAATGATCCAGTTTAAAAGAAGCTTATCATAAGTTTTGATGCTATGTTTATTGAAGATAAGATAATCGAAGATATTGCTAGAGTTGAGGAGAACATTCCCAGCTTTGAAGATGATTCAAATTTGAAGTTTATTCCTTAGGTAACAGTGCCAAGGGAAGTTAGAGATGAAAATGAACTTATTCCGCCAAATGAAGGTGATGAAGATGCTCCCATTGAGATTCCATCTGAAAATGATGATGATGGTATTCATGATTAACCACCAGCATATGAGGCTTCTCTAGTGCCACTGAGGAGATTTGATAGAATTAAACAACCTTCTACCAAATATTCTAGAGACCGGTTTGTGTTATTAAATGATGGGGGAGAGCCAAAAATCTTTAAATAAGATATAAATGATGAACACAAGCAAAAATGGTTTGAAGCCATGCAAGATGAGATGAAGTCTCTACATGAGAACAAGGCGTTTGAGCTGGTGAAGTTACCTGAAGGCAAGAGAGCTTTGAAAAATAAGTGGGTGTTTAGGATCAAGCATGGAAAACATAGTCTCCAGCCACGATCCAAAGCTAGACTAGTTTTAAAAGGATTCAACCATAGAGAGGGTGTTAACTTTAATAAGATTTTTTCTCCAATTGTGAAGATGACATCCATCCGTACTATGCTGGGTTTAACAACAAGTTTTTATCTAGAGATTGAGAAAATCGATGTTAAAACTGCCTTCCTTTATATTGATTTGAAAGATGAAATATTTATGGAGTAGCCAAAGGGTTTCAAAGAAAATAAAAAATAGGAATATGTTTGTAGATTGAAAAAAAGCTTGTATGGCTTAAAACAGGCACCAACACAATAATATAAGTAGTTTGAGTCTGTTATGAGGGAGCAAGGATACAAGAAGACCATTTCAGACCATTGTGCATTTGTTCAGAAATTTTCTGATAATGACTTTATTGTGTTATTATTCTATGTAGATAAGATGTTGATTGTTAGTCAGAATGTTTCCAGAATCAACAGCTTGAAGAAGTAGTTAAGTAAGTCTTTTGCTATGAAAGACTTGGAACCAGCATAGCAGATTCTTAGTATGAAGATTATTAGAGAAAGAGGCATCAAGAAGCTGTGGTTATCACAAAAGAAGTATATTGAGAAGGTACTTCAGGGGTTCAACATGTACAATGCTAAAGTGGTTAGCTACCCTCTTGCTAATTACTTTAAATTGACTTCTCAACAAAGCCCTTCCACTGATAAGGAGAAGGAAAAGATGGATGGAGTTCCATATGCTTCAGCAATTGGTAGTTTAATGTATGCCATGGTGTGTATACGGTTAGATATTGCACACTCAGCTAGAGTTGTGAGTCGGTTCCTTTCAAATCTTAGAAAGGAACATTGGGCTATAGTGAAATGGATTTTCAGGTATTTTCGTGGAACATCCAAAATATGTTTGTGTTTTGGAGATGTCAATCAAACATATGTTAGTTGGATACACAAATACAAATATGGCGGGAGATGTTGATTCAAGAAAATCAACCTCTGGTTACCTAATTACTTTCGCAGGGGGAGTTGTGTCATGGAAATTAAAATTACAAAAATGTGTTGCTTTGTCTACCACTGAAATAGAGTTTATTGCAGCAACAAAAGCTTGTAAAGAATTGACATGGATAAATAACTTTTTAAATGAACTCAATTTTCAGCATTTTGTGATAGTCAGAGTGTTATCCACCTTAGTAAGAACTCCCTTTCATTCAAGAATAAAGCACATTGATGTGAGACATCACTGGATATGAGATGTATTGGAAAAAAAAACTATTGCAACTAGAAAAGATCCATACTGATTAAAATGGATTAGACATGTTAACAAAAACTCTACTAAGGGAGAAGTTTGAATTATGTCGATTGGTCATCGGAATGGTGACAACCTCCACATAGTCGGAGGGGGAGAATTGTTGTGGGTCACCCTTCTAGTGGAGCTCAAAAGTTTGAAAAGGAAAAAAATGTCGCATCTTGTTGCACCAAATTTGTTGAATAATAATAAAAAACTTTTTTTTTTAATTTATTTTTCATCCAAATGCCTATATAAAGGCATTTGGATGGAGAAGCATAACATGATAGGCAAGTACGAGCAAGTAAAAGAAAAATAATTTAGTAAGGTGTGTGTTTATGAGATGAGAACCAAAACAATTTTGCTTTGATGCGTGTGAAAGAGTTTTAAAGGGTTTGGAAAAAAAAATTTCTCAAAGAGTGAGTGACAAAATAGTAAGGTAAATATTTTTGGAGTGTTTGGGAAGCACTTTGAGTGCCACTATTTTGGTGAGAATTTTTTATTGTGTACCTCTAGTGTTGATTTAAAGAATACTCTCTTTTGTACCTACTATTTTTATCATGGAAGAATTATTCAGATTTTGTCCCGTGGACGTAGCTCAAGAATTAAGGCTGAACCATATTAAAATATTTGTGTCATTTTTATTATCTATACGATAAGTTTTACCGTCTATTTTACTAACTCATTGGCCAGTTTAACCGTCTCTATTTATTTATTTGTTTGATTATTTCTACAATAATTTTATTTTATCTTTGTGAAAATTATTTTATTACACCAACTTTATTATTTTTTCCAATACTTAGTTGAAAAATGAAATTTAACATGTAGAAGTTATTCAAATTATATGTGTCATTGTCTTCACCATTATTTCTTGCTTTTGAGATTTTACATATTGATTTTGTTGCTACAATTCATGTTTTTTTTTTCTTTTTTCTCTGTCCGTCATTAAATTTAGTATTTTATTAAATTTGTTAGACATTTGTTATTATTATAAAACTAAATGATTTAAATGCAGGAAGAGGAAAGTGTTGTGAATCCTGCATCTAAACAAGGTGTCAACAACCATGGTGTTATACCTAGAAAACATTTTACAAAAGATTAAAATAATTAATGATAGAGGAAGAAAAATGGATCAAGGAAATTGCAACATCTTGTACTGTTGTAGGTGCTCTCATCATTACAATTATGTTTACGGTGGCATTCACTGTTCCTGGGGGCAACATTGAGGGAAGTGGCATTCCAATATTTTTGAACAAGAAGTCATTTAAGGTGTTTATAGCATCTGATGCAATATCTTTGTTTGCTTGCTCAACTTCAGTAATAACATTTTTAGGAATCCTGACCTCAAGTTAGGCAGAAGATGATTTCCTAGAGTAATTGCCCAAATAGTTGATCATCGGTCTTTCGACACTTTTTATTTCTATAGCAGCCGTGATGGTGGCTTTTTGCGCTACTCTTATAATTATGTTAGATGGGAATCTAAGCTTTATAATTCTGACTGTTTTCTTGGCTAGTATTCCTATTACCCTTTTCATGTTGCTACAGTTTTCTCCTCTTGTCGAGATTTTCATATCCACATATGGATCTAGCATTTTAGATACAAAAATGAAACAGCAGTCAAAAGTGTGTAATAAGTGGGAATAAGATGCTATGTTCGGGTAATTTTGTGTTCACTATATATTTTTGTGGCTACAATTGTAATTTTCAAGTCTTGTATCCTTTCATTGTTAATTCAATAATGGTTACTCCAATTAATTGGGAACATTGATCATACTTATATTTGCTTTTTTATTATTCTCCTAGCTACATGGTGGAACAAGTTGTCCTATGTGAAAAATTTTAATAAGGTTAAAACCTTCCTTTAAAGAGCTAAATAGAGGATATATATATATATATATATATATATATATGTCATACAAGAGGAAAAGATTTATACCTTCTTGGGCGACCTAGATGAACGAGAGGGGATGTACTGTGACGTAGCGAAAGAATAATAAAAAAAAATTTAATGTTCGTTAAATTGTACATAATTATTGAACACTAATCTTTTATAATTTATAATTTACAAAATCAAGAAATAGACATCTAAATTAAAAGAATTTTAAAAATTGAAAGAAATTCGAAACTTATTAATCATAACAATGGCTAAAAGTCTTAAAATAAAGTTTAAATAGGGAAAAACCCCTAAACAAAAAGAATTCCAAACAAAATAGGAAAAATCCTAAAACAACTAAAAACTATTAATTTGAAAACTTAAATGATGGAATTTACTCAAAAAGTAACGGAGCTCATGAGCAAAGATGATAACTTGGAACTACTGGGCCGATTCCAATTAAATTGCGCTCCTGTCGCGAAATTAAAAACTCCAAAATTATTGAAAATTACGAAAATATCACTAATGCAATTTTTCATAATTTTTCATGAACCGAAATGCAAGTTGATCTACGCTCACATCATACTGCAACTAAAGCCGTTCCCATCAGTTGTGCAAGCTTATGCTATTGTGTGCCGAGAAGATATTCGCAAAAGTTATAATGTTGGCAAAGAAGACGAAGACCATGTTCAAGGAGCTGCAATAGTGTCCAAAGAAAAGTCAAAATATAATATTGTGGAGCCATCAAGTGGTGGTGGATATGTTCAAGGAACTTAAAGAAGGATGTACTCATAGTGGAAATCCGAAATGCACAAAGTCATAAAGTCATTATGTTCCTTTTTCTTTTGAGTACATCTTAGTGTTAAAAAACCACTTATCTCAATTCACTCTAATGTATGAGTACCAGCTCCAGAAGAAGTTCAGTCTAGCATCAGGTGGTTTATGACTTCTATGGATGCTTGTGACTGGACTTCACATTATGAAAAATAAAAGTGAAGTATTTAAAAGTGTTGTGGCCAACTAAAGACAACAGAAAATTAACATTATTTGATTGTCCCAAATATAAGGGGACAATCAATTAAAGGGATAAGCAATTTTTTAATTTTACAGGGCCACAACAACACTTGTTGTTTCACCCCACGCCACTAATTTTTACCCTAAACAATATTTTAAAGTGCATGGAATGATACAAGTAATAACCTGTCCCTAAACTCCTCAAAAAAAGGCATTGTGGAAATAAAATTTTTTATTTTGTAATAGGCGCATCCTTGAAACAACAAAAGCTTTCATAAATGGAAGAAATGTTTTTAAAAGATTTTGGGTTGAGGCAGTAGTAGTGGTTGTTTATACATTGAACCGCACACCTCCACGGATCCTTGATTTTAGTGCTCTGTTACAAGGCCTTTCAAAATTTATGACTTTACCATTTATGCTCATGCAGCCACCAAAAATAATTTTTGGATGTGTAGTCTTTGTTCATATTCACAATAATCAAAGGATGAAATTGGATTCAAATATTGTTAAATGTTTATTCATAGGCTATGGCAGTCCCCATAAAGGGTAGATATGCTTCGATCCTATCACGGAGAAATGATATATCTCTATGCATGTTACTTTTATAGATGAATAATTTTTACCCAAAAAAAGAAAAAAGAATCCAAGGAAAGATCTAGTAGCAAAGAAGAATACTGGGAGACATCGCATGGACTTCATGATTTTATATTTCAAGCCAACTCAAGTGAATCTATGGGACAAGAAGATACTTGTATACCACGGAGGAGCAATAATCGTTAGGATGCATTAACGAAAGTAGACAGTGAAGAAGGAGAAGGAGAGAAGCATGATCTACATATAGATCACAAGTAATCTTTAGACAATTTCCTAGAGATAAGACATACGGATTCTCTTACTGATGATGCTAATAGTTTTTCTAGAGAATATAAATTACTCTTCAAAGCAAACCCCTGAGTACACACACACACACATATATATATACCAACCAGTAAATTGAGTGAGATTACAAAAATCAAAATAGGGTGACAATTAGAATAATATTTATGCCCATTATGCATAAGAATTTAAATTGTCAAATTGGCACGCTGCTCGTCGACCTTCAAAGTCGATCTTGAATAAATTTTCTGCATCATCAAGCTAGCAGTTTCATGTCTTTTTCAATCAAAATAATGATCCTAATTCATTGTGTAACACCCAACTTCATCAATTCTCTTATTGGATGGACACGTTCCCGAACCACTTAACTTGAGCATTGGTGTAGTAGATTATCAGAATAGAGCTTATACGATTAAACTTCACCAACTCAACTTACAATTATTGAATACACTAAACATAGATTTCGATTAAACTTCAAAATAACTCAGCTTTCTTGTTTGCCAGAATGTGCACTAGAACAAGGTTTCATCACGTAAGACCTCCTATGTTGTGGCCGGGGGCCAGCCGTTCTAGTTCTTCCGAATGCTAGCTACATCATACAATTAATCTAAAAGTTAATAATGCAGGGGCTGTGAGTACTTTCACGAAAAAAAACCCAGTAAGTGAGCAGAATAACAAGAAATAGGTTTAGAGTATGAGCAATAGTAACATTAGTATCAAATGGTGAAGTGAAATTTTATTTATAAATTTAATTATTTATAGGCATATATATAAAATTTTGAATTTTTGAACCTCGAAAGTATAATAATGATTTCATTGATATTTTTCTTTTTCGCTAGTTATGCATGTATATTATTTGTAATATTAATTTATAAACCAACAAGGTAATTCCATACATTAAAATATTACCTCCCGCACTCGTAAATACTTTCAAATAAAATATCAATTAGCACCAAATGTACAACAAGCTTAAATTTACATTTCAATTAAAAATAAATTATCATCAATAATTGATCACATATTCACATATACAGGTGGATGTCAATGTGTCATGTACCATTCAGCACATCGAAGGTCTAACTAATCTGTTTGCATATGACGATTTAAATGGGATAAGCATTTAAGCCAAAAATAATATAAATCTCATTTTTGTCAATTCATTTAGACAATCATATTCTGAGTATGATTTTACATCAAATAATAAAAGGTGAAATGCAGTATCTCGGACACTGTCTAACAATTCACTAGACCTAATCATGTGCTGAACATGATCTTACTACCCCTATTGGCATTTGTTTTTGTACTCTTGCTTATTATTGATAATAATTTTGACATTAATTCCCTTTGTTGTTTTCCATTAAAAATTCATATAAGGCTGAGGTTTAATTTAATCAAATAGTTTCAATTTACTCCTTTGAATTTTATTGCCCTAAAATTTTAATTAATTTAACATAGGGTCCTAAAATTTAAATTAATTGCTTACAAGATTTCCCATGGTTATACACGTTTTCTTGGTGAACGTTTTTATTTTTATTAACGTTTCTTGCATAACTCCTAAGAAATTTACATTGTCTTAATATTGGGACCTAAATCAAACTTTCTGACTTTAAAAAAAAAAAAAACAAACAAACAAACTTTCTGTAAGTTAGATATTTGTATTTTAGACTCTTGAGGTCGTTACACAATTAGCAGTGGTTACATAATTTGATTTATCACCTAAATATTCTTCGCATCATTCATAAGTACATAGTCTAGAACTGCTGCTTTAATGTCCTGCATCATATAGAAGTTATTTTCTTTATTAATATTTATTATTTCTTACTTCTATTATTATTTTATTTTGCTTTGTTATATATATTTTTAACAAGTGTGTATAGCTTGGTTTATAAAATATATTTTACTTAGTGGTTCAGGTGATAGACATTGTCAAATCAGGTTATATGTTACTTTAATGTCTTGCATCATATGGAAGTTTATTTGCTTTATTAATATTTATTATTACTTACTTCTACTATTATTTTATTTTGCTTTATTATATATATTTTTAACAAGTGTGTATAGCTTGGCTTCTAAAATATATTTTACTTAGTGGTTTAGGTAATAAATATTGTAAAGTGAGATTATATATATATATATATATATATATATATATATATATATATATATATATATATATATATATATATATATATATATATATATATATATATATATATATATATATATTGTGGCGATAATTGCCCTCACTTGTCCTTAATAGATATTATTATAAAAGGATAAGTGGAGGCAATTATCGCCTCCATTTAAATTACTTTTTTTAAAGGTTTACAGCTCTTTTCCTTAAAATAAAAATAAAAATAAAAATTAATTTTTCACTTTTACAACTTCACAAGAATGGCTTCATAAAAAAAAATAAAGACAACACTGACACCTTTTTTTTCTATTCAATTCCTTTCAATTTGAAGTTATTATTCTTTGTCTATTTAATCAGGTTAGTATCAATTCTTTATAAGCTATTATCAAATTGTTGTATTTATATAACTCTTATGTGTGTTTATATGTAATTAAAAAAATCAAATTGAAATATCTATAGTCTAATAATTATACTATTTTTGTTTTCATTATAGGATAGATAAATTTCCTAAGAGAAATTACCACCTAATCAATCTTCTTCCTCTTAAATATCTAATGATGGTGGAAAAAAGTAAGCACATCCAATGAGTGAATTTTAGAAGTTGATTTGAAAAATGACCCAGTAGATCCTAGTCAATGGCCGAAAATTTCAACATATCATCCTAATGTTAGAGATGAAATTTGAAGAGCTTATTTATTAAAAGGTCTTGTCAACCCTGAGAGCATAAGTTTCCACAAACACAATTTAGTAAGAATTTTCATATGTTCAATCCTTCTTCATTTAATGGGTTTGGTAATTGGTTGGAGTATAGCATATCAAAAGATGCAGTTTATTGTCTATGTTGTTATCTAATGAAACTTGAGCTTGGAGAGAAAAGGGGTGGTGATTCTTTTATTAATAAGGGATTTTCAAATTGAAAAAAGAATGATAGATTACAAGCTTATATTGGTGTTATTCCTAATAGCATCAAAAAGCAATCTTATATGAAATGCCAAGCATTATTGAATCAAAAGCAACATATTGAAGTTGCTATAAATCGTCATTGTGATCAAGTTAAACAAGAATATTGTACACAATTAACTATAGTAATTGATTGTGCTTGATTTCTATTACGCCAAGGTTTGGCTTTTTAGGGTCATAGGGAATCTGAGCTTTCATTAAAACTAATAAATTTTTGTCAATTAGTAAAGTTTCTTGTTACTCATAATGAATATCTTAGTAAAGGGTTTGAAATTGCTATTGGCAATCTAAAATTAGTTGCTCTTAAAATCTAAAAAGATATTGCTAGTGCAATTGCTAATTAGACTACTTGTGCTATTTTTTTTATGAACTTGGAGGTGATTTTTTACTGAATTGATTAATGAATCTAGAGACATATTAGTTAAAAGTAGATGGTAGTTGTTTTACGTTTTATAGAGAAGAAAGGACGTGTTGTTGAACCTTTTTTTAGTCTTGTTCATGTTTCTACTACAAACGTGCTTTTATTGAAAACAACATTAGAATCTATATGGCAGTTGTTTTTTATTTGCTAAATATGATTGAGTTTATCTAGAATACATAGGCAAGGTTATGATGGAGCTAGCAACATGCAAGGTGAATTTAATAGCCTTAAAAGTTTATTTCTGAAAGAGAATGGATATGCTTTTTATGTTGATAATTGTTTATGCACCAAATTCAATTGGCACTTTTATTTGTTGTTAAGAAACATATATAAGTTGCTTTGCTCTTCACTTTGGTCACTAACTTGTCAAATATGGTTGGAGGTTCATGTAAATGTCGAGATGCTCTTTGAGAAAAAAAGTTAGTATGATTTTGGAAGCAATAGAAAATGGTGAAATTTCTACAAAGCTGGGTTAAATAAAGAGACTTCTTTAAAAAGAGCAGGAGATACTTATTGGGGTTCACCCTATAATTCATTACTTCAATTGGTTGATATGTTTTCTAATGTTATTGATGTGCTTGAAATTATGGAAGACAATGGCTTGACTTCAGAGTAGTGAGCTGAAGTATGTACATTATTAAATTCTATGCAAACATTTGATTTTATCTTTAGTTTACACATAATGAAAAATATATTAGGAATTACTAATGATTTGTCTTAGACACTAGCCTAAACAGTTAAATCTCATGATCGAGAATGAGAGAGTAAGAGGTTGGGATATCGATCCCTACTTTTAACAAAATGCTCTAATCTCTTAAGATAATGTTTTATAATACCATCTATTATAAACCAGTTAGGGTAATGATACATTAGGTTAGTGGGGTACCTAAAAGGAAAATGGCATTATAAAGCTCTTAAAATTTTTTTTTGGGTTGGGCTTATATATAGAAAGGAAAAGGCCAATTAATGTTAATGATGATATAATAGAAATAACATGCTTTTTTGCGTGTGCAGTAATTTAACAACCCGAACAAGTAATAACTCATATCACTATAAGGCCATTATGTTATCTTAATAGCAATAATGCTAATAATATGGAACTGTATGTGTACTGGGGCAAAGTCATAAATTTCCCTAACCTAACATGGTGCACAGAGATTCTAATGTACCCCCATAGACCTAATTGTTGTAATAAATCAGAATAAAAGTATTTCCATGTAATGATTTTTCAACAGGTAAGAGAAATGTATTTTTTCCTTTATCATGTGTAAAAATAGGAAATGGAGCATTCTACTGATAGAAGAAATCAACATAAAGAGGAGGTTACTGGATTGGTGATGGTGATGATGATAAGGCATTCTCCCTTTTGGGTTAATTGTCCTCTATCATCGGCTCTTTGCCCTTTCTTGATGGACGGCTACGAGTGGCTTTGAAATGAGGAGGCATAGTGATAGGTGAGATTAATAGTGATTATAGAATGAATAGACAAAAGAGAGAGTAGTGAGGGATGTGACTAAATGACTAAGGTTTAGTAGTTGGTGGAGAGACAATAGGGAAAATATTTGAAGATGGGAAGTGGTGGAGTTAATACCACCTCTTGGTCTGGTAAGTATCCACAATTGTGCAAAAGATGCAGTAAAAAAAGAAGGGTTTGGGTACTTAAAATTTTCAATCGCATTTTGTTTTGCGATCATGAAAAAGGCTTTGAGAAGGATTAAGCGATACGTGAGCGCAATTTTGACATGATCGAAATAAAAGGATTTGGAAGGTTTGGAACAGGGAAGACATGATCGCGCATAAAAATATGATAAAAAAATATTACGATCGTGACTTATAACACAATCACATAATTTTTTGGAAATTTGATTGAGCGATCACAAGGATTATAATAATTGCAAATTTTTCTCTACACATAATAAAATGCCAAAACTTCATATTAGCTTTAAACACCCTTTACCTGAAGAGCACAAATTCAATCAACACTTAATAATTTATCAATTCAAACACTAATGGCAGAAATTCAAAATAAATAAAATAAACACTATAAAAGCAATAAACAAAAATAAAAAATTAAACTATAAGCATGCTAAATTTATAGTCTATAGCTTGACTATTCAAGGATATCTTCACTTGATGAGGTGCAGAGGTAGTGCATCCTCATTCTTCACGATCATCCCATCTTAGTATGGTTTGCATCATTGTTTGTTAACCTTAAATTGTTCTCCTCCTACATTCTCCAATGTAAGAGCACCATATTCAAACACTTGCACTACCTTGAAGGGTCCATTACATTTGGATTTAAGCTTGCCTAGAAACAACCATAATCTTGAATTGAGCAAAAGAACTAAATCACCCTCTTTGAAATATTTAAGAACAATCTTCTTCTCATGCCAATGTTTAGTTCTTTCTTTGTACAATTTGGCATTTTCATAGACCAAATTTCAAAGTTCATCAAGGTCATAGAGCTATAATAATCTTTTCTTCCTAGTTGCATACATATCAAAATTCAAGACTTTGGTTTTTTAATATTCCTTATGTTCAAGCTCAACTAGTAAGTTGTAGGGTTTCCCATATACTATGCAATATGGAGACTTGCCTATTAGTGTTTGTCTGATATGCCTATAAAGCATCATCAAGTTTTGTTGTCCAATCCTTCCTTGAATTCCTATTGTTATCTCCAAAATTTGCTTCAAAGCTTTATTAGTAATCGCTGGTTGGCCATTGGTCTAAGCAGGATATGGCATTTCTATCCTATGATGAACTCCATATCTTGAGGATAGTCAATTTTTAATATAAATATATGTCACATTTTTACTTGTCAAGAGTAAAGTACCAAAAATATATATCATAAATTTAGTAGTGCAGTGTAATATTTTGAATGTAAATAAAAATTTTGCAAAAAAATGTTAGTAGCTGGAGGAATTATTGTGAGAATAATGTAAATGAAAGATAATGTAAAAGTAGGCTGATTTAGATGAATATAGATGCCTCCAGTTCCTACTTGAATTTATGGTAGACATGGTAATCTTGTTTCACCACTTCAAAGTGTCCTTGCAAGTAAGACTAACTGTGGCCTGCAAACAGAAGAGGAATATTTTCCATTCAGGAGTAACATGGTAGCACCATAGTAAAAATATTATGTATATATTCAATATCTATTTCCTCAAATCACAATCACATTTTTAAAATATTTTCTTTTTATAGGGTAGCAGTATGGTTTCTATTCCCCCTTGGTGATCAAAAGATCATGAGTTCAAGTTTTGAAAGTAGCTAAATAATAAGATAGATACAATATAGATGAACATAATATATATTGAAAAATAAAAATAAAACTTATTTTAGGTCATTTACAGCAAGCTACAATATCTGGACTAATTAAGTTAACAATAGTGATCTCTCACTTGACTATGTCTCAAGAAAATTGCCAAATAAAATGAAGGCATGACATTCTAAATGATACTTATAATAAAAGACCAAACGCAACAAAGAATAGAACCACTGCCAAAACCTTTATGTAATGACTTGAATCTCTTTCACTTCACTTTGTGAAAAAAAGAGCAAATGAAGAATTAAAAAAAAAAGAACATATTTGCAGCAAATGTGTTAAACAATGCTTAAAGAATTCTTTCCAAATAGTTGTTAAGCCTCTTGATCTTGTGTAATTATAATGTCAATCCAATTTTCACGATATGATCCAACATATTGGCTAAATTGGACATGTTGGGATGCTTGCTTGTATTTTCTCTTAAGGCAAGCTTTGCTAGTTCTGCAAGTTTAAAAAATGGTTATACATTTCTAGGTAGAGCCATATTTCTATCAATAATGGCAGCTACTCTTCCATTTCTTATAAGTGGCAATACCCACTTAACAATGCCAGGAGGACTATAGTCTCTGTCATAAGCTTTTCTTCCACTTGACACCTCTAGCAGAACAATAGAACAATACTAAAAGTATAGATACCACTAACCATATCTCTATTTACATCCTTATCGTTCCTGCTTAAGAGTCCAAAAACTGTAATTCTTGCTCCCCACTAATTATATAGTATAATGTTTTATGTCTTTACATTGCGATGAACAATATGTGGCTTAACTTCATTATGAAGGTATTCAAGTCCTCTTGTAGCCTGCAGGCAGATCTTCAACCTTAAGTTCCAATCAAGAGGAGAGAGCTCCCCATGGAGATGTCATAAAGTGTGCCATGAGGCATTAGCTCATAAACTAGCAACCTTTCTCCCATTTCAGTGTAATAACCTAACAAGTTCACAATATTACTATGTCTGATACTGCACAAGATTTCTAGTTCTGCTTCAAATTCTCGACTATTTGTGTGTATTATGGTGGTAGCATTAGCTCGTTTAATAACAACTTGCCTACCATCAAAGAGAATGTCCTTGTAAACAAAACCAAAGCTTTCTCTTCCGAGTCATTAAATTCCTTGAATCCATGTGTCGTGTCTTTTAGTTTTGAAAATTGAAACACTTAAGTCTCCTCGATACATGTAGTTATGGACAGAGGAGGTTGTGGATTGGGGTCAGGGTCAGCCTCCACAACTGGCTTTGCTACAGAAAAACTACACCTTGTTTTTTATTTTCTTGATCATTAGTTTTCTAGTAAAAAAGGTACAAACTGATTAAAATAAGCAATGAAATTGACACCAAAGAATAGGTGATGATAATCACTAATTTCTTCATATCTTATTGCTCTTACTTAATCCCTGATGAAGAAGGAAGCCCACAAGCATCCTAACAAGAACTCTATTGACAGAGCAAATAAGCAATACATATTCTATTTGAATTCTCACTGAACATGCTGGACGGGTAATAGCCTTGAGAACAATTTGTGCCATAAGGAAAGAAAATCTTCAAGTCCTTCCTAACACATAAGTTAGTCAACTCTGGTTTGTTCAGCAAGCCTGCATAGAATGCAAGCTTACTATTAGGACATAAGCCTAATGAGAACTACACAGCTACAATGGAGGGCTATAATCTGGAAGAGATTTTCCATGAACATACCAATAGTCAAGGAACTAAGTCAACTTCTCTAATCCCATAGGTAGTGTAATATAATAAAGCAATAGTCAGAAACCCATAACCTTTTGGAACTGATGAAATATCAACATTTCCCCAATACTCAACTACATGATCATCTTCGCAGATGCCACAAAAATGATATGCTCCTACTATTAAACCCATAAATCTAGTTCATGACAGTCGAGCAGCCCCAAATTCAGTAGCATCCCCCTAGCACTCTATTTCTTTATATGTGCTTCTAACCCTACAAACTGAATTTCTCCTTGAAGCTAAAATATCAAAATTTCCAAAATTAGCTGGAACTTCCAAATTAGCTGAGTTGGGTCCCTAATAAATCACACTAGCTTCCTTATTACTTACACCACAACTAAATCCATCCCCATAAACAATTCTAATACAGGGAAGAGTATCAATATAGGAATTGCAAAATGAATCAACTGTATGTTAAATCCCCAACAATCTATATTACCATATTCTGAACTAGAAAAGTAAGAACCTTTAATAGCACAATCATGATATTTACCAACAATAATTTGCGAGTAAGAATTACTTTTGAAACTTGATGGAATAAGATTTGTACATAGTTTTGACAAGCTAAAATTATTATGGAATTCAGGTTAATTTCCATCGATAATAATAAATTCACCTTGACAACTATTGCTCAGGTGATTAGAGTGTAAATGATTGTATTGAAAAATCATCCCAAGGTAAATTCTGAGGATATGTGTGGTGAGACATAATGGTCCACTTAAATACTAACCTCCTAGACAAAATTTTTACCAAAATAAGTAATTTAATGGCATAGTAATTCATAACAACTATACCCAATAATAGCTATTAAATAGACATAAAAGAGAACACAACATTTAATGAGGTTAGACCAATTATACCTACATCCTCAGGCACTATCAAAATAATATTTTACTAATTGAGGAAATATTTACAAAAGAGAGAGAAAGAATACAAATAGCCTAACTATTGGAGAAGGCTAATTTTGTGGGATGATTAACTAAGGGGGATGAGGTGTCTTTTTATAACCTTAAGTCCTCCATTTTTTTTCTATTTCCCGATGTGGGATTTTCATTTTGCCAAAAAAATAACAAATCTTCACGTTGGCAAAATTCCATACAATTCTCTCTTCAAATCCAACCTTCAGTATTGTCTACAAATTTCACCTTTCAATTTATAATAATATTGATAAAGTCTAAAAAATGTTTAAACTTAACTGCAATTACCACTTTTGTCTTCATATCAGTAGGATTCTCAATGGTTCAAATCTTTTGGATTATGACTTCACCTTCTTCCAGAATCTCCCGTACAAAGTGATATCGAATATTGATATGCTTCATCCTCGTATGATAAACCTAATTCTTTGCTAAATGAATAACACTCTAATTATCACATTACACTTTAATGTGCTTCTACTTCATTCCCAGTTCACCAAGCAACCCTTAAAGCCAAATTGCCTCATTTACAGCATAACCAATAATTAATCGATGCTTGTCCAAATCACCAAAATAGTTAGAAACACAATACCCAACTACACACTCACCATCTTGCCTATCATGCTAAAATACCAAACCAATATCTATGGTGTTGAGAATATACCATAAAATCCATTTCACAGCTTACTAATGCTACTTTCCAGGATCATGCATGTACCTGCTCACAACCCTAACTGCTTATGAAATATCTAGTCTCGTACACACCATTGCTTACATTAAGCTATCAACAACACTTGCATATGGTACTTTTGACATGCATTCTTGTTCTACATCATTCTTTAGTGATATGGATGCTTTATGCTTGAAATGAGGAGCAAGTGGTGTACTAATTGGTTTTAACTTTCCATTCATGCCAAAACATTTTAGTACCTTCCTAAAATATTCTTTATGAGATAAAAAAAGTCTCCTCAATTTCCTATCTCTAGATATCTCCATACCAAGAATCTTCTTTACTTTATCGAAATCCTTTATCTTAAACTTCATATTCAATTAAGTCTTCAATTTCTTAATTTATGTTTAACTCTTGGAAGCTATTAGTATATCATTAATATAAAGAAAAAGATATATATAGGATCCATCTTATACCTTGTGTAAATAAACACAATGATCATATTTGCTTCTCATGTATTTTTGCCCTATTATAAACTTATCAAATCACTTTTACGATTACCTCAGAGATTGCTTCAAACCATACAACAATTTTTTTCCAATTTGCAAACCATATTTTCTCTACCAGTAACTTTGGATCCATTTGGTTGAGTCATGTAGATTTCCTCATCCAAGTCTCCATGTAAATATGCAGTTTTTACATCCATCTAAACTAGTTCCAAATCCAACTATGCTATTAAAGCCAATAAAATTCTGATGGAGGAATGCTTTACAATTAGAGAAAATACTTCATTATAATCAATTCCTTTCATTTGTGCATAGCCTTTAGCCACTAATCTTACATTATAGTGAATATTATCCTTATTAAGGAATCCATTTTCTTTGCACATACCCATTTGTACCTAATTACCTTTTTTCCCTTCGAAAGACTAGCTAGTTTCCATGTTTGATTCTTTTGAAGGGACTACATTTCTTCATTCTCGGTGACCCTCCACTTTTTATGTTTTGAACTTTGGACTACTTCATTAGAAGTGGTAGGAACATCATTAATTGCAATTGGTGATGTAAAAGAGACCATATTAGTATAGCAAGCAGGTTGTCTAATGGTCCTCTTTCCCTTCCTTAGTGCAATTGATTCATGTTGTTGTAGAGGTTCTTAGGTCTAAAACTTATCTTCATTTAACTCTTCTTTTACCATAGGAGAGTCATCATCAATTTCTACATTGGTTGGGACAATTCTATTGCCATCAAACTCCACCTGTTTGGGAGTACAATCTTTCTTCTCAATCTTTTCAGAAGTCACCTTTATCAGCATGGTAAATTCATCAAAGGTAACATCCCTGCTGAAGACTACTTTCTTTGTTTTTGGACACTAAAGATGATAGCCTTTCACACCATATGTGATCCCCATAAAGATTTCTGTCTTTGCTCTTTGGATCCAACTTTTACTCCTTAATATGGTAATATGGAGCGAAACTAAACACATATTTGGAATTATAATCTATAGTAGGTTTTCCAAACCATTTCTCCAATGACATTTTATGACTAATATTAGTCGATGGGAAGCAGTTGATAAGTGACAAGCATATACTATGGCCTCAGCCTAAAATTCTTTACCCAACCCAACATTGGACAACATACATCAAACTTTCTTCAGTAATGTCTAGTTCATTCACTCTACCATCCCATTTTATTGTGGGGTATATTTGATGGTGAAGTGTCTGATAATACTTTCATTTTCATAAACTTTAAAAAATGGATCATTTTTTAACTCTCCACCATTGTCTATATAGAGACATTTGACGTTTTTACCTGTTTGAGTCTCCACCATCATTTTCCATTTGAGGAAAATTACCAACACCTCATCCATTGTCTTCATTGTATACACCTAAACTCTCTGGGAAAAATTATCAACAAAGGTGACATAATAGTATTTTCCTCCTAATGAAGCTATTTTGGAAGGCCCAAACACATCTGAATGAACATAAAAAAAAATACCCTTAGTATCATGTATTATTATTCCAAATTTCACCAATGTCTTCTTCCCCTTGATGCAATGCTCACAAAAATCCAATTTGAAAGCTCGTGCTCCTTTCAATGATCCTTGATCTATTATCAATTTTAAGGATTGTTCTCCAGCATTCCCTAAGTGCATATGTCATAACCTGGTTGCTTCTGACTCTTAATCATCAGTAAAAGCTACCACTATTATTGTCCTAATAATTGTACTACCTAAAAAGTAATACACATTGTTTATTTTTTAAACTCCCTTTATTATCAAAAGTGCACGAGAGATAATTCTCATTATCCCATTTTTTACCCTTACTTTGAAACCTTTTGACTCTAAGTTTCCCATAAATATGAGATTCTTTATCAAAATTGGTACATAATGAACACTTGTTAAGGTTCTAGTTAATCCAACTTGATTTCTTAAGCAAATTGAACAACCCCATGTATGATAAAAGGGACATTATTTGATGTGTAGACAACTCCACCTTTTAGTTATTTAAAGTCAAAGAACCATTCTCAATTGGGAGTCATATGGTGACTATAAGTTGAATCTAGCAACCATAAACTCAAACAAATGGTTGATAGTGTAATAGCAATTGAAAGATCTCAATCCAAAGGAATAAGGAGTTGTGTCAAGCATAACATAAAACACGGTTTACCGAACCGTGTCGGGTAAAGAATTCAACAAGATGGGCACAAGCCATATGCTAAACTATATGGCTATTAGCCAAGCTAGAAGAAAAGGAGATAATGTGACACGACATATGTCAAACATGCTTCAATCCATGTGCATGTCCTATGTAAAGTGGCACAACATGTGACAAGGCTTGTCCAAGCCATATCAAATAAAAAGTGGTTTCCTTGCCTGAAAACAAAGAAAATTTTAAGGGCATTCATATTCTTTTCCTAGTGAACTCTATAAAAGGAGGATTATCAGAAGCTAGAAATAATCTTTGGTCATTGGTTGTCAGCCACAAACCATAGCTAAATAAAGATTGAAGAAGATTTGTGTAAGAAACTCAAGAGTTTATTTTTATTAATTCTTTTTCTTTATTCATCCTTAATCATGTTTATTTTTTTTGCCACAACAATACGTAGCTAATTTTCTTTTAGGATTTCAGTTGGGAGTAGTTATTCCATAATGTGATTGAATAGAAGTTATTATTTATTTAATTTGATTTTCATTTAATTCTATGAGTTGCACTTAATGTTTGTTTTCATTCTTGGCCAGCTTGATTGCATGTTTATAGTAGATTCACCAACAAGAGTTAGGGGAATTTATCAACTTAAGACTCATAGGACTTAGAAAACTCAACCATAAGAGTAAGCAAGCTCTACGGGGAACCATGTTAGTAGGCAAGGGTCACAGTGGTAGATTAATTATTAAGGAACTTAATGAGTTTAGATTAACTTCCTAACCATGAGAGTAGGTTAAAATTTAATCTTTACGTGCTTAATTGTACTCGAGAGAGTCTTTAGGTATTTTAGAAAAATTATCCTTAACTGAAGTCAATGTCTTTTGTGTTTTAATGTGTTGATGATTGAATTGGAATAATGAAACTAGACCTAGGCTTTAAGCTTTTTATCATTTGATTACAATTTAATTCTTTTACTTTTTTTATATTAAATTTTCAATATCACTTTATTTAATTTACTAGATGATATTATAAGTGAAAAATATTAGTACTCAATATACAATCCTCATGGGAAAGATAACTCTTTATACTGCAATCACGATCTATGTGCTTATAGGTTTTGAATGCAACAAATTTTTGGCACCATTGCTAGGGATTAGCAATATTGATATTAATTTAATTTTTACTTTTCTTAGACTGCTATTTTTTAATCTTAATTATTTTGCTTATTGATTTTTAGGAGATTATTACTAGTTTATGAACACTCAATCTAAGGGGAAAAACTTAGAGAAGATTAACCTTGAAATTGAGAAATTGTGCAAGAAAACCAAAATGAAAAGCATAAGAAAGATAGGTGAAATATGGCTAAAGATCAAATGGCATAACTAGCAAGGATTCGTGCTCTTCAAGAGTACATAATGCCTAATCTAGGAGACACCCATAACAACATTATGAGGCCTATTGTTGAAGCCAACACTTTTGAAATAAAACCATTAATTATTCAAATGGTTTCATAGTTCCAATTTGGAGGTCTCCCAAGCGAACATCCTAACGCCCATTTAGACTAGTTTTTAGAGATTTATGACACTTTTAAAATGAATGGGGTTAGTCATGATGCAATAAAGTTGAGGTTATTCCCTTTCTCTCTAAGGGATAAGGCCAAACTATGGTTGCACTCCTTAGCATCATAGTCCATTACCATATAGGACACATTATTAAAGACATTTTTGGGCAAGTACTTCCCACTAGGCAAAATAGTGAAATTCATGCAAGAGATTACAAGTTTCACTCAACACTATGGTGAATTTTTGTATGAAGCATAAGAAAGGTTCAAGGATTTGCAACATCAATGTCCACACTATGGAGTTCCATAATGGCTATTAATTCAGACCTTTTATCAAGGACTTATCGAGCCAATGAGAATTACCATTGATATTATCACTCAAGGTTCATTCATGACCAATACACCCAAAGATGCTACAATCTTCTTGAGACTATGGCATCTGATTGCGAGTCAAATTATAATACCCTAGTCTCTAAAACTTAGTATAGAGCAAAAAGGGTGTCGAACACTCGGGAATTTGGAGTAATCTTCTATTAATCGGATAGATACTTAGATGGATAGGAAAATTAATTTAAATAATAGTAGTCACAATCAACGAATAAAGAAATCTAATTTACTAACTAATTATCAAGAAAACCATAAGAATTATAAGAAACTATTTAGAATACTTTCATATGAGAAATTACAATTCATAATCAAATAAGAACTTTAAGCATAAATAGTATACAATGCATGATTGGAAATTAGTTTATAGTCTTCAAAAGTAACTATCATTATCACTCAAAGGTATCTCCTCTTAGTGCTTACACGTACTCTTATATCATTATAGGAATAAGAGAAACCAATATAGATAGCATACTAATTATATTTCCCTTAAGATGAAACCTTTGTGTCCAAGCGATTTGCAATACTTAAGTAACTTCAATCACTTTCACCAAATTATCCCAACTGCCATTGTGAACAAATCAATTAACACATTATATATGATGGCCAAGCACACATAACACCTTTTGCTCTAATTGAAACTAAATCATAAACAAAGTACTTTAGAAATATTGTTCTTAATATTAATTCATCATTACAATTCTCATACAAAGACTTAGCCTAAATACATAATCAAAGAGTAACAAAAGAAAACCAAATTCAATATAGAAAAAAAGAGAAAGAGAGAAAGGATTGAATAGATAAAACTCCCTTCTATGTCTTCTAAAGGATACTTGATGTAGGATGTTCTTCTCTTATTCTTGGCCTTGCCTTCTTCAAGTGTTTCTTACAATAATGACTCCTAATACAAATGATAATTGTTCTATCTCTAAAACACTACAAATTTTATATGTCTACCTTTTATGTATACATATATCATTTCATATCGGAAATGATGTATATATAGACTTTAGAAGTGGCTAAAAGTGACTAGAACTTGTTTAAAATTGGAAAGGCACCACTTGACATGAAAAGTCATTCTCCTTTGTAAATGTTGTAGTTTTAGGGGAATTTTTGTCCATTTAGATGACTTTAACTCTAGAAAGTTCCTTCATAAAATTTTTAGATCATTCTATTATCTTTCTATAACAACTTGAATCATCTAATTTAGATGTTTGTAAACAAAGTTATGGCTAAAATACAAAAATTACTCAAACTGGATAGTTGCAACTCTTTGGCAAGGCATTACTGTGCCGACTCGTCACAGAGGCTCTCTATTATGAGTCGCACCTATGGTGATGACTCATGCCTCTTCTCAAGGATCCAATCTTGACTTCTTTTTCTTCCCAACTTATTCTAATAAACTCCAAGTGTCTTTGAAACATCATTTGAGCCTAGAACATGTATAAAACCTACATAATGAATCATAAAAATAAAACAAGAAAAAATAACAATTTCATAACCAAATAAACACATACAAAACATAATGAAATCGAATGAAAATAAACCTTAACTAACCTAAATAACTATACACATTTTCATTATATCAAACTCCCCCACACTTAGATCTTGCTTGCCCTTAAGCAAGAAATAAAGATCTAGTATAAAAAAAGCACATAAAATTTTCATCTCTTCAAAAGCAAATGTAATTATCTTCCCAAGTCATTTCAATAGTGAAAAAGGTTATAAAAGGATAGTTTAATAATTAAACTTCAATGCTCCATAATACTAAAACAAACAAGCTTCATAGTATAATCAATAAATTTACCAAGTTATCTCAATTTACTAGGAATAAAATCAAGAATACAAAGTCAAAGTTCTAACCAAGCTACTTAGCCAAAATAGTTATTCTCCAAACTTAGGAATTCCTAGAAGCAAAAGCTACCTTGAGACAATATTAAGCACACACATCAACTCACTCTTCTCATGGCATTTTTAGACATTTTATTCAATAATAATATATATTTTTAAATGTTTTCTTTCTGAATGAATGTAACTAAGGTGCATACTCAATTACACATAAACTTACTAAAAATGCAAACTTCAAAAGCTTATATATATATATATATATATATATATATATATACTCACTCTTCTCATGGCATTTTTTTAGACATTTTATTCAATAATAATATATATTTTTAGATGTTTTCTTTCCGAATGAATGTAACTAAGGAGCATACTCAATTACACATAAACTTACTCAAAATGCAAACTTCAAAAGCTTATATATATATATATATATATATATATATATATATATATATGGATATTTTTTTCTTTTTGCTTTTTTTTTATTTATTGAAAAGTGAGTTCCATGAGTAATATGGCTATAGTTTCTCAAAGGTAACTCATATTCCTAAGAAAACCTAAGCTTAAGTCCTTATTATCTTAGCCTTAAGCATAGTTAGCAAGTTGATTAAACATTCTTTTGATTCTATAAATAATAAGAGCATGCAAAATCTAATTATTAATATTAATGCTTAACCTCAATCAAAATGAATAAGACTTATAAGACAACTACTTATTAAATATAAGAAGAGAATGAATGATAGAATAAATGCAAACATGCAAAATGACACAACACAAAAACATAAAATATAACAAATTTTGATACTACTAATATACCACTAACATACTACTAATATCCCTTCCCCCACACTTAAAAAAAATACATTATCCTCAATGTAATAAAAAGAAAGTAAGGGAAAGGAAAGTAGTACTCCCCTAGTCATCAGTCAAGGTAGGAGGTGGAGACTCAATCGGGTACTCAGAATGAGTGAAAATTTGGTTTAACTTGTTCTCCATTTTCCATTGATGGTGATCGAGTTGTTAGTTGTGAAACTCCATGTCATTCAATTGACACTGCATTGCAATCTGTATCTCCAAGATTTGGTCCTAAACAGGTGGTGTTGCACTGGATGAACCACTGGCATCCACTCGAATAGGATAAGTAAGCATAGGGACATCACCGAACAGTGTATAAGTAGGTTCTTCCTCCTTGGGATCAGTTTCTTCCTCTTCCTCTGCATAATTCTCCTTAACAAGAGGTGGTTGTTCAATTCCCCTCTAACATGACCTCATTATTATGGGAATCAAGCGGAATGAGGCATTAACAACTTCTCCATGAATAAATGCTTGCTTTATGAAATAAAAACACTCAACAACTCTGGTAAAGTTAGAAAGATCAACATTCAAAGATTTAGTAATAATAATAATCATATGGCCATGAGTTAGGGGTGCATCCTTATATGGAGCACAAGCCAACAATTGATTAAATATCCAATAAGTCTAAGAGACTTGTTTCTTATGGTGAATACACCACATTAAAAACAACTCTTGTGTAGAAACCCTATTAAACTTAGTTTTGTGAAAAATGACACATGCAATCACTTTATACAATAACTAATATTTCAAATCTTTAATAAACTTAGCCTTTCCTTTCTTAGGCTGAAATGGGGTTTGCAAATTAGTAAGAAAAGTCTAGAATTCATTCAAGTTAAAAGATGGTGGGGGTTCACACAATCCATCTTTCTTAAATCCAAAATTACGTTGCATGGATGAGTATGTGAGTTAGTGCTTATTCCATACCATGCAAAATTCTAGGATTTGTGAATTCTTTGAATTCACATCTAGTGTAGTGTAGAATTCTATGACTAAATCAACATATGTATCTTCATGCATAGATACAACCTTCTTAAGTCCATATTGAGTCAATAATTTATCAAAGAATTCAAGCATACCCACATCTCTCAAAAGGGAATTAGGAACATGATTACAAGAGGTGATTTCTTTAAATTTGATCATGGAAAACCTTGCTCCTTTGTCATAAGTAAGCATAGGGAACTTTTCCTTGTAAGTGTTTAAAAGATTTTCCTCTTCTTGATGTTCCTCCTCCACATGTGGCCCCTTTGAAGATGAGGCTCTTGTTTTACCCATGGAGAGTATGATATGATTATTGAGAAATGTAGAGAATGAAGTAAAGAAATGGTGATAATAACAAAGAAATGAGAGGAATTAAGGGAGATGGTTCGGTTAGGGCTAGGAGAGTGAAAAGGTAGGAGAAAATATAAGTAATAAAAAGGATGTAAAGTGAAAAAGTTAAAAGGAGAAAGGATGTATATAAGGGAATAAAGGAGACACAAAACGTATGGGAATGAATTATAAAGGAAATAGGTAGTCAAAGGGTATATTTATAGGGGTAGTAGGTGTGTAAGTTATAGATTATGAGGTGTAAGTTTGATAGTGAAAGGTCATATGGGTTAGTGAAAAGGTATGAAAAATGGTGAAAAGGAATGACTTTTCTTAGAAAAGAAATTGCTTTTTTCACTATTTGGATTTATGTTGGTGGGTATATAAATAGATAAATAAATAAATAGAATAGGACAAATAAAAATGTGTAATAAGTGAAAAATGTTAAAAAAATAAAAGCTTGAAGGTGTGTGTGCATGTGAAATGGCAAGGTGTTGGGTCAAGGTTATGGGCACGAGTTGTCACCCATATTATGACTCGTGATGGTGGGTCTCTGTTACGAGTCATCATATGGTGACAACTTGTCATGGTGTGTCTCTATTATGAGTCGTCACATGTTGATGACTCATAATGATATGCTTCGGTTACAACTCGTAACATGTGACGAGTCATAACAATATGTACTAATATGTGTAATTAAGGCTTCTAATGAGACACTCTTGACAAATGAATGAATTATGTGTAAAAAAGTATTAAAATGGGATAAGAAACTAATCATAAACCAAATGTACACTAGAAATAAAGATACTAATCGAAGAAATGTGGATGAATAAGTAAAATAAACTAAGAAAAATGAATATCATGAAATGGAAAAGAAATTTGTGAATATTACCTGGCTAAATTATTGAAAGTCTATAGCTTGACTTTACCATAATTTGATTAAGGTGTAGATAGAGAGATGGACTAGCTTGGAGCAACTACTTCCCTGATCAAGTAGGGCTTGAGACGATGCCCATTAACCTTAAAAATTACTCCTTTATCATCAGCAATATCAACTGCACCATGAGGGTAAACTTTGATACTTTTGAAAGGACCGAACCATCATGACTTCAATTTTCTCAGAAATAACCGAAGTCTTGAGTTATAAAGGAGAACAAACTCTCCTTCATGAAATTCCTTCTTAGATAAATGCTTGTCATGCCATAGCTTGGTGCGATCCTTATATAACTTAGCATTCTTATAAGCATTTAACCGTAATTCCTCTAACTCATTAAGTTGAAGTAACCTTTTCTTACCGGCCTTCATCAAATCAAAGTTCAATGCCCTTGTTGCCCAATATGCCTTATGTTCCAACTCAACAGGTAAATGACAAGACTTTCCATAAACTAATTGGTAAGGAGTAAGGCCTATTAGATTTTTAAAGGTTGTCCTATATGCCCATAAAGTATCATCTAACTTGAATGCCCAATCCTTTCTAGAAGAAGATACTATTTACTTAAGAATCCATTTCATCTCTCTATTGCTTATCTCCACTTGTCCACTTGTCTATGGATGATAAGGAGTGGCTATCTTATGCGTCACCCCATACCTTTTTAGAAGAGCTTCAATCACATTATTGCAAAAATGTGATCCTCCATCACTTATCAATGCTCTCAGAGTACTAAACCTTGGGAAGATCACTTTCTTGAGCATCTTCTTTACCACTTTAGTATCATTAGTAATTGGCATTTCTTCCACCCATTTAGAAATATAATTAACCATAACCAAAATATACTTGTAACCTGAAGAGTGAGGAAATGGACCCATAAAGTCTATCCCCCAAACATTGAAAATTTTAACTTATAATATTCCTTTCAAAGGCATCTCATGCTTCCAAGATATATTACCCATTCTTTGGCATCTATCACATGTTAAAACAAACTCCCTTGTATTTTTAAATAAAGTAGGCCACCAAAAACTAGATTATAGTACCTTAGATGTCATTTTTGTTGCACCAAAATGTCCACCAACATCTAGAGAATGGCAATGCCTTAAAATATCTTGAACTTCTTCCTGAGGAATGCATTTGTGAATTAAACCATCTACACACCTCATGTAAAGTAAGGGCTCCTCCTAATAGTAGAATTTATTATTATGTAAGAATTTCTTTCATTATCTATAATCCAATCCATAAGGAAGAATACCACTCACAATATAGTTTACGATATCCGCAAACCATTGAAGTTCCTTTGATGCTAACCTTAGGAGACATTCACCATGAAATGTCTCATTAATTGGTATTCCATTATCAAAATCCTTTAAACTTTCTTGATTTAGTCTTGATAAATGGTCTGCAACTAAATTTTCACTTCCTTTCTTATCTCGTACTTCCTAATCAAACTTTTAAAGCATTAAAATCCACTGCAGGAGCTGAGGCTTTGCATCTTTCGTACTTAAAAGGTATTTAAGAGTAGCATGATCAAAATATACAATCACCTTTTACCCCTAATAGATATGCTCTAAACTTGTCAAATGCATACACAATAGTGAGTAACTCTTTCTTTGTAGTGGTATAGTTAATTTGAGTACTATCAAGCAGTTTGCTAGCATAATAGATCATATAAGGCTTTCCTTCCTTCCTTTGACCAAGAACAGCGCCCACTGCTAAATTACTAGCATCACACATAATTTCAAATGGCTGCTCCCAATTAGGTGGTTGCAAAACTAATGCTGAAATAAGAGCCTTCTTCAAAGCTTCAAATGCATAAACACATGCCTCATCAAACTCAAATACAACATCTTTAGCAAGTAGTCTGGATAATGGCTTTGAAACCTTGGAAAATTCTTTAATAAATCTCTGGTAAAAACCCACATGTCCAAGAAAACTTCTTATTTCCTCCACATACTTTGGATGCAGCAAATTAGCAATCACTTCAATTTTTGCTTTGTCAATTTCAATACCTCTCTTTGATATAAAATGGCCAAGCACAATACCTTATTGTGCCATGAAGTGACATTTTTCTCGGTTCAAAATTAATTCATGCTCCTTATACCTGTCAAGAACTTTAGAAAGATTTTCTAGACAATTTGCAAAGGTAGATCCATAAACACTAAAGTCATCCATGAAAACTTCTATATAATCACCAAGTAAATCACTAAATATGGAAAACATACATCATTGAAAAGTTGCAGGTGCATTGCATAAACCGAAAGGCATACGCCTAAAACAAAAGTATTGTATGGACACGTAAATATAGTTTTAGATTAATCTTCGGGATGAATGGGAATTTGGTAAAAACCACTTAGTCCATCTAAGTAACAAAATAAGAGAAGTTAGCTAGTTTCTCAAGAACTTGGTCGATAAAAGGTAATGGGAAATGATCCTTTCTAGTTGCCTTATTCAATTTCCTATAATCTATACACATATGCCATCCCGTGATAGTTCTAGTAGGTATTAAATCATTAAATTCATTTTTAACAATAGTTAAGCCTTTTTTCTTTGGAACAAGAGCCTTCTTCAAAGCTTCGAATGCATCAACACATGCCTCATCAAACTGAAATACAACATCTTTAGCAAGTAGTCTGGATAATGGCTTTGCAACCTTGAAAAAGTCTTTAATAAATCTCCAATAAAAACCCACATGTCCAAGAAAACTTCTTATTTCCTTCAGACACTTTGGATGCGGCAAATTAGTAATCACTTCAATTTTCACTTTGTCAACTTCAATACCTCTCTTTGATATCAAGTGGCCAAGCACAATACCTTCTTATGCCATGAAGTGACATTTTTCCCGGTTAAAAAATCCATGCTCCTTACACCTGTCAAGAACTTTAGAAAGATTTTCTAAACAATTTGCAAAGGTAGATCCATAAACACTAAAGTCATCCATGAAAACTTCTACACAATCATCAAGTAAATCACTAAATATGGAAAACATACATCATTGAAAAGTTGCAGGTGCATTACATAAACTAAAAGGCATACACCTAAAAGCAAAAGTACCATATGGACATGTAAATATAGTTTTAGATTGATCTTCGGGATGAATGGGAATTTAGTAAAAACCACTTAGTCCATCTAAGTAACAAAATAAAAGAAGTTAGCCAGTCTCTCAAGAACTTGGTCGATTAAAGGTAATGGGAAATGATCTTTTCTAGTTGCCTTATTTAATTTCCTATAATCTATAAACATATGCCATCCCGTAATAGTTCTAGTAGGTATTAAATCATTTGATCCATTCCTAACAATGATTAAGTCTCCCTTCTTTGGAACAACTTGAACTGGGCTCACCCAATTACTATCACTAATAGAATATATTATTCCATTATCAAGCAACTTAATTACCTCCTTTCTCACTACTTCTTTGAGAGTAGGAGTTAATCTCCTTTGACCTTCAATAGAGGGCTTAGCATTATCCTCTAAGAGAATTCTATCTATACATAATTTTGGACTAATACCCTTCAAATCACTAATAAAATAACCTAGGTCATTCTTATGACTTAACAATACATCACATAAAGCATCAACATCGATATTTGATAAAGACGAATTCATAATAAAAGGAAATTTATAGTTAGAGTCAATAAATGTGTATCTTAAATTGGATGGCAAAGGTTTGAGCTCTAAATCCACTTTTTCACTTGATACAACGACCTTTGGATCATCATCCCCTTTTAATGGCTCAAATCTCAAAATCTTGCTAGATGGTAGGAATGAATTTACTTCTAAAAGTTGATTTTCGGTCTCACGATCCTTATAGGGTTCAAGCGGATCTTTCTTTAAACATTCATGTATCACCTCTTCTACACATTCATCAAGTACATCAATTGAATCAACTCTATTTGCTACTTCCGCTGGTGTAGACTTCATATTCTTAAAAACATCAAATTCTAAACTCTCATTATTCACTTCTAATGTAATATTGCCCTTCCTCATATTTAAGATTGCTCCAACTATTACAAAAAATGGTCTTCCAAATAAAATTGGGATCTCAATATCTTCTTTCATTTCCATAACCATAAAATATGATAGTATTATGAACTTCCCTACCTTAGTTGGCACATTTTCAATAATACCAAGTGGGTAGGTGATGGATTTGTCTGCCATGAAAAGACATATGTTTATAGGTTTAAGTTCTCCCAAATCAAGCCTCTTGTATATGAAGTAAGGCATAAGACTAACACTAGCCCCAATATCACACAAGGCCTTATCAAAATGAGTACCACTAATAAAATAAGGAACTATAAAACAACCTGGATCTTTTTATTTCTGTGGTGATTTGGAGTACATAACTTTAGATTCTTCAATAAGAGACAATAAGCCATAGTCTTCAAAGTTGTTCTTATGATTGACCATATCTTTCAAAAACTTGCCCCATGCTGGCATATCTCTAATGACATCCATAAATGGTACAGTAATAGTAATTTCCTTAAGATAATCAAGGAATTCACTAAACTACTTGTTTAAGTTGTACCTTATGAACCTTTAAAGGAAAGGTGGTGCTTTAACATCTACCCTTGGTTCATCATCTTTAGCTTCATCCTTTTTACTTTTCTTTGCACTTTCAACATCATTCTTACTACTAACATCCACTTCACTTGGTCTCCCATTAGCTTTAACTTCAACCACTTCATCATCACCAATCATCACCTTATTTTTACTAACAGCTCTCTCAACCTCCTTACAACTCTTTAAAGTAATTGCTTGACAAGTCTCTTCTAATGCAAACTTCGGTTGGCTAAGAAGTTTTCCTAAAGGTTTGGTATTAGAAGAGGAAGCTTGTTGGGAAATTTGATTTTCAAGGATGTGGTTATGAGTAGCAAGTTGTTCAAGCTTTGTGTTAATTTGCTTGAATTGCTCTTCACTTTGTGTGTTGATGGTCATTTGTTGGTTGACAAACTATTCCATAAGGTATTCAAGGTTGGACTTGGGTTGGGTATGGTTGAAAGCTTATTGTTTTATAGGGAATCTAGGTGGGTTTTGGGTTTTCGTATTTAGGTTAAATGGAGGGTTCAATTGTAAGGATGTGTTTATCCATGAAAATCCTAGATGGTTCCTCCATTGAGGGTTATAAAAATTTGAATTCAACCTCATTCGTTGATTGGAAGCTCCTTGAACATAATTGACATCTTCACTAGAACTCATACCAAACTGAGGATATGAATGTAATCCTTCACATGACTTACAAACAACACTGGTATTTTTCTAAAGAGTTTATTTGATGCTTACTCACCATTTTTGTAAGTGCATCCACCTTTGCATTCAGTAAATTGATGCTATCAAGTTCCAAAACTCCTTTTTCTTTTATCATAATTATCTCTTCACCCATCTATCCTTGAGATGCAAGTTCCTCGAGCAAAGTAACGGCTTCCCTGGCTATTTTATCCATCCATTTCCCACTAGAGGTTGCATTGATAATATTTCTATTCTCATATGTGAACCCATTATAGAAAATTTAAGGGATCATCCAATCTAGTAAGCTATGATGTGGACATTGCCTTTGAAGTTCCTTGAATCTCTCCCATGCTGAATAAATTGTCTCACTTCCATTTTGCTTAAAAGTTGCAATCTCATTGCGAAACTTGGCAAATTTATGTGGAGGAAAATATTTATGCAAGAATGCTTGCTTCTATTGGTCCCATATTATGATTGATTCACTAGGCAAACTAGCAAGTCATACTCGTGTTTTTTCTTTAATTAAAAATGGAAATAGCCTAAGCCTTATTGCATCATCAATCATACAATTAATTTTAAAAGTTGCACACACATTGAGGAAAATCAATATATGTGCATATGGATCCTCCCCTTGTAAACCTTCAAATTGATTGTTTTGCACCATTTGGGTGATACTTGGTTTAATCTCAAAATTTTTATTAGCAATTTTTGGAGCCATAATACCATCAAAACTTCTTGGCATAGCAAAATCTCCTAACGTTCTTCTCTCTTGTTTAGCCATATTGTTCAAATTCTGTTGATTCTCTCTTTTATATCTCTGTTTCCTATGTAAAGCATGTATGGTTAGATTAATTTCAGGATCAAAGTAAAGAGTGTTATAACTAGCACTTCTAGTAAGCATAAACAAATGGAAAACAAAAGTCTAATCAATAAAAAAAACTAACAACTAGAAAAATAAAAACAAAACAAAACAAAATAGAAAACCTAAAAAAACTTTTCTCTACCTTAAGTTAATAAAAACACTAAATAAATTCCCTGGCAATGGCGCCAAAATTTGATTGCGGGTCAAATTATAATACCCTAGTCTTTAAGACTTAGTATAGAGCAAGAAGGGTGTTGAACACTTGGGAATTTGGAGTAATCTTGTATTAACCAAATAAATACTTAGATGGATAGGTAAATTAATTTAAATAATAGTAGTCATAATCAATGAATAAAGAAATCTAATTTACTAACTAATTATCAAGAAAACTATAAGAATTATAAGAAACTATTCAGAATACTTGCATATGAGAACTTATAATTCAGAATCAAATAAGAACTTTAAGCATAAATAGTATACAATGCATGATTAGAAATTAGTTTATAGTCTTCAAAAGCAACTATCATTGTCAATTAAAGGTATCTCCTCCTAGTGCCTATATATACTGTCGTATCAATGTAGGGATAAGAGAAAACTAATATAGATAGCATACTAATTATATTTCCTTTAAGATGAAACCCTTATGTCCAAGCGATTTGTAATACTTAAGTAACTTCAATCACTTTCCACCAAATTGTCCTAACTGTTGATGTGAACAAATCAATTAACACGTTAAATATGATGGCCAAGCACACATAACACCTTTTACTCTAATTGAAACTAAATCATAAATAAAGTACTTTAAAAATATTGTTCTTAAAATTAATTCATCATTATAATTCTCATACAAAGACTTAGCTTAGACATATAATCAAAGATTGATAAAAGAAAACCAAATTCAATATAGAAAAAAAAAAAAGAAAAAGAGAGAAAGGATTGAATAGATAAAACTCCCTTCTATGTCTTCTAAAGGATTCTTGATGTAGGATGTTCTTCTCTTGTTCTTGGCCTTGCCTTCTTCAAGTGTTTCTTACAATAATGACTCCTAATATAAATGATAATTGTTCTATCTCTAAAAAACTATAACTTCTATATGTCTACCTTTTATGTCTACATATATTGGTTCAAATAAAAAATGATGTATATATAGACTTCAGAAATGGCTAGAATGACTAGAACTTGTTTAGAATTGGAAAGGTACCACTTGACATGAAAAGTCACTCTCTTTTACAAATATTGTAGCTTTAGGGGCATTTTCGTCCATCTAGATGACTTAACTCTAGAAAGTTTCTTCATGAAAGTTATAGATCATTTTGTTATCTTTCCATAACAACTTGAATCATCTAATTTGGATGTCTCTAGACAAAGTTATGGCCAAAATACAAAAACTGGTCAAACTAGAAAGTTGCAACTCTTTGGCAAGGCATCACTGTGTTGACTCGTCATAAGGTGACAACTCGTTATAGAGGGTCTCCATTACGAGTCATGCCTATGGTGACGAGTCGTGCCTCTTCTCAAGGATCCAAGCTTGACTTCTTTTTCTTCCCAACTTGTTCTAATTAACTCTAAGTGTCTTCCAAACATCATTTCAGCCTAGAACATGTATAAAGCCTACATAATGAATCGTAAAAATAAAAACAAGTAAAAGCAACAATTTCATAACCAAATAAACACATAAAACATAATGAAATCGAATGAAAATAAACCTTAACTAACCTAAATAACTATGCACATTTGTATTATATCAGCATCTAATAATTATCAAAGGCATGGGGAAAGAACCACACTAAAGAAAGTTTTAGGATTGCATAAGGTGGATGGTATTAACCTCCTAAATGCAAACATTGATATGCTCACAAAGAAATTAGAGGCTTCAACTAAGGTATTTAATCCAATGGCTATTTATTATTGTGAGTTTTATAGAGTGCTAAGGAGGTCTCACTTCTTAAGATCATTCTATAGAGCAACTAAATGCTCTAAATAATTTTCAAAAAAGCCAAGGAAATCCCTACTTTAATATATATAATCCTAAAAGGTGTAATCACTTTAATTTTTCATAGTCTAATTAATGAGGGGTACAAGATGCCAATGAAGGATTCAAGCAACCACGACCTGGCTTTCAACAAATGGACACTTTCCATTAATAATATAAGAATAAGCTTAATCTTACAAGCATAATGGAGAAGTGTTTTAGAGTTCAAGAGGAGCAAAAAAGTGGCTATCATGAATCTAACATCTTAAGGCGCATCTCAATTTGCATCCTAAGCATCTCAATTTGCATCCCAAGCATCTCAAAATTTTCAACTCTTTGTACATGGAAAGATGTTAAAGAATCAAATTATTTAATAAGCTAGTGCCTCTAATTTTTTACAGGATTCCTAGTCAGCCTAAAAACTTAAGAGAGCATGTGAATGCAATAATTCTTTGAAGTGGAAGGCAACTACCTAAGGTAGGAATCAAAAAGGAAGAGAAAGAGCTTATAGAGAACACACAAAAAGAAGAGAAATAGATTGAGGACGTCAAAAAGAAGAAAGAAGATAAAAGGGAAGTACCTATAATCATTCCACCACTTCCTTTCCCTTAAAAATAATAATGGAGTAAACATGATAAGCATTTTAAGAAGTTTTTAAAGACATTCCAATAGCTTAAGCTCAATATACCAATTTTGGATGTAATCAACAGAATGTCTGCCTATGCACAGTTCTTAAAAGACATCATTGCACATAAGTAAAAGTGGAAAGATCATGAAACCATTCCCATCAATAAGGGTGGCGTCATCATTCAAAATAAGCTTCCACTAAAGCTTAAGGATCCAGGGAGTATCACTATCCCTTGTACCATTAGGAATGAGTTTATAGATAAGTCTTTGTGTGATTTAGGTGCAAATGTGAGCATAATGCCTCTTTTTTTTGCAGACGTCTAAACATTAGTGAGCCACAACCAACAACGGTGTCACTACAACTAGTAGATAGATCCATCATCTATCCCTATGGAATCCTAGAAGATGTGCTAGTTAAAGTTGGAGATTATTATGTGTCGAGAGATTTTATCATCTTGGAGATGGAAGAGGACCTTAAAATTCTAATAATTTTAAAGCGTCCTTTCCCTATTACCACTAGTGCAATTATTAATGTCAAACATGAAAAAATTACTATAGAGATTAGCGAAGAAAAAGTATATTTTGAGGTCTATAAGAAGCCAACCTAATCTTCATTAATGACTTCGTACTTTTGGGTGGATGCAATTGAGGTTTATACTAAAGATGTTCTTCCCCAAGTTCCTAAAGAGCTACTTAAAATGTGTCCCATTCATGATACTAAAGAGGTAAAAGCAATGAAGAAAGTTAAAAAAAAAAAAAAGGCCTCTAAAGAAATATACTAAAGAGTGGTAAATTAAAAGTGCTATGAAAGACATGAATTTTAAGAATTTATTATCTTCTTTTCAAGTGCCAAATAAGCAAGCTCAAGTGGGAGAGGATTATTCTTTAATCAATCCTCCTTAATTGAAGATCCAACATTTAAGGGGTCAAGCTAATGACCTAAAATTAGTGATCTTAGGAGGCAACCCAAATTTATTTTATTTAGAAATATAGTTTATTTAATTTTATTTGCATGTTTTTATTTTACTATTTTTATTTTTTATTTTAGTTTTAATTTTTTTTATGTTTGAATTTATTTTTTTAGGTTTCTGAAGTTGCCATGGAAAATTCAAAAGCATTGGAATTAATTTTGGTTCATCAATCATGCAAAAGGGCAAAAGCAAAGGAAAATTTGAGTTTTTATAGGGAGAACACCCAAAGGCATGGCCATGTCTTAGGCCATGCCCAGACACACATGTCTTTTTGGAGTTTATACAGTGTATCACATGGTCAACCACATGGCCATGTGCTTAATGATGCTTAATTTTGCATATTATAGTGTCACACATGGTTTGGAGCATGATTACCACATGGTCGTGTCCTACTTTCCCCTATCACATGGTTGCAAACATGACATTATTATGTCGTGTTCATATAAACTGATCCGAGCATAACTAAACACTGTGGTGGGCATGGCTTGTAGATGCCATATCATGTCAATGCCTTTATGGAATGAGTTGGAACATGATTTTGGGAAATAGTGTGCCATAGCGTGTAAAGTTTTGAGAAAAAAAAAAAAGAAGTTTTGGAATTAAGTTAAACACGGTTTCACCATACTGTGTTGTATGTCACTATGTTATGCCTACTACTACTACTACTACTACTACTACTTGTTATTATTATTATTTTTTCTTTCTCCCTCTCACTGCACACACCACCACTTTTATTTTATTTTTATATTGTTCTAATTTTTTTTCTTTTCACATAAATTTAGTTAGCAATTAGAATTTAGTTTATTTTCTTCATTTTTTTTATGTTAGCTTAAGCGTTACTTTTATGATTATTCATGGGCATTATTCAATTTTATTTAGGAATTACATCAATTTTAATTGATTTAATTAAACTTAAATTTTGAGATAATTTTTCAATCTATACATTTATATGCAATTCCTATTTTTGCTTTATATAGTTTGCTCTTAATTTTCATGCTTAATTTAGTTGTGTGTTCATTTATTTAATTTTACTTTTTCAATTTTAACTTTTGAAAAAAATAATGATCATTTTTCAAACTTCACATGCATTGGACATGACATCCACATGTCGTGTCCCATCCTAGTTCGTTTTCTTTTTAGCATTTTAAGCAAATGCAAACAAGGACTAATATTCTCAACTTTTGTTATTTTTCTTTTCTTTTCTTATTTTTCTTAGGACTTTTTATGTTGTTTTCTTTTCTTTTATTTCTTTATTTTGTTTAAGGATGTTATGTGTTTAACTATTTGGTTTGTCTTTTGGATAATGATTTCTAACTCTTTTGTTTTCTGCTCTTTTAGTGATGTCGGATGACTATAAATTTCAAGGCAATATTCCACTTTATACTTTTCCATTTGTTTTCTACTATTTGCATTTGTTTTGTCATTGGGGACAATGATGTAACCAGTGTGGGGGAGGGTCTCTATTTTATTTTTTCATGTCATTTGGTTTTTATTTTATTCATTTAGTAAAAAAAATTCTTAATTATAATATATATATATTAGGTGATTACTCAACATCCATTAATCTTCAACTCGGATTCCCAATATTTTTATTTAGCTTGTCCTTAAAACTTTTTATTGATTTGTTAACAAAATTGATGCTCAATTGCAATTTGAGAATAATAGTTAATAAGTGTACATTTTCAATTCAATTATCGAATTATTGAATGGTTTATTAATTAAGATACTTGTACAGGGTCATAATGTATGAAAAAATTAGTTTTTATAGCCTAAGCATGAGATTGAAGATTGAATTTGTGCATGATTTTAAGAGAGGATGCTTACTGGTTTGTAACTCTTAAAAAAAAATCTCTCTTTTCTTAAGCAAGAGCAGCAATTAATTCTAAATTATTTTTATGCTCTCAATCTATCGAATGCTTTAATTAGAGTATGAGTTTTCAAATGACCCACTTAGCGATATCCACACTTAGTAATACGGAAACAGCAAGGGATGACTAAGAGTGGAAAGATTTGATTAGAGAGAATATTAAAAAAAAAAGATGTTGTGAAATGGAGAGTAAAACGCATTCACAGCCATAGTTAAAAAAAAAAGAGTTATAGACCTTAATACTTCTCTTTTAGAGTTATAATCATTGGATGTTAAAGAGTTATATGCTTGGGTTGTGATTAGTAAATTGTTCATGTATGATGTATTTTTGTCTGATTATCCTCTTTAATAAACAAGTTTCAGTCTTGGTTTTATCAGCTTGCATGTCTTAGAAGCTATAAATCTTTAGTTGTAGTTGAGTTTGTTCTTTAAATTTCAAATTTGATTTTTATTTAAGGACAAGCAAAGCTTTAGTGTGGGGGAATTTGATGTATGTTATTTTTACATATATCTTGAGTTGATTTTTAATGAAATTTGAATAAGTAATTAGAATAGATCGGGTAGAATATAAGTTTAAATAGGAAATATATTAGTGTTAGTGTTTAATTAGGATTTTATTATTTAAAGCATATTTAAGGAGTTTTTGTATAATATTAATTTATTTTCCCTTTTTTTAGTTAACTTTAAAGAGGAAATCCAATGGGATAAAGAGTTGTGTCAAGCATAACATGAAACACGGTTTACTAAACCGTGTCAGGTAAAGAATTCAACAAGATGGAAGTGACATGGCTTGTGCCAAGCCATATGCCAAACTATGTAGTTATTGGCCAAGCTAGAAGAAAAGGAAATAATGTGACACAACATGTGTCACGACATGCTTCAACCTGCATGCATGTCCTATGCAAAGTGGCACAACATGTGACATGGCTTATCTAAGCCATGTTGAATAAAAAGTTGTTCCCATATCTAAAAAGGATGAGAATTTTAATGGCTTTCATATTCTTTTCCTGGTGAACTCTATGAAAGAAGGATTATGAGAAGCTAGAAATAATCTTTGGTCATTGATCAGCAGCCACAAACCATAGCAAAACGAATGTTAAAAAAGATTTGTTCAAGAAATTCAAGAGTTTATTTTATTAACTCTTCTTCTTTATTCATCCTTAATCATATTTGTGTTTTTTGCCGCAACCATGTGTGGCTAATTTTCTTTTAGGGTTTAGGTTGGGAGTAGCTATTCTATGATGTGATTGAACAGAAGTTGTTATTTATTTAATTTGATTTTCACTTAATTCTATGAGTTGCACTTAATGTTTGTTTTCATTCTTGGCCAGCTTGATTGCATGTTTATGGGTAGATTTACCAATAAGAGTTAGGGGAATTTATCAACTTAAGACTCATAGGACTTAGACAACTCAACCCCGAGAGTAGGCGAGCTCTACGAGAACCACGATAGTAGGCATGAGTTTACGATGGTAGATTAATTGTTAAGAAACTTAATGAGTTTATATTAACTTCTTAACCACGAGAGTAGGTTAAACTTTAATCTTTGCATGCTTAATTGAACTCGAGAGAGTCTTTAGGTATTTCAGAACAATTACCCTTAATTAAAGTCAATGTCTTTTGTGTGGTAATATGTTCATGATCATATTGGAATAGTAAAACTAGACCTACACTCTAAGCTTTTTATCATTTGATTACACTTTAATTCTTGTACTTTGTTTATATTAAATTTGCAATATCATTTTATTTAATTTACTAAGTGAGATTGTAAGTAAAAAATATTAGTACTCAATCTACAATCTTTATGGTAACAATAACTATTTATACTACAATCACGATTCGTGTGCTTGAGGGTTTTAAACGCAACATTTACTAGCTTTAATCACGATTCTTGTGCTTGAGGGTTTTAAACGCAACAGTTACTAGCTTATTAAAGCTAGTAACGTGATTCATCATCGTACATGGAACATAATTAAAGTGGAACAATCTCTTTTTCATGTAGAGTTTGTTTTGGTTACTTTTCTTTAAGGATTTCTCCTCCAATGCTTTCCATAATTTACTTGTACAAGTTTCTTTAGAAAATGCATACTTCTGCTCTCTAGAAAGACATGATCAAATTGTACCACATGTCAATCTATTTATCACCTCCCATTCTTTCTCCTCAATATCATCTGGTTTCTCTCATTCAATAGTAATGTCTAGATTCTACTGAAAGAGAGTATCTAGAACTTCACTTTGTCACATGCCAAAATGACCGATGCCATAAAAAATCTCCACTGCAAATCTCACATTTGTCAGAGCAGTTCTTGCCAAAATTGAAGATGATGAAGCTGTTGATGTCGATGTGGATAATTTTATGTTGTTTGTCATTTCTGCGATAAAGTCTATTTAATAGTTGTCGATGCGGAATGCCAACTAGCCCAAGGATATTTTTCCAATGTGGAAGATCAGTCTAAACGGCAACCATAAAGCATATTAAAATAAACCAAGAGCGTACTAAAATAAATCAAAAGCTCTTATGCCAATTATTGTAGAATTTAGGTTAATTTCCACTGATAATAACAAATTTACCTTGAGAACTATTGTTCATATGACTAGAGTATAAATGATTATATTAAAAAATCACTATAAGGTAAACTACCAGGAAATGTGTGGTGGGACACAATGGTCCACTTAAATACCAACCTCCTAAAAATAATTTTTACCAAGACAAGTATTTTAATAGCAAAATAATTCACGATAATTATACCTAACAATAACTATAAAATAGATATAAAAGAAAACACCATAATTTAATGAGATTCAGCCAATTATGCCTACATTATCGGACATTACCAAAATAATATTTCACTAATCGAGAAAATATTTACAAAAGAGATAAAGAATACAAATAGTTTAAATATTAGCGAAAGTTAATTTTGTGGGATGATTAACTAAGGGGGAAGAGATGTCTTTTTATAACCTTAAGTCCTCTATTTTTTTCTATTTCCTCATGTGGGATTTTCATTTTCCAAAAAAAATAAAAATAAAAATAACATGCCAGCAAAGCGTTGGAGGTAATGCTGAAAAGAAAACCTTCTCCACCAAAAAGATATGCCATTGATGGGAGAGAACTAAAATATACTGTTGATGTTGAAACTGAAAATAAAAATAAAAATAAAATGCCAACGAAGCATCCGAGGTAATGCTGAAAGAAAACCTTCTCCACCAAAAATATATGCTATTGATGGGAGAGAACTAAAATATACTGTTGATGTTGAAACTGAAAAGTTATCACCTTTATCCCAACATATTATTTCTTGCTTTCCACCAGCATCAATAGCACAGAAGAATCCATTTGGGCTAAAAGCAACTACTATTGAACCTGATGATCCTTTGTCACGACTCGAACCTGAGGGCACGTGACCGGCACTAGGGAATGGGAAGGCATAAGGCCCCCGAAACCCGTAGTAAGCCAAAAGGAAAAGAAAATACAACCATTCATATTTTAAACTTTAATTAATAACAGAACATATTATCAAACTGATTTTTCTCAAAACACACAAATTCAACTGCTTAATAAAAATGTGTTTCAACATCTCATATTATAAATTGAATTTAAATCTTATACTTAAGCGTAGTTTACACAAATAAATTACACAATTATATTTAAACCATACAAATCCTTAGTACATATACTACTGCAGCAGCCTAGATTAACACACACTACAGCTTACAATGACCTACATAAAATAGCCGGTGAAGAAGAAACCCGGCATGGAGGTAGTCTGAGGTCGAACTCCCAAGCTCCTGAAAAAAATAAATTGAGGGGAATCAGACCTCATTGAGTAAGTCAATAAAAAGAGCTGTACGGTTTGAAAACCTTTGAAAACTATATATATTTATAGTGAAAATAACTTATAATGTACAATTATAGCTTTTGAAAAATCTCGGTAGAACCCTAAACCCAAAAATCTAAATGGCCAACCGGGCCCACTTATTCCAACTAGACTACCGGTCCCCGAGAGCAAGGGCATCAACCGAGGCACCAAGCCATAGTCATTCACTTAATCTAAATATATGGCACTGGCGGTCCCCGAGAGAAAAGGCATCGACCGAGGCATCCATCCCAGTCCATTATCAACCTTACAATCACTAGCGGTCCCCGAGAGCAAAGGCTTCTACCAAGGCACCCGTCCTAGTTTAGCATTCACCAATCAAATATATATTACGAATCCATCTCTCAATCTCTACCATGTGCACATAGTCCTGGTGAAGCCCACCAGGTAGCCCATTCTACCAAAATTTCTCAAAATCAATTTTTAAATAAATAAAATGCATTTAAATCTTAAATAATAGCATTAAATTAAATAAATCATATAATCAATGTAATAAAATACGAGCGCATGCATTCTTTACATAAACACACGCACCGATCATTCTATTGACTTACAGAATGAATGCGAAGGCTGACGACCACGCGTCTGCCTCGGTCTCACGGCTTCCGCTCCGAAATGCTCTAAAAGAAACAATAATAAATCGGCCTTTAAAATATGACTATGGAATCGAAACCAACAATCAACAAAATAATGAAATTTCAGGCTGACTCGAGGAAAACAAGCAAGACTCGATAGACAGGATATAACCTAACTAACGGTAGAAATTTTACGAGTATCACGTTTTACGAGAAAATCTATCAAAATTTCGACAGAGTCTCCTCTGTAAAACGGACATCTCTCTACGGAAGGTAGAGCCAGACCTGTATAGAAAATGCACTTCTAGTAATCACAGATGCCCACACTCGAGTCGGGCTCCCAAAACTACATTTTTTCCCCGATCGAGATCACAACTCAATAAAATATCGAGAATTATTAACATTTTTCTCAAAACACATATTTCACATACACATATACTAAAAATAGACAAAATTATATAAAATCTCAATTATTCAAAAAAAATTAAACGACTAAATTTTTTATTCCTTCGTCAAACATAATTATAACCTAATTTTAAATCCATTAAAATGTAATATATATATATATATATAATTGGGATTTAATATTCAAAATTAACCCCACTTAATTAAAAATATCAATTAATTTATACAAATTGTGTAAACCCCTTAAATATTAATAAAACTAATTAAAATATATATTTAACTATATATAGTGAAAAATTACAATTTTTACCCCTAAAATATATAAATTACATAATGTGCTATTAATACTAAAAAAATTCCTTTAAATTATTTAATCATTTAAAACTTATTTTCTCAATGTTAAATTCTTAATATAATTAAAACATATAAATGACTTCTAATTTCTTCTAAAATATAATTTAACCTAATATTAAATATTTTTTTGACATAAACTATAAAAATTCCTAAAATTTGAATAATATTCAAAAGAATTATTTTCTTTACTCTAAAATTAATATCAACTCATAATAACACCAAAATACCAAAAATTATTATTATTTATTATTTTTATAATTAATTTACGAAAATTCCTAAAATAATATTAAAATATTCAAAATTTCACCAAAAATCAAAATAAATTCCAAAAATTATACAAAAATTCATAGAAGTAGATTGAGCTACTAGGAATCACATTTGTAAAGGGAGTTTACATGAATCAAGCTAGATCAAACTAAAAAAAATTTCAAAACCCTAGAGCTCAAAACCAACAATCAACCAATTCATGACCAAAGCTTAAACTAAGCTTAGAATGAGTCTCACCGGTGCAAGAGGAGGGAATTGACACCGGAGTGGAGTGAAACAGTGGCCGGATGGAGCTTGGCCGATTCTAGGAGCTACTCTCGGCTTCTCCCCATTTTAGAGATTCCAACAGCTTTGCAGGCGACCGAAGGTGAGGGAGAAGGAGGAGGAGGCAGCAGGTGATGGTCGGAGATGGGGGAGGCGCAGTGACGATGGCCGTCGGGGATGTCGCATGGAGAGGAGGGGTTGAAGGAGATAGGGCTTCGGTTTCTTCTTCTTCTCTAATACACACACACACACACACACACACACACACACACACACATATATATATATATATATATATATATATATATATATATATATATATATATATATATATATATATATATATATATATATATATATATATATATATATATATATATATATATATATATATATATATATATATATATATATTATAAACTACTTATATATATATATTAATATTTTATTGTACATATATGTGTGTCTAGGTAAGTATTAGTGTATATATATATATATACATACACTACATGAACTTATATTATATATATACATATTAATAACCATTAATATAATATATATATATTTATATATATATATACATATATATATATATATTGATATATAGTTATGCATGTATGTATATAGATAAATATTAGTGCATATGTATATATATATATACATATACTACATATACATATACTACATATACATACATATGCACACGAATTACTTTAATATACACATCTAAAACAATATCTAACCTTATATATAATATTAACATAAATAAAACATAATATAATGCAAAAGTAACTATTACTAATACTATTTGAGAAAAATATCCCTTTTTATTTAAATAAAAATATATAGGGTATTACAATCTCCCCTCTTTATATGAATTCATCCCCGAATTCAAGAAAAGAAGAAAAGAAGAATTATGAGGCTAAGAGGGAAAAAGATACGGGAACGAAACTCACATCTCGGCTTCAGTTTCCCAAGTGCAATCCTCTATGGAATGGTTACTCCATAGCACCTTCACCATCGGTATCTCCTTAGTTTGCAGCTGTCGGATTTGGCGATCTACAATCGCCACCGGGTACTCCTCGTAAGTCAAATCGTCACTAAGCTCTACGGCTTGAGGTTACAACACGTGAGACGGATCAGGGATGTATTTTCTCAACATGGACACATGAAATACATGATGGATTCTCGACAGCTCTGGTGGTAACACCAACCTATACGCCACTTCACCCACTCTAGACCGAATCTCAAACGGTCCAATGTATCTAGGAGCTAGCTTACCTTTCTTGTCAAATCTCATAACTCCTTTCATTGGAGACACCTTTAGGAACACCATGTCTCCAACCATGAAGGATACATCCTTCCTCCTAGGGTTAGCGTAGCTCTTCTGTCTACTGAAGGCTGTCTTCAATCACTGTTGAATAATGGGGACTTTCTCTGAAGTGATCTGCACCAACTCTGGTCCCGTTAACTGCCTTTCACAATCTCCCAACACAAAGGTGATCTACACTTCCTACCATATAGTGCCTCATACGGAGCCATCTCGATGCTAGCATGTAGCTGTTATTATAAGCAAACTCAATCAATGGAAAGTGTGAATCCCATTGTCCTCCAAAATCCATTACACACATCCTCAGCATATCTTTTAACGTTTGGATGGTCCTCTCTGACTAACCATCTGTCTGAGGGTGGAAGGCCGTACTAAAATCCAATCTGGTACCCAAGGCCTTATGTAATTCTTGCTAAAAGACTGAGGTAAAAGTGGCTCCTCTATCCGACACTATGCTCACAGGCACTCCATGTAGACAAACAATCCTATTGACGTAAAGTCTCGCCAGTCTATCAGTAGAGTACGTCTTCTTTATAGGTAGAAAGTGTGCTGACTTAGTTAACCTGTCAACAATCACCCAAATAGCGTCATAACCTCTAGTAGTCTGAGGTAGCCCAATCATGAAATCCATGGCTATCATATCCCATTTCCATTCAGGAATTGGCATGGGTTGCAACAGTCTCGAGGGTCTTTGATGTTCAAGCTTTACTTGCTAGCAAGTCAGGCACCTGGATACAAATTCTGCAATATCCCTCTTCATTCCATTCCACTAGTATGTATCCTTCAAGTTATGATACATCTTAGTAGAACCTGGATGAACACTATATGCAGAAAAATGTGCTTCTTTAATAATCTCCTTTCTCAAATCATTAACATCTGGCACACAAATCCTAGTGCCCAACCGCAATACACCTTCTCTGTCAATCACAAAGTCCTGTGACTGCCCTTGTTGTACTTCATACATGATTCTTTACAACTGGGGGTCTCTGCTTTGAACTGCCTTAACTCGATCTAAGTATACTGATCGTACACTGAATTGAGCTAAAAGGCACTTTCAGGTAACTTTCATCTGTAACCCCTGATCAATCAACCCATGCAACTCCTTGATAATGGGCCTTCTCTCTATGCTAATATGGGCAAGGCTGCCTTCTGATTTTCTACTCAAGGCATCCGTAACAACATTCGCCTTGCCTGGATGGTATAAAATGGAGCAATCATAATCCTTAAGGAGTTCCATCCATCTCCTCTGCCTCAGATTCAAGTCCCTCTGCTGGAAAATATATTTCAAGCTCTTGTGATCTGTGTATATCTCACACGTCACTCCGTACAAGTAATGCCTCCATATTTTCAAAGCAAACACCATGGCTGCCATCTCTAAGTCATGAGTAGGATAGTTCTGCTCGTGCTTCTTCAACTGCCTCGAAGCATAAGCAATCACTTGGCCATGTTGCATTAACACACAGCCCAATCCTACTCTGGAAGCATCATAATACACTGTATAACCTTCATTTCCAGAGGGCAAAGTTAGAATTGGAGCCGACGTCAACAAGTCCTTCAATAACTGAAAGTGCTCTTTGCATTTGTCTGTCCATACAAACTTAGCACTCTTCTGGGTCAACCTTGTCAAAGGTGCAGCAATTCTAGAGAAGTCCTTCACAAATCTTCTGTAATAGCCTACTAGACCCAAGAAATTCCGTACCTCTCTAACTGTAGTTGGCCTCGGCCACTCCATAATAGCCTCTATCTTTTTAGGGTCCACCTGTATGCCATCTTAAGAAACCACGTGGCCTAGAAATGCCACTTGATGTAACCAGAACTCGCACTTTGAGAATTTGGCATACAACCTATGCTCCCTTAAGGTCTGAAGTACCCTTCCCAGATGCATCACATGCTTAGCCTCATTCTTGGAATAAACCAAGATATCATCAATGAAAACTATCATAAACCAATCCAAGTATGGCCTGAACACCCGATTCATCAAGTCCATAAAGGCTGCTGGAGCGTTAGTCAACCCAAAGGACATTACTAAAAACTCATAATGGCCATATCTTATTTGAAAGGCTGTCTTGGGCTCATCACCTCTTCTGATTCTCAACTGATGATACCCAGATCTTAGGTCTATTTTAGAGAAGCATGTAGCACCTTGAAGTTGATCAAACAGATCATCGATCCTCGGAAGTGGGTACTTGTTCTTAATGGTGACCTTATTCAACTGCCTGTAGTCGATACAAAGTCGAAGGCTACCATCTTTCTTCTTCACGAACAACACCGGGGCACCCCAAGGCGATGTACTGGGTCTGATGAAACCCTTATCAGGCAACTCCTGTAACTGCTCTTTTAGCTCATGTAGTTCAGCTGGTTCCATTCTGTAAGGTGGCATAGAAATAGGATCCGTACCAGGTATGACATCGATACAGAACTCTATCTCTCTATCTGGTGGTAATCCTGGTAATTCTTCAGGAAAGACATCCAGAAATTTACACACCACTGGCACCTGCTCAATTGCCACATTCTCCTTCTCAACATCTCTTACCATTGCCAAGTATCCCTGACAACCCCTTCTAAGCATCTTCTGGGCTGAAATCGCAGAAATGAGATTATGAGGCATGGAGCTCTTTTCACCCTTGAAATAGAATTCTTCCTCATCTAGAATTCTGAACACCACTTCTTTCTCTCTACAATTCACCGAAGCATAATACCTCAACAACCAATCCATGCCCAAAATGACATCGAATTCCAGTACGTCGAGCAATACTAAGTCCGCCCATAATTCTTTACCATCAACTATCACCGGACACGAAGGAAAGAAGACATCTGTCTCCAACTCGTCACTAAGAGGAGTTGAAACAGATAGAGGAAAGGACAACCTAGAAGGCTGCCACTCGATTCTCGAAGCGAACACAAGAGAAATGAAGGAATGTGAAGCACCAGGATCAAACAACACTCTAGCATCGCATGCACAAACTAAGAGAATACCTGCTACCACTGCATGCAAAGTCTGAGCATCCTATAGTGTCAAAGTGAACACTCAAGCCTGACCACAACCTGCCTGCTGAGAAGTCGAAGGCTACGCAAAACCACGTCCGCTAGGTCTACCAACTGAACCTCGACCCAGCTGACTCATAGGCTGAGGCGGTCTTTGTTGTGGCTGTATGAGTGCTCGATACTGCTGAGGCATCGGATAGTAGGGCTGAGCCACTGATGAAGATGAACCCTGAACGTACTGTGGCTGGTATCCGGAGTGGGGATAAGCTCTGGCAAGATGTCCAACCTGCCCACATCTGAAGCAAGCGCCCGTCAACATATGACACGGGCCCTGATGAAATCGTCCATAACTCGTGCAAGCACTGGCTCCAGACCCAAAACTACTCTGCCCGGAACTCTGCCCACTACTGCTGCTACTAACTCCTGTACCGAATCTGTGACCCCTACTACTCCTCCTATTCGAGGCATACCCATGTCGGCCAACTCGGTAAGTCCTGGACCTCCTACCACCCTGCTGAGATCTACCCATAGCCTGCTGACTCAAACTGCCGATGTGAAATGCTGGTTGCTTGTACCCGAGAGCTACACCATATCCACTGCCTTCAACCATATAAGGATCTGTCATGGTGCCCTGGCGGATATGTCACCTCTCAATCAAATGGGCCTCCTCAATCACACTCTCTAAGGTGCAGTCCTCGGTACGCATACCAACAAAAGCGGGTCCTAATCCAGTAATATACAGCTCCACTGCTTTGTAAGGGTCCCTCTTAATATCTTCTGCATGTCGGGACAGCCTATTAAACTCTCTGGTATAGTCCTCCACTGACCTATCGCCTCTAGTGATGTGGAGTAGCTACCACCTGTAGGCATCTCTAGTGGCTGGAGGACAGAAAAATCTCAAAAAGCGGTCCTTAAATTCTGGCTAAGTCAGCTCGTGCATCGATGATTGAATCGACTACATAAACCAATCCTGAGCGGCTGCATGAACCGACAACTCCACAATCATAATCCTCTAATAAGTCTAAGGCATCACCCGTACCGTCAAAAGAAACTCTACCGATCCGAGAGTATAGAAGCGCTGCTTCAGTGTCTAACATCCCTTGGTTCCTCTGCTGTAAAAGGGGCATCGCCTGATTCAATGCTGCTAGACCCTGATTAATCCCTGCCAGTCCAGCTACAAAGGCTGTAGGGTCAACAGCTGGGGCTTCAGGCTCGACTGGCTGCTGATCAGGAATCTCAACTACAGCTACCCTGGCTCAACCTCTACCTCTACCTCTGCCCCTATGACATGGAGCAGAAAGGGGAGCCTCATCGTGCACAGACTGCTCATCAAATCTAAGGGTCGGATCGACATCGGGGTCGGTACGCACACGCCTCATTCTGAAAAGAAAACAAGGAAAAAAAATCGAATTCAAAACGGGGTAAGAATATTTAAAGCAACACGGAATTAGAAACAAAAACATCTCAAAGACAATTATCAATCCTAAAGCTGCAATAGTTACACAGAAAGACAAACATGGACAATTACTCGAACTTATGCTCTGATACTAACTTTGTCACAACCCGAACCCGAGGGCATGTGACCGGCACTAGGGAATGGGAAGGCATAAGGCCCCCGAAACCCGTAGTAAGCCAAAAGGAAAAGAAAATAAAACCATTCATATTTTAAACTTTAATTAATAATAGAACATATTATCAAACTGATTTTTCACAAAACACACAAACTGCTTAATAAAAATGTGTTTCAACATCTCATATTATAAATTGAATTTAAATCTTATACTTAAGTGTAGTTTACACAAATAAATTACACAATTATATTTAAACCATACAAATCCTTAGTACATATACTACTGCAGCAGCCTAGATTAACACACACTACAACTTACAATGACCTACATAAAATAGACGGTAAAGAAGAAACCCGGCGTGGAGGTAGTCTGAGGTCGAACTCCCAAGCTCCTAAAAAAAATAAATTGAGGGGAATCAAACCTCACTGAGTAAGTCAATAAAAAGAGCTGTACGGTTTGAAAACCTTTGAAAACTATATATGTTTATAGTAAAAATAACTTACAATGTATAATTATAGCTTTTGAAAAATCTCGGTAAAACCCTAAACCCAAAAATCTAAATGGTCAACCGGGCCCACTTATTCCAACTAGACTACCGGTCCCCGAGAGCAAGGGCATCAACCGAGGCACCAAGCCGTAGTCATTCACTTAATCCAAATATATGGCACTGGCGGTCCCCGAGAGCAAAGGCATCGACCAAGGCATCCATCCCAGTCCATTATCAACCTTACAATCACTGGCGGTCCCCGAGAGCAAAGGCTTCTACCGAGGCACCCATCCTAGTTTAGCATTCACCAATCAAATATATATTACGGATCCATCTCTGAATCTCTACCATGTGCACATAGTCCTGGTGAAGCCCACCAGGTAGCCCGTTCTACCAAAATTTCTCAAAATCAATTTTTAAATAAATAAAATGCATTTAAATCTTAAATAATAGCATTAAATTAAATAAATCATATAATCAATGTAATAAAATATGAGCGCATGCATTCTTTACATAAACACACGCACAGATCGTTCTATTGACTTACAGGATGAATGCGAAGGCTAACGACCAAGCGTCTGCCTTGGTCTCACGGCTTCCGCTCCAAAATGCTCTAAAAGAAACAATAACAAATCGGCCTTTAAAATATGACTATGGAATCGAAACCAACAATCAACAAAATAATGAAATTTCAGGCTGACTCGAGGAAAACGGGCAAGACTCGATAGACAGGATATAACCTAACTAACGGTAGAAATTTTACGAGTATCACATTTTATGAGAAAATCTATTGAAATTTCGGCAGAGTCTCCTCTGTAAAAAAGACATCTCTCTACCGAAGGTAGAGCCAGACCCGCATAGAAAATGCACTTCTAGTAATCATAGATGCCCACACTCGAGTCGGGCTCCCAAAACTACATTTTTGCCCCGACCGAGATCACAACTCAATAAAATATCGAGAATTATTAACATTTTTCTCAAAACACATATTTCACATACACATATACTAAAAATAGACAAAAATATATAAAATCTCAATTATTCAAAAAAAATTAAATGACTAAATTTTTTATTCCTTCGTCAAACATAATTATAACCTAATTTTAAATCCATTAAAATCTATTATATATATATATATATATATATATATATATATATATATATATATATATATATATATATATATATATATATTATATATAATATTTGGGATTTAATATTCAAAATTAACCCCACTTAATTAAAAATATCAATTAATTTATACAAATTCTCTAAACCCCTTAAATATTAATAAAACTAATTAAAATATATATTTAACTATATATAGCGAAAAATTACAATTTTTACCACTAAAATATATAAATTACATAATGTGCTATTAATACTAAAAAAATTCCTTGAAATTATTTAATCATTTAAAACTTATTTTCTCAATGTTAAATTCTTAATATAATTAAAAAATATAAATGACTTCTAATTTCTTCTAAAATATAATTTAACCTAATATTAAATTTTATTTCTTTTGACATAAACTATAAAAATTCCTAAAATTTGAATAATATTCAAAAGAATTATTTTCTTTACTCTAAAATTAATATCAACTCATAATAACACCAAAATACCAAAAATTATTATTATTTATTATTTTTATAATTAATTAACGAAAATTCCTAAAATAATATTAAAATATTCAAAATTTCACCAAAAATCAAAATAAATTCCAAAAATTATACAAAAATTCATAGAAGTAGATTGAGCTACTAGGAATCACATTTGTAAAGGGAGTTTGCATGAATCAAGCTAGATCGAGCTAAAAAAAAATTCAAAACTCTAGAGCTCAAAACCAACAATCAACCAATTCATGACCAAAGCTTAAACTAAGCTTGGAATGAGTCTCACCGGTGCAAGAGGAGGGAATTGACACCGGAATGGAGTGAAACGGTGGCCGAATGTAGCTTGGCCGATTCTAGGAGCTACTCTCGGCTTCTCCCCATTTCAGAGATTCCGGCAGCTCTGCAGGCGACCGGAGGTGAGGGAGAAGGAGGAGGAGGCAGCAGGTGGTGGTCGGGGATGGGGGGAGGCGCAGTGACGGTGGCGGTCGGGGATGTCGCGTGGTGAGGAGGGGTTGAAGGAGATAGGGCTTCGGTTTCTTCTTCTTCTCTAATACACACACACACACACACACACATATATATATATATATATATATATATATATATATTAATAGTTTATTGTACATATATGTGTGTCTAGGTAAGTATTAGTGTATATATATATATATACATACACTACATGAACTTATATTATATATGTACATATTAATAACCATTAATATATATATATATATATATATATATATATATATATATATATATATATATATATATATAGTGTATATATATATATATACATACACTACATGAACTTATATTATATATGTACATATTAATAACCATTAATATATATATATATATATATATATATATATATATATATATATATATATATATATATATATATATATATATATATATATATATATATATATATAGTTATGCATGTATGTATATAAATAAATATTAGTACATATGTATATATATATATACATATACTACATATACATATACTACATATACATACATATGCACACAAATTACTTTAATATACACATCTAAAACAATATCTAACCTTAAATATAATATTAACATAAATAAAACATAATATAATACAAAAGTAACTATTACTAATACTATTTGAGAAAAATATCCCTTTTTATTTAAATAAATATATATAGGGTATTACAGATCCATAATCAAAAGCAGTGATTGGTAATAATGTCGACAATGAAATGATAAAGAGAAATGATAAAGATAAGCCAGAAAGACTTGATCTTTGAAGAAACATGTCGTCTTTTGTTGTCGGGTTTTGGTCTTTTAGACAAATGGGTGTGACTGTATCTCATAAACTAAATGTTTGACGATGTAGTTTAATTTTTACTGATGTGAAGGTGTTGGTGAGATGGGTTTTAGCCATTTTTTTCGGTGAGGAGTTGAAATTCAGATCGTTATAAGTCAGAGATGCGGCTGACTGAGGTTCAGGTAATTAATTTTGAGTAACTGTATTTTAAAATTATAGGCCCATCTGTCTTGGTTCTAGATCCGCTGACCACTCTTCTAGGCCTTGTCTAATCGTTTTACTTTTACCCACTACCTACTATGTGCTTTTTTTTTTTATTAATAAAAAAAATAGTCGAAAATACTGTTAATTTTTTTTTCTTTCAAAAATTAAGTATTTAATAATATTTATTTGCTAATAAAGCTTAGTTGGGATGGTCTAACCGGAGGCACTAAGGATCAACAAATCCTTGGTTCAATTCAACTCCCATGGATGTAAAATCAAGATTCTTGGTTCTTGATACATTTATTTAGGTAAAAATCATAAGATACCCTTATTAAGACTCTTGGTCCTTGATATATTACCAGGTTGGACATCTCACACTACATATATACAATCAATATTGTAGTAGTAATAATAATAATAAATATTGAATAATATAATAGATAATAAAGCCATATAGTTATGGATAGATAGATATGATATATATAAATTTTTAGAGTGTATTTCGATTGTAAAATCTAGTTGGAAAAAAAAATATTTATTTTAAAAATAGTATAAACCCCAAACAATCATAACAACCAAAACAACTAAAAACACCAAATAATCAAAATAATCAAAAAAACTAAAAACACCAAACAACCAAAATAATCACAAAACATATAACAACAAAAAACAATAAAAAATAACAGAAATAACTAAAACAATCAAACTGAAACAACCGTTGAAAACATTAAATAAAAAAAAATAACACTTTACATTTTCTTTTTCAATAATCTAATGAAAAACAAGATTATAATAAAAATAAAATCAAAACAAAAAGAAAAGAACTTCACAATAACTCAAGTATTAATAATAAAAAAATAATGAAATTAATTCATTCCATTACGATCCAATTATAAGACGGTGGTTTTCAATAAAAAAAAAAAAGATGGTATTAAGCATACACCGACATACTCTCTCTCTCTCTCTCTCTCTCTCTCTCCCCCTCCCTCTCTCTCTCTAGAATTATCTAAGTAAGATGGACAAATGTACAAGTTGGACAGAGTTGGCAAAGTTGGTCATACAAGTTGACAAAGTTATCCACCGCCAATCATGAAACTTCTTCAAGCTACCAATCATTGACTTTGAACAATATAAATATATGTACTATCTTAACTTCATTGTATGCATTATACAAGAGTGTGCATAGTACATGAGTAAATGCATGAGAGTTATGCATGGTACGTGAATACATGAGAGCTGTGCTTGTGCATGAGATTTAAAGTGTGTGTCATGTGAGGCATATGAGCTAGTGAATGTGCAAGAGTGTGTGCCGAGTGAAATACAAAAGTGATTTGAGTATTATATAATCACTTATTTATATAAGTATTTTGTGAGTATATTTTGTGTGTGTCTTATGTATAAGTATATCTTGTATTAAATTTTCTTTGTTATAATAAAATTAAATTTGTTATAAATCAATCCTCCACACATTCTACAAGTGGTATCAGAGCAGGCAGTCGGAGACTGACTACCAAGTGCATTCGAAGTAAGTAATTAAGGATCGTGTTACATCAAGGTGGCGCTAGTGTGCAATTCGAGACTGTAAAGTTCATTGGTTTGGGACCAAACATACTTGGTTAATTAAAGTTAATAAACCAAGTCACAATGGCGAACATGACTACTTCGATAAGTAGTCTTAAAAAATTTAATAATAATAATTATAGCACTTTGAGAACTCATTTACAATCTATTTGCTTGGTCTAGATTTGTGGGATATTGTTGGAGGTAGTGAAACCTCACCTCCAACAAGTCAAGATGATCTTAAGAAATGGAAGGTTAGGGCCAGAAAAGCAATGTATGCTTTGTTCATATAAGTGGAGGATGATTTGTTGCATCGCATCAAGGAAATAAACACACCTAAAGAGGCTTGGGACATTCTTACTGGATTATTTGCTCAAATGAATGAAGCCATGCTCAAATAACTCGAGAACGAGTTATTGTCAATCTTATAGTAAGACATGATGGTGAGTGAATATTTCACTAAAGTTAAAGATTTATGTCAAGAAATTTCAAAATTAGATCCTCAAAATCAAATCACGGAGATAAGGATGAGGAGGATCATAATCCCTAGGTTGCATCCCAAGTTTAATGCATTTGTCATAGCAACTCATGGATAGGCTATGGAGCTAACTCTAAATGAGTTAGAGAATGTATTGGCTAATCAAGAGGCTTTAAAAAAGCAAATGGCTAAATTCTAAATCAAAGAAGATGAGCAAAGCCCTTTTTAGTAATAAAAAGGGTAAAGATTGGAAGGCTGTGAGAATAAACTTTGGAGGTAAGCCAAAGCAAGAAGGACAACAAAAATGTTAACAAGGAAAGAGTTGGCAATAAGAGGGAGCTCATCATAACCACTAATTAGAGGACAAAGCAAGTCAATGTAAGAATGAATAGTGTTACAACTGTGGCCACTATGCTCGAGACTGTCGGTATAGGAGAGCCAAAGGAAATGTTGCAATATCCTCTTAGTCCCGAGTTGAAAGTGAAGACGAATGAGATTTTCAAGCTTTATGTGCCATTGTAGAGCCAATCACAAGCAAGTCTGGTAAGGCTACACCACCCATCATAAAAGAGGAGGAAGCACTTGTTACTATAAATGATAAATCCATAAACTATAATGATTATTGGATAGTAGATTTTGGGTGCTCTAACTATATGACATGAGATAAAGGAAAACTTTCAAGCATGTCAAAATACAAAGCGGAGTGAATTATTGTCACAGCAAATAACTCAAGGCTAGCCATCGCTCACTTTGGCAAAATGATGGTAGTGCCTCGATACAATGCAAGAAAGGTATAGTTGAATGATGTATTCCATGTACCTGGGATGAAGAAGAACCTAATATTGGTGCCACAATTGACATCCTCAGGAGATTATATATTGCTTGGGCCTGTAAAGGTTTATTGAAGTCTAAAAATTATAGACACAACGGTTATAGAGGGATGAAAAACTAGAGTATGTCTATGTAATGTTAACACAAACGGCTTATGTAGACAAGACTAAAAGGAATAAGATACTGACATGTGGCATGCACACTTGAGACATGTGAATTATTATAAGTTAAAGATAATGATAAAGAAATCTATGCTCAAGGGACTTCCTTAACTTAATGTTCAAAATGACATGAAGATTCTAAGTACCATGCAAAAAAGCCTCTTGAGTTGATTCACTCATATGCATTTGGCCCTATGAAGCAACCATCCATAAATGGCTTTCGATATATGATAACTTTCATCGATGACTATTCAAGGTATGTATGGGTGTACTCTATAAAGGAGAAATTTGAAGCTTTAAGCAAGTTTAAAAAGTTTAAGAAGACAGTTGAAAAAAGGTTGATCGAAGGATTTATTGCCTTCGTATTAACAATGAGGGTGAATATACTTTATATGAGTTCTCAAAGTATTTACAAGATTGTAAGATACGTCGATAGTTGACTTTTCCTAATACGCCATAATAGAATGGAGTAGCAAAAAGGAAGAATAAATATCTTGCAGGGATATGCAAAAGTATGTTATATACAAAGAATGTTCCACCCTGGTTTTAGGGGAAATGCATAAAGACAGCTACACATATGATCAATAGGTTACCACTCGCACCACTTAGATCCATTTCACTCTTTAAGAAGCTAAGGAATATAAAACCCACTGTAAGTCATTTTTGAGTTTTTGGTTATGTATGCTATATTTTCATACCATATCATTTATGAAACAAGTTTGATAGAAAAGTAATAAGGTGTATCTTTATGGGTTATGATGATAAAAAAAAAAGGGAGAAAGTGTTGTGATCCTATAATAAGGAAATGCCACACATCAATAAATGTGATATTTGATGAAGGTTCATCCTAGTGGTCCCCTTAAGAAGTAGTTCTACTAGACTAAAAAGAAATTAAGGAGAAGTTATAAGAAAGAATTGAAAAAGATGAAGTGGTATAAGAAGGTGGAGAAATCACTCAAGAAGAGGGACTAGAAGAAGAAACAACCAAAGAAAAGTCACTCGAGAAGTCAAATTCCCCATGGTGTATAGGAGTGCATCAGTAGACACTAAAAGAAGAACGTCCAAGCCAAATTAAGGAGATTCAAGAGGATTAAGGTGTAGTAGAATATGGGCTACATCTGAGAAGAACGAATGAAAAATTAAGAAGAATCCTAAATATGCTAATGCAGCACTTGTTGAAAAAGACAATATAAAAGAGCCGATAATATATGAGGAAACATCTATAAGCAAGGAATGGAGGAAGACTATGGATGAAGAAATAAATTCCTTCAAGCAGAATAAGACTTGGGATCTAGTGCTAAAGCCTAAAGATGTAAAACCCATATCTTGCAAATGGGTTTATAAAATATAGAGTCATCTTGATGGATCGATAGAGAGGTACAAGGCTTGTTTGGTGGCTCGAGCATTCTCATAAAAATATGGATTGGACTATGAAGAGATGTTTAGTCTAGTGGCAAAGATTATAATGGTACATGTTTTATTAGCCTTAGCTAGTTGTAAGAATTAAAAACTTTGGCAGATGGATATAAAGGATGATTTCCTACATGGAGAGCCATATCATGAAATATACATAGAGTAGCCACAGGGGTTTAATAGCAAGACTCACTCAGACTATGTATACAAGTTCAAGAAGGCGCTCTATAGATTGAAGCAGGCATCAAGAGCATGGTACGAGAAGGTAGTAGAGTTCCTAATTCAAAATGACTACACAATGACACTAGCATACTCCAATTTGTTTATGAGAGCTTAAGATGGAAAGTTGCTAATAATACTAGTCTATGTAGATGATTTGAACATCACTAAAGATGACGAAGCCGAGATGCATCAAATTCAAGCCAACTTATCAATATGCTTCCAGATGAAAGCATTGGGAGAATTAAAGCATTTTCTTAGTCTTAAAGTTAAATGAGTGAAGGATGGCATTCTTTTATATCAACAAAAGTATACATAAGACCTCCTAAAGAAGTATGGGATGCTAGAGTGCAAGCCTATTTTGACATCAATGGAGGCTAATACAAAGCTATGCTCTACTGAAGGAAAGGACTTAAAGGAGTCTACCATGTACCAAAAACTAGTTGGCAGCCTAATCTATCTCACTCTCACAAGGCCAGATATAACATATGTAGTGAGTTTAGAAAGTCAATTTATGCAGAATCCAAAGAAGTCTTATTTAGAAGTTGTGTAAAGAATTCTGCGATATATCAAAGGAACCACTTACTATGGTATCTTATACAAAAAGAATGGTGTAAGTGAGATGGTTGGATATTGTGATGATGATTATATTGGAGATCATGATACAAGGCGCTTAACTACGAGTTATGTGTTCAGTCTTAGATCAAGGCCTATCTTTTGGTATAGTAAAAGGCAACCGATGGTGTCATTATTAAGTACCAAGTAGGCGTATCGAGCATTAACTACAACAACATAAGAATGTACATAGTTAATGCAGTTAATGAAGGATCTCCATCAACCTGTTGAGCACATGATACAACTACACTGTGATAATCAGTCAGCTATATACTTGACTAAGAATCCAGTGTTCCACACAAGAAGTAAACATGTAGAGGTGCATTATCACTTCATGAGAGAAAAATTCCTACATGGATAGATTAAGATAAAGTACATCAAGACTAATGATCAAGTTGAGGATATATTCACTAAAGGACTTAATGGTGCAAAGTTTGAAGATTTTAGAAAGTAGCTTAATGTAGTAAGCATAGATATATTATGAGAGAGTAGTCATTGAGGAGGAGTATTAAGCATACACTGACATACTCTCTCTCCATATTTCTTTAGAATTATCCAAGCAAGATGGACAAATGTACAAGTTAGACAAAGTTGGCAAAGTTGGTCAAACAAGATGACAAAGTTATCCACCACCAATCATGAAGCTTCTTTAAGTTTCCAATCACCTACTTTGAATAAGTATAAATATATATAGTATCCTAACTTCATTGTATGCATGGTACAAGAGTGTGTATGGTACATGAGTAAATGCATGTGAGTTATGCATGGTACGTGAGTGCATGAGAGTTATGCTTATGGATGAGAATTAAAATGTGTGTCATGTGAGGTATGTGAGCTAGTGAATGTACAAGAGTGTAAGTCGAGTCAAATACAAAAGTAATTTGAGTATTATATAAACACTTATTTATATAAGTGTTTTGTGAGTATATTTTGTGTGTCTTATATAGAAGTATATCTTGTATTAAATTTTCTTTATTATACTAAAAGTAAATTTATTATAAATCAATCCTCCAAACATTCTACACATGGATTAGTGAAGATTTACAAGTGATAACTCTGAATTGATATTTTTCTTATGGAACCTGCATAGAAAAGGAGAACGGGTAAAGGGGTGGGGTTTCACCCATAAACACTCCAAAGCTTAAGTCAGTAATGGTATGAGAAAAAATATAATAAAGCAAATAGGCATAATATAGTAGAGAATAAAAAATAAAGGAGAAAAATGATGATTTCTTGTGATTATGAGGTAATGGAATGATGCCTTGGTAATGTTATATGATGAGAACATGAATGATATGAGATGTCATGAGATGTATTTATAGGAGAAGATATTGCTCAAACCTCTTAGGAATATGATTCCTTAGTCTTATAGGATTTTCTTATTTAAGAGAGGAGGAGACTTCCTTGGTAGTTGATCTTCCTAATTGAAATATACTTTTTTATTAAGCTTTCTTCTTATTCAAGTAATCCTCCTCTTTGGGGGAATATATCCCTTATTATAATAGGATACTAATATGAGTTATCAAGAGTCCCCGCTGAAAGTCTATTTGGATATTTATGTCTGATGTATCCGGATCTGTAAATGATTGAAAATGTTATTGTATATGATATGGAAGGGTGAGCTGAGGTGGCCAACCTTAGTCATAAGAAAAGATAAAGCTCGGTACCGAGTCTTGAAATCATCATATAAGAACATTGTTTGAAGTTCTAGCTAGACTTGAGTGCACAAAACTTGCAATAAAAATGCTTTGGGGTAAAAGATTAACCTGTCAGTGTGGAAACAACATGACAGAACCAGTCGTCACTAGAGTTTTGATACTTGGTGCATTAAAAGCATAACCCGAGTGCCAAACCTTAGCACTATAGAAGTGACCTGAGGGTGCCAGCTTCAGTCACTGGACTTAATCTTGGTGCATTAGAAGCGTAACCCAAGTGTTGTATAGTCTTAATGCATTAGAAGCGTGACCCGAGTGTCGAACCTCAGTACTATAAAAGCGACATGAAGGTGCCAGCTTCAGTCACTGGACTTAATATTGGTGTATTAGATACATAGCCCAAGTGCCAAACCTCAGTACTATAGAAGCGAGCTGAGGGTGCTAGTTTCAGTTACTAGACTTAATCTTGGTGCATTAGAAGCGCGACCCAAGTGTCGTATAGTCTCAGTGCATTAGAAGCGCAGCCTGAGTGCCGTATGATGTTGCTCAGTTTATGAACTTCAATGACTATTGACGGCAGTTGCCTAGTCAAAATAATGATTGACATTGAGTCAAGACATTATTGTTGCAGATGTTTGATTTTCCAAGCATTTGTTATTGGTAGTATTTTTGCAAAAGGAAGGATGTTTTTTATATTGATAGTGAGTTTGAGCCCTTTCAATATGAGCTCTATAATATGGGATAGTAATTTATTGAGGGTTTTTGAAATGATAAAATGTGGGTTTTAAAGAACCAAATTTGGGTTTGCCCAATCTGAATTGTGAGATGAGCATTTGTAATTTAGGTGAAGGGTCAATGTTGTACCACTTCTAAAATAGAGGATAGTATGTGATGCTGGTTATGATGTTTTGGAATTGCCTTTTGATTTATCCGATTGTGTGGTGAATATACTTGACTCCATTCTTGAATTTCCCTTGTTATATATTCTTTGAAATTTTCATAAACAATGATCTTCTACAAAGTAGGATTTGGCTGAATGTTATTTGATCTAGCTTTGAACAAGAACCACCATTTATTGTTTGAGCATGAGTGAGTGCTTGTTTGCCTTAGTGTTGCTTGGCAATGTGTCTAATGTCTTTTGACAATCTCTACATGTTGATGCCGAGTGAGATGATTAGAGTGTCCGATTGTTTGGATTGATGGGTGCTTAAAGTAGTGTTTTTAATAAATACATTTTCCTTATTTGTAGTAATAGATAAAAGAATAATAGTTTTGGAATCGTATAATCGATCTTATTTGATGGTCAGTCCTTGTGTAATAAATATATCAATGTGATTGGTGTATGTTTTTCACGAATAATAACCATGTATATACGGACAAGCATTTATGTGTAGATGTGTCAGTGTGCTTGTGTCACAAGCTATAAATATTTATATAAGAATAAACAAGATGCGAAAATAAATAAATTAAATAATATAAAGAGAAACTTATCTCCTAATGTATTGTTGTCTCACCTTTGAATTCATGAATATTTATGTTTGTTGTGGATATGAATAGTTATTACTGATTAATTTAAAAAACCCATTAATTCCTCATGGAGCTTATATTTCATTCATTTGTTCTTCCTTTTCTATCCGAGCTCCTGTAAAAGAAATTAACTTATTAATATATACTTGTGATGTTGTTGTCATGGTTGCCTTGGATATTCCTGTAATGCTAGAATTCAGGAGATGCCCAGAGATCGGGAGATGCCTATGAAGTGAATGTCTGACTCTTCCATACTTGCTCGCTACTCAGAGTCTGAGTATCTATTAAATCAATGCTCGACATTAGATGCTTAGATTTCCAAGGCTTTAGTGGATGGTACTTGTGTTGTTCGGATGCTCGGAGTTTGAGTGCTTATGAAGGGTGCCTATTGGATGCCCAATGTCCTAAGCTCGATGCTCGGATATTAAAGACTTCGATGTTCAACAAAAACTTATTTATGTTCTTTGATGCTCATACTCGAGTACTCGATGGTCTAATGCTTTAAAAATTTATTTGCATTTCTAATTATTCTCCAACTTCAGTGGTGCTTTAGTGCTTGATCAACTCAAATATCCGAGTGTCAGTGCTCGGAAGCTTGGTGCTCGGAAGCTCAGTGCTTTGAAGCTCCATGCTTGATGCTCGGCGCTTGAAATCTCAAGAAGTCAGTGTTCGGTATTTGATGTTTGATGTTCACTTAATATTTGGTTTCAATTTTAAGAACCATTCGTCGAATACTCACATTTTGATCCAGGTGTCTAACTGCTTTTAGGCTTTAATGAACGGATACCCAATAAATACTTAGTAATCGAAGCTTGGTTTTTAATTCAAAAGCACTATGTATAATGCCTCGATGCTTTTTAGTGCTTGGGTAACTTAGCAGAACTCGATGCTCAATGAAGCCTTGATGGGTGCTCGATGCTCAGTGTTCAGTTCTTAATTTGAGAGTCAACTTTAAACTCATCTTCTCAGTTCATCTATTTTAAAACTTAGTAGGGCAGCCTTCGAGATTCTTACATTTGATCATGATGTCATTTGAGTATGCCAGACTTTATCCATCAAGCCCGAGATGAGTTTCAAATAGAAACGAAACTCAGATGAGAATTAGAATTCTAGATGTCCGACTGTCTTTTGTACACAGCCTTCATGTTAACGGTCAGTGATAAGAAGTTGCAGAACCTCATGCTTTATTCTCTTGTTCTCTTAATACTTGGCACTTAGTTCTCAATGTTCCATAGGTGCTGGATGCTTGAAGCCCAATGATCAGTGGGTGCTCAATATTCAAAACTCACTATTTGATGGGTATTCAACGCTAGGTGCTCGAAGCACGATGACCGGTGGACATATTTAACTCCTTGGAATGCTCGATGCTCAGAGCCTATGTTCGGAGCTTTACGAAGGTGGCCAATAATCTTTTGAGCTGTTCTTGATCGATAAACATGTAATCGCTAATGGTTATGCTGAGATCTTCATGCTTGTCAATGAGGGCAGATGGAAAAATCTTTAAGCCTCTATTGTGTTGATGACATGCATGCTGTAAAGGTGACAAATTGAATAAGATACTTATAAAATAAATAAGCTTGTCTCATCCTGAATATTGGTTTAATGGAATAATAGAATTTTGGAGCTAGGTTCCAGTAAGCAATAATAATCTAGAATTGAATTTGGTTTATTCCTACAGACGGCACCACTTGATAACTCCGAATTGATATTTTGCTTGTGGAACCTGCGATGGACGAGGAGAACGGGTAAAGTGGCAGGGTTTCCCTTATAAACACTCCGAAGCTTAAGTCAGTAATGGTATGAGGAAATATATAGTAAAACAAATAGGCATAATAGAGTAGAGAATAAAGAATAAATGAGTAAAGGATGATTGCTTGTGATGATGAGGTGATGGAATGATGTCTTGGTGATGTTGTATGATGAGAACATGAATGACATGAGATGTATTTATAGGAGAAGATATTACTCAAACCTCTTAGGAATATGATTCATTAGTCTTGTAGGATTACCTTATTTAGGAGAGGAGGATACTTCTTTTATAGTTGATCTTCCTAATTGAAATATACTTTTTTATTAAGTTTTCTTCTTATTCAAGTAATTCTCATCTTTAGAGGAATATATCGCTTATTATAATAGGATACTAATATGAGTTATCAATAAAATATAAGAAAAAAAATTAATTAGAAAGTTTATGGGATTGTTCAGATATGCTAATGATTTTTATTAATTTATAATTATTAGGTCTAATTTTTAATTTGAGATAAGAGATGAAGAGAATAGAGAAAAGAAAAAAACAAAATGCAGAGATGGAGAAAATAAGAAAGGAAAAAATGAAGGGAATTGCGCCGCTTAAAAACAATGTAAAATTGGGGAAAACAATTGTGTTATATGAAGTACAGAAAAAATGATGGTAAAGTGGAAATTTTTTTTGTCAAAACTAAGTACAAGATGCAATTTTACCTTTTTTAGGAAAATTTTTATCAATAGCAAAAATAGCAAAAAAAAAAAAAAAGAAAAAGAAAAAGCGAATAGTAATGTCATAAAAAAATGTTAGCTTTCTATTTATTTCAAAACATAAAATAAATAACGATAAAAAGAACTAGAAAGAAAATTTTTTTATTTTTATGTTATTTATCATGAACATTTAACATTATTTATTTTTCACAAATAGTTTAAATGGTAAAAAGTATGAACAATTATTTTTTATAATAACAGAGCTTGAATCCCTCATTTTCTCTCTCCTCCCTTATGGTGTTAGAAATTAACCATTTATATTAGTTAAAAAAAACATTTAACACTATCTTTATCTATAATGGTGAGAGTTATAATATATAAACACTTATTTATATTAATTAAGTTTCAAACATTAAAAGTGTCACATATCTAACAATTTATATGAGAACTATAATGCATCAACTTAATGTCATCTTACATTTTCCTTTTACAAATTTTCTTAATTAAAGGACTCTTATCACAATCACAATATAATTTAAAAGAGATTCTACAATTCCAATTAAAAATTCGTTGAGCCCTTCAGGAATAGCCCTTCAAACTGCAATTTTATTTACCATTTAAAATTTATATTAATAACTCATAAATGGATCTTAATAACTAAATATTTGGAATTTGACAATTTAAAATAAAATTTTTAAATACTTAAACATTATTTAAATAGATGAAAACAGGAGAGTTGATAATCCCGATTCACGTAAGTTATTAACATTTTAATTAAAATTAAAAAACTTCTTTATGCTTGCCTTTAGATTTTCTATTAAATTTTGTTGGTAGTTCAAAAATTTCTAAAAGGAAATGAAATTCTATAAAATTAAAATTCCAATTTTACCACAATATTTTCTATTTTATTTTGCTGAAGATTCAATTAATCCTAAATTTTTCGGTTAGTTTTGATGGATTTAGGTAAAAAAGAAAAACTTAAATTCCAAATATATGAATTTGAAAACTATAATCGACTTTAGTGTCAGTTCACTAAAACTCATTTGCTAAAGTATATGAATCATGGATTAACCACACAAACAAGCAAAAGGTGCAGATCAATGCATTATAATGAGGGAGAGGCAGACATGAAATTCTGAGCCGAACCAGGCTGTATGTAGCTGGGAGAGATTACAACGGCTAATGTAGGCCCATACAAGTCTGGTTTTCTGTCTCTTAACCATAATTTTTCTTTTTGAACTCAAATTAACCATGTAATTTGCACATTAGATAATTTTGAAGTATTGGCTCCCGCTGTGCAGTTCACAAATCTTTGCCTATCCCAGCCTCCAAAAGATAAAAGCCCAAAAAAAAAAAAAACAACAATTTTGCACTATCTCATCAAGGATTGTGTTCTTGATGATTTTGTGCATGAGTTGATTTTATGCTATAACTGTTGCCAGACAAGATTTAATCATCTCTCTTTAGAGGGAAAACAAAAATTAACGACCATTATGTTAATGCCTCCAAACAAGAAGGATCAAGAATTTTATTTTTTTTAACAACTGAGAGATTAAGAGAGAGTAGAAGATTAAACTTATAATCTCATTTTATAATGTTCATCACATGAACTATCGAATTACAAAGAGAGTACTAAATAGGTTTCTTGATTTATAGTAAATTATGATTATATAAAAGAGTACAAATCTTGAGAACTATTTTTTTTTTTAAAAAAAAAGGAAAAAAAAAAAACATAAGTTTCTTCATACACACATGCCTCCTAGCCACCAGTTCCTCTCTCATAGGAATGCTATAAGAAAATCCGAAACTGAATTGATATTTCAATTTTAAGAAAATTTATTGATCAAACCAATAGTTTTATCAAAAAAGAAAAAAAAAATTGTTCTGATTAGGATAATCATGAAATTATTGTTCAATATCTTGTACTTGATTTGATGAATATATATATATATATATATATATATATATATTCCAACCAAAAAAAATAAAATAGTATCAAGCTACGTGATGAAGCACATTCTTAATTTGGGCCTATTCTACCTATAAATTGTTATTATAGGATGACAATACATGTTGCAGATAGTGATAACATTTATGCTGTTGCTACCCACAATAAAATAAAAAAAAAATTTATTTCTATTTTGCACCCAATACAAAGGAGTCATTTACCTATGAGGAAGATGAGTTATCATAATTTTTAGGATAACAATAACACTGTTATTATCGCCACCTGTGACACAAATCATTTTCCATATTATAAATTGTGGCATTATCATTACAGTTTTGAGCATGTCATTATTCAACAGAAACTTTTTAGCTCTCGCTATTTAAAATTTACAAAATTCTGAGTTAAAAAATTTTTAATGATTAATTTAGTATAATTATAACCGTGTTATTGGTATTTTTAAACAGAAATTAATGTATTCTCAAGAGATGTGAAAAAGATACTAGAAGGAAGGAGTTAATATCGATGTAAATAGTTGACTAAATTGGCTTTTGGGTACCTCCGTACCACAATGGCAAATATTTTTTTTAAATGATTTTGGTTAAATTAATTTTATTGCATCAAGTTGAGCATACTTGAAGATTCTGTCAATGGAGACATTAGGCAGATTCTCTGCTATTGCTGCATATAATTAACTAATAAATTGTAATTGATCAATATTTGGTTCTTGCACATGATTCTTGGAGCACTTCAAGGACATTGCTAGTATGATGTTCTCTCGTCTTCTTGTTTCTTCTAGTGTGTATAATTATCAATTTAAGTTCATTCTAGAAATATATTATTCAAACATCAATTTCCTTCAATGCATTCAAATCCTGATTTGCTGGCATTAATAGTTAATCATGATGTATGTAATTTATTCATATAGTTTTAACTTGAATTTTAATGAGCTTTTTGCGAAACCGCACTTCTTGAGACATGATCATGTTGTGGCCACGACTCGATGTGTGGCCGTGTGCCTTTCTCAGAAGAAGACTAAATGAAAGCATGACCATGTTCAGGCCATGCCAAATTGGACGAATTGAACCACGGTTGGAAGCACAACCGTGTCATAGGTCATGCTGAAAGAGAAAACTTTTCCTTGAGGATTTGGATTAAAATATTTATTGGTGATTGAGATTTCATCATGTAATGCCTATATAAAAGGGAATATTAAGAATATTGAACATTATTATTAGACACCAAAAATTGCAAATAAGGGTTCAAGAAGGCAAATAAGAGTTGAAGAAATCAAACGTCATTAAAACAGTTTTTCTATTCTTCATCTTCATTCTCTTGTATTTTTATTTCATGTTTGTAATTTTTATGTGTGCCATTAAATTTATTTGTGACTAAATTTCTTTGGGGATAAAATGATTGTTAAGGAACTTAATTAATTTTGATTAATTTTATTTTTAACTATGGAAGTAGGTTAGATTTTAATCTTAATATTTTTAATTGAACTCAAGAGATGTATTAAATAATTTAAAACAATTATCCTTAATTGAAATTAAAAAAATAATAACTAAATTATTCATAATTAATGTGAAACAATTTTCAAGCGTTATGTTTTAATTAATTGTTTTCTTTTATAGTTTAGTTCTTTTTTTTATTTATAAATCATTCATTTAATTTTATTTGTTGACTAAGAAAATAAGTGAAAATGTTAGTAGTCAATATTTAGTTCTCATACAAACGATATCTTTTTTACACTACAATTCATGAACACAACACATCACAACTAGTAAATGTTTTTTTTTTTAAGTTTAACAAATTTGATGGCATGACATCTAAAATGACCACATTGTATGTCATATTTTCATTTTACTGAGTTTATCATCAGTTCCAATCATCTTAATACGAATTCTACTTTTATATTAATTAATGACAAATTTGCTAAAATAAAGATATGCCATATGAGGTAACCTTTCAGTTGCTGCTTTCATTAGTTTAAGTATAAAAATATTAAGTAAGTTACTTCACTTTGAAACATAAATTAAAATTAAACAATTTTAAAAAATAAATTCAAGTTTTTGAAATCAAATTATATTAAAATAAAAGTTTAGTGGGTTTTTGAGGACTATTTATCCTTTTAAAAAAGATCAAATAACTTAATACATTGATGAGCTATATAAGATTCTTTCTTGAAAAATTAGGTAAAGTTGATGAAATTACAATTCGAACTATAAATTTTCAGATATTTTAAAGAAAAATGAACACTAAAAGACTTCATATTTATATAAATTTTTTGATAAAGTATAGCTGCAATTTTAAAGTGTTACGAACAAACTGATTGTCATGATATCTGAATTCATCAAGAACATTTTGGTAAGCATATAGAGTACTGCTTTCCAGGAATCAATAACAAGCAGCCATGTGCCAAATTCCAACGTACAATTGACACCATTCCAAGCATGCAGCCAACATTCCTTGCATTAGTTGGTTCCTTTTTCTTCTTCTTCAACAAATCTATATCCATCATCACGATCGTGCATGGTACCTAACCAAAAAAAAAAAAAAAAAAGATCACATAATTAAATTAAGAAAGCTATAATCATAGTACACTTGCTTCCATTTTACGTTACCTTCATTAATAAAAAAAATGCACTTAACCACTTCTGTAATCCCTATTTCCCTCACCATAACCACACTGAACAAAACCCAAAAACAAGAAGACCATTAATCTCACTCACAATGCAAATTGCAAAATCTTTCTTCTTTTTCTCAGCCTCTCCGTTGCATTTCTTTTCTTCACTACTGAAATCCAATGTACGTACTTATCTATTTATGTGTGTGTGTGTATATATATATATATATATATATACATCTATTGATCCAATATAAGTTTGCAAAATTTTTAATTGTCTTTTGGCGGGTTTCGAGCCAGCTCCCGCACCAGTTTATGAGGCGAGTGCTAAACCACCGTCCGTATTTGGAGGATTTGCATCTCCTGCACCTGAGTCTGGAAATGATAGTGCAACTTCGGTTGTTGGGTTTTCTCCGGAATCACCTGTGATGGCGGAGGAGAATGAAGGGTTGGACGGAGCTCCATCATCGCAGGAACTGGTGCAAATGCGGAAGAGGTTCCTGAGGAGGAAAAGACGGTGATAAGGTGGTGTGCGGTGAGAGAAGAGTTGGAGGGGTGTCAGCTGTTGGTCACTGTCTTGAAGGAAACTGATGGTTGCACATGTACTTGGTAATTATTATTATTTAGAATCAACAATATTTTTCTTGGGATACTCCAGTGCTATTTGTGAAAAAGAAAGATGAGACAATAAGACTATGTATTGATTATAGGTAGTTGAACAGGGTCACTATGGAGAATAAATATCCTTTGCCCAAAATAGATGATTTGTTTGATCAATTGTAAAAAGCTTAGGTGTTTTCCAAGATTGATTTGAATCATGCCACCATCAGCTTAAAATTTCATACCCAAATACACCAAAGACTGCTTTTCAAACTATGTACGGGCACTATAAATTTTTAATGATTCCATTTGGTTTAACTAATGCACCACTTGAATTTATGGCTCTCATGAACAAAGTGCTTCAACCCTACTAATAACCCTACTAATATAATTTTATGATTGTGTTCATTGATGAGCATACTTATATATTCAAGAAGTAGCGAGGAACATGAACAATATTTAAGAATTGCATTACAAAACTTGAGAAAAAAATAATTATATGCTAAATTGAATAAATGTGAGTTTTGGATAGATGATGTTATATTTTTAGGACAGTGGTGATTTCTAGATGGGGCATAAAGGTGGAACCAAAAAAAATAGAAGTAGTGGTGAATTAAGAAACTCTTAAGAATGTTGTAGAAGTTCGAAGTTTTCTTAGGATTAGCTGGGTACTATTGTCGATTTGATTAAGGGATTTTTCATTGATAGCCAACCCTTTGATAAGTTACCTTAGAAAAATATTGCATTTAAATTGTCTAAAGCATGTCAAAAGAGTTTTGACAATTTGAAAACCAAGTTGACATATGCTTTAATGCTAGCTATTCCTACAGGTAGTAAAGAATTTGTAGTTTCTAGTGATGCTTCTCGGGTTTGGGATGTGTGTTTAATACAACATGGTAAGTTAATTTCATATGCATCTAGACAATTAAGGCTATATGAATTATCCTATCTAGTATATGATCTAGAACTTCTACTACTATTGTTTTTGCTGTGAGAAATATTGAGGCATTACTTATATGGAGAAAACATTTTGGATATACTAATAGTAAGAGTTTTAGATATTTATGAGCCAGAAAGAGTTAAACATGAGAGATAGGCAACGGTTAGAATTATTGAATGATCATGACTGCACAATTAGGTATCATCAGTAAAAGCAAATGTAGTAGTTGATGCTTTGAGTAGGAAGACAAGCAGTGTAGCTCGATTTCAGATATTTAAATTCTCTTATTTAGTTCAGTTATGATCTATGAGTTTGAAATTAAATTTGTAAGAAAATGAAGCGTTGGATTACTACTTTGTAAGTTAGAACCAACATTGTATGATAGAATTAAGGAAGAACAAAGTAAGGATCCACAATTATAAGAAATAATTGAGAAAGTATAATAAGGGGGAAAGTAAGAGTTTAACATTCAAAATGATACCTTGATGATAGGAACACATGGTTATGTACCTGATGTTGATAAACTCTGCCGAGAAATTTTAGAATAGACACATAATACTCTGTATGGCTATGCCCCCCAAGAATGACCATAATGTACAACACTTTATGACTCCATTATTGGTGGCCTAAAATGAAGAAAAAATGTGGGCAAAAGAAATAATTGAGAAAGTATAATAAGGGGAAAGTAAAGAGTTTAACATTTAAAATGATACCTTGATGATAGGAACAAATGGTTATGGACCTAATGTGATAAACTCTGCCGAGACATTTTTATAATTAGACACATAATGCTCTGTATGCTATGCCCCCTAAGAATGACCTAAATGTACAACACTTTCGACTCCATTATTGGTGGCCTAAAATGAAGAAAAATGTGGCAAATTATGTTTTAAAATGTTTAGCAATGTCATCAGGTAAAGCAAAACACTAGGCTCCAGTTGGAAGGCTGAGACCATTATCAATCTAATATGGAAATGGGAAAGAATAACGATGGATTTTATGTATGGATTACTAAGAACTCTAAGGAAGAATGATGCCATATGGGTAATTATTGATCAATTAACTAAAAGTAACTCACTTTTTACCTATCTGATAGGGTAGTTCACTTGAGTGCTTGGAAATAAAAATACGTGAATGAAATTGTTAGATTGCACAGATTTTTAATGTCCATTGTATGAGAAGGAGATCCATGGTTTACATCTCACTTTAAAAGAGTCTGCACGAGGCTTTGGGTACTAAATTGAATTTTAGCACTGCTTTTCATCCTCAAACAGATGGAAAATCAGAGAGAATAATTCAAACATTTTAAGATATACTTTAAGCTTATGTGTTAGAATTTAAAGGTATGTGGGATGAACATATTGGTTTAATGGAGTTTGCTCATAATAACCAGTATTACAGCAGTATCTAGATAGTACTATATGAATTATATGGAAGAAAGTGTCACAATTCTACTTATTAGGATGAAGAAGGAATGTGTGCATTTAGAAATTCTTAAAATAGTATAAGATGTAATGGATAAGGAAAAACTAATCGGAAGTAGACTTAAAGCAGTACAAGATAGACAAAAAGCAATATAGAATAGCATAGGAGGGAAATGGAATATAAAGTGGGTGAGAATGTGTTTCTATAGAGTTTCACCATGGAAAGGAGCAATTAATATTTGGCAAAAAGGGTAAGTTAAGTCCTCGATATATAGGGCCATACAAAATTCTTGGAAGATTTAGTCCATTGGACTTACATGTTAGCATTACCATTAGAAATGGCCTAAACCCATTATGTGTTTCCATGTGAGTATGCTTATAAGATACCAATCTAATCCTACACATATACTTAAAAATAAAAAAGTAGAACACTGATGATTTAAGTCATGTTGAAGAGCTGGTAAAGATTATTGTTTATAAGACAAAATAGTTACAAAAATCAAGGAATACCATTAGTTAAAGTGTTATGGAGGAACCATTCATAAGAAGAGGCCAATTGGAAATTGAGGAGAAAATGAAGTGATAATATCCATATTTATTCATAATTATTGAATTTCATGGACAAAATTCTTAAAAGAGGGGAGAAAATATAACTTCCTTGACCCTAATCATAAGCATTTCATTTAAATTTGTATGCATTGTATATAATTCACTTAAACATAAGTATCTCAAATCATTCCATTTCATTATGTGAATTTATACTCTTTCATTTATTTTCTATTTGTCAAAGTGCATTACAATGGTATACTTCAGTATGTGTATAATAAGATGTGCATTATAGTGGTATACTTGAGTATGTGTAGAATAGGATGTATTTGGGTTATTATAAAATTGAAAATTTAGTTAATAAATAAATATGTAAATAATTGATCTATTTGGCTTATTTATATGAGTAACTTTTGGGGATAAATTGAACTTTGGTATAGAAGAAGGATTGATTTGAACTTTTGCTTGATAATTGATTAAAAGTAAAAAATAAAAATGAGACTAAAAATAAAATAGATTATCATAGTGGATATATATGAGACCTTGTCTTGTAGTAAGACTAGAAAGCTCTACTCCTCAATCATAAGCCATATTTCTCTCTGACATCAAAAACCTAATTCCCTTCTCTTTCTCTCAAGCTCTTAAACTTCAAATTTTAGTGATTTCAGCTGTTAGTTTGATAAGTTAATTATTTTCCTTTTAAAATATGTTTGAAATTAAGTGGTGATGATGTGCAAAATGTTTTGATGGCTTGTGAATTTTGTTCTAGAGCTCAATATTGCATCTTCATTTTCATAGCCATAAAAGAAGAATTAGGAGAAATACAAAACATGAAACTTGTAGATTTATATCTTATTTATATACTTGTAAAATTGTTTCATGGGATTTGGTATGTACGATGAGAAATTATTTATTGAATGAGACTAGTTCAAATTGTGTCTTTTACATGTAGCTTGCTTTTGCATAATAAATATGAGACCCTTAGGGGCTAAATTAGCAAATTGTTAAATATGAATTTTGTTCCTTTATATTTATCTAACAACTTATGATGCAATTTTAGGAAATAATGTGTGTGTAATGAGAAAATAATTCTTAGAGTGGGGCTGGTTTTGCTTGTTATATCTATAGGAAGTCTGGTCTTTCTCAGATAATATGAGGGCCTTAGAGGCTAAATTAGATAAAGTATAAAATATGCAAGTCCTTCCTCTATATGTTAAAAAAGTGGCTGAAAACGATGTTTGTAATTAGATTTGTATAACTTGAGAAATTCTAAACTAAATGAGACTTGCGCAAACTGTTTTTGTGCAAAACATAGGTCTAAATTCACAATTTCACCATTTATTATGTAGAACATATACTGAGCTAAAATTTGGATATGTTATAATCATGTATGTCTAGTTTATGAAAAAATTAAAATAATTTGGTGTTATTTAGAGAAAATTATTCACTCCCAGGTCTGGTAAGGTAAAGTTATCTAATAAGGAAGAATATGCATAAATGTTAGGCTTACAGGTATAGAACATATTCTAATTACATATTAAGCATTAATAGGCATGATTAATCAAATGAAATAAAGAATCTCGATAAGACCCCATACCTAAAGCTAACAGTTATATAACCTAATTGAGACATTGTAGAATAGGCTAAACTTCTCTTAATATCTTTTTGAGCAAGAGCTAAAGTAGGCTCCTAAAAATACTATTATTACACATATCAAAGCTATTAGATTCATTATGTAAGGTATGACTATAAACAGAGGAAAAAGTCGAGCTACAAGAAAAATGCCTACTGCTACTATAATAGTAGCATGTATTAAAGCCGAAATAGGAGTAGGTCCTTCCATAGCATTCGGTAACCATACATGAAGAGGAAATTGTGCCAAAAATTTGTAATACTTTACAACACATATAAGATAAATCTGTGGGCAATACCAATGCCAATGTCTTCTTTTCAATTTCATAGAAATGAAAATGTTAGTAAAACTAAGAAAATCAATAACAAGAAAATAGCGATCTTTTTATATCTATATCATCGAATGAAGCGAACTTTAGACTATTTTCGACAAATCAATAAAAGATATTGAAGAAGATTATATAGGAGTAGGAATGAAAAAACTAGACATGAAAAGCAAAAAAAAAAGTCATATGGAAGTAGAACTCGATTTCTTCCTAAAACAATATTTATGTTTTCAATTAAGATGGAATTGGTCTTTAAATCAAAAAATAATCAATAATATTTGTCACACTTGTACTCTAACTCTTAGTACATTGCATTCATTATGCATTGCATCTATATAATATATATATATATATAATATATATATATATATATATATATATATATATATATATATATATATATATATATATATATATATATATATATATAGCTTATATATATATATATATATATATATATATAATTATAGATTTAATGCATTTATATTTATATATTTAAGTATATATTAGTATATATAGATATAGTTATAGAGGAAAAGACTCAATTATGTAATAACTGTCTTTGATTGAACAATTGAAAGTTTGAGAATTTATTAGTAACTTAAGCATCTCATTAAGGACCAAAAGGAGTATTTTACATATTATTAATTATTTATTTGGATTTTCGGGAGGCTGCCATTAATAGAAAGAAAGAAAGAAAGAAAGATGGGAAAAAGAGAAAAGGGGACAAGAGGGCTGAATTATTTCTTCCTATAAAAGTGATTTTTCAAGAAAAATTGAAGATTTAAAGTATAATTAAGGTTGTAATCTTCATCCTATAAGACTTTGGTGATTGATTTGGTAAGTAATTTTAGTATTTTGGTTGATTTAATTTAGGGTTCTTAAGTTGCAGAATTCAGGTTTTATAAATCTGGTTTATCAGTATTTGTAATTTGATCATATCTTGATCTATAGAACTCTAAATTAATTGTTATTTGATAATCTAGAATCTTGGAAGAATTATCTAAAACTTGTTCACTTGAGCTTGATCTAATTTAGTCTCTATGATAGTGAAATAAGAGGAAAAATTTTAGTACTTAGTATGCTGTGTAAATTGACCTAGTTGCGTTCAGACGTTTATATCTCGCTCTACAGTTGTTCAATTAGTGTGAAATTTTTATGGCATACTCTAGACATATATATTTAAGATTGATTAAAATTTCAACTTAAAATTCCTTTTTTATAAGTACCAAAAAATTTTCGAAGTTACCTCCGAAAGCAGTGATTTTTATTATGTGAATCAGGTTTACAAAGTTCATGAGTTAAAACTAGTCTAGATACTTTTCATATATCTTGAGCTAGGAAACTCCAAATGTAGTTTATTTTTATTCTAAAAAAATGTAAAAGAGTTTTCTAAAATTTTTAGTTTTGATCCAAAGCTAATTATGACAAAAGAGTGGTCTAATAGACATATACTTTTTATTTCTCAATTTGTCTGAGTAATTGAGCTGCTTGTAATGCGACCTTTATAATTTTATTTGTGGTTATTGAATAGAAGTAAAAATTTTATTGAAGGTACTAGACACAAGTACTAAGTCTAGTTAAAATTCAAAGTTAAAATTCATCTTCTACAGGTGAGAGCAATTTTTCTAATATAGACCTAAAAATGGCCCTTGAAAAGTTAATAAGGTTGGTTTGTAGAGTTAAGTTAATCTGTATATTTTGCATATAGTTTGGGGGTTGCATGGTTAGGTCAGTATATGCGATTGTTAAATTGATGATTTATAAATGAAATTACTTGTGTTAGGTACTGGAAAAGGCAAAGGAAGTGTCGGTGCAAATTAAGCAAATTCAATGAACCGAATTTATGTGTTTATAGGCTGTTTGGTGAGCCTTTAAAAGTCTCTTTATATTAGCAATGAAATGAGCTTTTAAATGTTGTTTTAATGGACTTAAAATTGTTGTATTTGAATTGTTTTAATTCAGCTTATTTACCACTTGAATTACTAGTTTATGATACAAGCTTTGAAATGATTATGGTTTCAAGTACACAAGCTAAGTGCGTTTTACTCTATGTTTTTATTTGGTAATATAATTTGAGATTATTTTGGATATTCAATGATTTAAATGAGATTATAATTAGCTTGATTTCATTCCTTTAAATTATACTGGGAAGTGGTTTGATTTAGAATATTCTATTGAATTATGAATGTGATGGAATTGTTTTGATTAATTTCTGATGAAATGATATTTGTTTTATGTATTACCTCCCTGTATGAGATTTATGAATGTGCTGAGGTGATATATGCACATTTGATATTATGTTGGTTGTTATTGTGCAATAAACAATATAGCACTTGATTGCAGGACGATGAAGGAAGAAGGGTCATTTCGAGCTAATGTAGTTGAAGGTTTAGCCTTCAAGTGTGCCTAGAGAGTGAGTTTGTGATGGCCTGTATGTTATGGCTGAGTCGTGATGCTTGTTATAGGGATGGTTAATACAAGTGAAAATTTGTATTGATATTTGCAAAGTCACATGTTTCAAATGGCTAAGCTTTGAATATGTTTGAAAGCAAGATTGAATTAAATATTTTAAGTGAATCATAAATTTAGTATTAATGCTTAGTATTTTTAATTTAAGATGTTTATTATATTTAATTTAGCTAATCTATTTTTTGCTTATAAAATCTATTCATTGAGTATTTCTGTACTCATTTTACATTGTTTTATAAATGTTTTTAGATAGCTGAGCTTGATAGTTGGTGAACCTAGTTGACTGAGTATGGATAGAAGTCCAGAATAAGGTTGGCCAACAATCCTCGTTAGAGTAGTCTTCCCTTTTATTTTTTTTAATTTGTTGTATAAGTGTTGTAGAACATTGGTGGTTGAGTCATATTTAATATATATATATATATATATATATATATATATATATATATATATATATATATATATATATATATATATATGTTATCCAATTATTTTGTACATACTTTATTATTTATAAATAGTATTTCACTATTCATAAATATGTATTTTTACTATTCATAAATAGTACTTCACTATAAAAAAATATGTAATACTTTAAAAGTTCTTAATCTCTAAATATAACATATGTACAACACTAAACTTTTATTAGAAATTAATTTCGAATCCTCTTGCAAATATAGGGATATTATATTTAAAAAAAATTATTATAAATTAAACTGAGCAAATTATTTGGTGATTGGTTTTAAATGTCCATCTCGGTCTATTTGAGATGAGGTGTGACAATATCAAAGTATATTGCCTCCTGCTTAGACTAAAAAATCCACAAGAAATTATTATATTTTCTATTCAAAGACAAGAAATAAGTTTGAATATTCTGATGGTTCAGAAGGATTTAACTCTTACAAAATTGATGAAAATGGAAATATTGATTATCGAACCAGTTCATCTGTCGGTAAAAAATGATGAACAATTTCTTTGTACCAAACAACAAATTAATACAAAAATACAAAGACAAGATCAATTCAATTTCTATTGAAAGACATCAAAATATAATTGGAAATAGAGACAAAAATGATTATGATTTACTTATTCTAGAAAATATTTTCTCCCTAAAACGTTATAGAGAATTAAGAATTCTAATTTCTTTCATTTTAAAAAATATTCATATAAATACATAAATTTGCAATAGTAATAACATAAAAAAACCATGGTTCCATTTTTTATAAAAGCAAATATTCTGATAGAGATAAAAATAAACTAATTATATTCAAATTTTTTCTTTGGCCCAATTTTCGATTGGAAGATTTAGCTTGTATGAATTGTTATTGGTTTGTCACTAACAAAACATATACTTCCGTTTTTGGATCTCCATTTTTCTTTCTTTTATTTATCATAAGATTGATTTACCTTTTTTTTTTTTAATGAACGATAAATATTTATATTTTCCTTTTAAACATTTAAAATGAAACAAAACAAAATAAAATTTTCTTTTTTTATTTATATTTATATTTAATAAAATTTTATTTCTATTTGATATTCATTTTATTTTAATATTAATTATTTCTATTTAATATTAATATTCATTTTTATATAATATTAATATATTAAATTAATAATATTAATCAATAATATGAATTTTAAATATTAATATATTATTTATTTAGGAATTAAGATTAATGAATTAACGATGAGATTTATTATCATTTTTGGCATGTCCCTGGAAATTTAGAGGAGGTGCAAATTCTCCAAATTTATGGCTTACCATACATTCTGTTATATAAATAGGCAAATGCTCCTTTTCATTACATATGACAATAGTATGACTGATCATTGTGAGTATAATGGTGGATGCATGAAACCACGTTACTATTGTTTTTTTTTCTTGTGTTAAGCTTATTTATTTTTTAATAAATGGTTTGCTACAAAAGGATTTTTATATTGTTATTTACATTATATTTTCTATTATTAAAATTATTTATATTATTTATTAGATATTATATTATTTATTAAATATTATATATTATATATTTTTAACATTTTTAATAATTTAATAAATGTATTTTAATATTTAATTAATATTTAATATATAATATAATTTATAATTAATATAAATTTGTGATTAATATATAATTATAATTTAATTAATATATTTCAATATTTAATATATACTGACAATATATTAACATAACATATTCTATATTAAATAACATATTCTATATTAATATTTCATTTATGATTAATATGTATTAATGTCATTTTTCATGTACTTGTAAAGATAACACGTAGGCAATTGGCTCCATCTATTTCTTTATCTCTCTGTGAATTGCATGTTTGTAACATAGGGATAGAATTTTCTCAATTCCAATCGACTACGCATATTATGTCGATTTTTTTTAGTAATATATCTGGAAATGCTTGTTGATTTTTTTATTAACACTGTTTCGAACACAATCAGTACATTTTAAAATAACCCTTACTCGAATATCTTTACTCTTGGACATGCACCTCCATGGGGTTTTTTATTCACTCAACTCTTCCATTTTCTGATCTGAAGAAAGGAACAAAAAAAAAAAAAAGGTGCTAACTCAAAATCCAATTTTGATAGATTTCATTGCAACTAATATACTAATATTGTAAATGTTGTAATAGTAAGTAATACAAAAATAATAAGTAATATAAAGATTCTAAATTATATTTAGATTATAATTTTAAATTATAATCACAGTACAATATTTAATTTAAGCATCTTTTTTAATATTGTTGAACTAATCAAATTTATACTTCATGGATTGTAATCACTAATAAAAAAATATACCTCCATAAGCAAAAGCTCACATCATAATGAATCCTGTGATGTATTGTTGATGAGTATATAATGCAGCTTGAGTAGTAAAGCCTTGTGATGCATAAGCAGGTAATGAGTACAGGTGTTGTGATGCCTATGCCCACACTTTAATGCATTTGCATTTACTATGCATTACATTTAAGTATGATATAAGTATATTGGTTGAAGAGTGAGAGTCAAAAAGTTTGAAATATTATGTATTTAATTTAAATAGATAAATGTTCAAGAATGGACAATTGTAACCCTTGGAGCTTATAAGGAGCCTAGCTTTTCATCAAGGGCATAAGGGATATTTTATGTTAAAATGATCCTACAAAACCTTAGAATTTTCTTAAGTGGTGATAGTATGAGCATGCTACCATAATTTAAAAAAAAAGAAAAAAAAAGAAGAACTTATTCTTAGAAAGAAAAGAGAGGAAAAAAGAGAAAACCTAAATCCCACTTATTGATGGTGATTTTTCAAAAGGAGTTTAGAGATCTAAGACATTTTTTATCCTGCAATATTCATTCCAAAAATCATGGTGATTGATTAGTAAGTGATTTTAATGCTTTGGTTGATTTAGGCTTAGGGTTTGCAATTAATAGAATTTGAGTTTGAATTTCTAGGTTTATTAGTCTCATTTTTTTGTCATAACTTGAGTTAGTAAATTCTAAATTATAAGTGGTTTGATTCTAAGAAAACTTTAAAGAGTCCTCTACAACTTTTTAGTTTTGGTTTAGGACTCATTTTGCTTGTAATATGTAATTGAAGAAATACTTTTTATTACTTAGTCTATCAATGTGATTAACCTTATAGTGTTTAAACATCCATATCATTTACCATGGTTTTCCAAATGTAATGAACTTTTTATAGTAAATAGTTGACATATAAATCTAAGTTTAGTAAAAACTTAAACTCAAAATTCCTTATCTACAAGATGCAGTAATATTTCTAAATTTGGCTTGAAATAGTCCTTTTAGAGATAATAGGTCAGATTTGTGAAATTGAGTTGGTAGGCATATTTTGCATGCCATTTAGGGGTTGGAATCATGATATTGATGTTTTGTAAATAAAATTTCATGCTTTAGGTGCTAGAAAAGGAAAGGAAAGTGCGAGTGTAAGTTAAGCAATTTGGTGAATTGATTTTATGTGTTTTGAAGACTATTTTATGAGTAGATATTCAAGCCCTTCTAATATTTTTATATCAACATTTAAAATCAGCTTTTTAATGTTATTTTATGAATTTGATTTGACATATTGAAATTGATTTTATTCAGCTTATTGTTATTTAAATCATCCTATAATAAAAAGGTTTCAAATTCACAAGCTAAAGGTGTTACTACCTTATACTTTTGTTTTAAAACCTGAATGAGATTTATGTTAGATACTTGATTATTTGAATGAGTTGTAATCAAATTGGTTTCATCCTATTTAACATTGATAAGAAGTGGTTTGATTTTTAATACTTTAATGAACTATAAATGTAATGGAATGGTTTTGATTATCTATGAGATGAAATGGTATTTGTATTATGTATTACCACCTTGTATGAGATTTGTGGATGTGTTATGGTTTTATGTGCACATATGAGATTATGATGTAATGTGTTGTTGTGTTAAATGCACTTTTAAGATTGTGATAGTTGCTATTTCATAATAGATAACAGGGCACTTCATTACAGGATGGTGAAGCAAGAAGGGTCGTTCTGTGCTAATGTAGTTAAAGGGTTAGCCTTTAAGTGCGCTGAGAGAGTAAGTTTATGATGGCCTGTACGTTATGACTATGTTGTGATAATGGATATAGGGTTGGTTAATACATAAGAAAAGTGGATATAATGCTTAAAAAGCATATGTTTTTATGCATTTAAATTTTGTGTAGGCTGAAAGCAAATCTTAGCTTTGATATTTCAAGTGGATTGAAATTTGGTTTATAAATACTTTAGTATTCAGATTTTGGAAGTTTATTTTATTGATTTAAGCAAGTTATTTTTTGCTTGTAATATCTATTCACTAAGTATTTCTGTACTCATTCTATTTTTATTTTCTAAACCATTTCAAAAAGCAAGGCTTGTTAGAGGGTGGTCTATGCCGAGTGATTATAGATATAAGTAAGAAGTAATTTTAGCCAAAAACATCCTTGTTAGAGAGCTTTGCACTTTATTTCCTAAATGTGATTCTATAAATATTGTAAAAGATTATGTTTTGGAGTTGAATATTGGTGGCAAGACTCTATGTAAAGAAACTATTTAGAAACATATTTCACATTGTTTTAATGATTATTATGATGATATTTGCAGTATACAAGTATCTATACAATTAGAGCTTGAGCTATGATTTTCTTAGAATATTAATTATCTCATATAGTTGTTGGCCATTATTATGGGTTTTTATCTATACAATTGTTGTTGTTGTGGGTTAGCTGTAGTTGTTATGTTGTTGATGTCAAGTTGTTGCTTTGTTGTTGTTGTTAGGTTACTGTTGCTTTATTGTTATTGTTAGATTGTTGTTGTTAACTTGTTGTAGTTTACTAGTTAATGTGGCATTATTATTGAGTGGTTAACTCAATAATTGGTAGCAGTTATTAAGAATTTTAATACATAGATAAATAATAAATATTCTATATTTGTCTTTCTTTCTAATTACATAATTTGAATTATATTCAACTCTACCCAAGAAATTATTTTCTATTTTATTCCAAAGGTAATAATGATTATCGTATTATTGAATTTAACTAAGTGGTTTTCAGAATGGTTGGTTTTAGTGTCCATCTTAGGCTACATGAGATGAGATACTAATAGTCCACCTCAGGCTACGTGAGATGGCATTTGATAATTTTGGTATCAGAGCTTTGTTAAATGGTCCTATAAACCATGCTTTTGCAGTAGTTTGATGAAATATTGAAAATGTTTTTATTATATATATATAGGATGCCACCAAAAAGGAACCATGATAGGGCACTTCAATAAAGAAATATTGGCCAATAGGGTAGTGATTGGGTAAAGTTTAGGGGTAGTGCAGATCTAGAGCTAGAGTGTGAGGCTAGGACCCTTGTTGTTAAGCAACCTCCACCTCCCCTACCCCCTGTTATACCTGCCTTACAACTTAACCCAATAGTGCTTACAGAGACTATTATTGCTACATTGACAGCTCAATATGGTGATATTATTGAGCATGCAAAGAAGTGTGGGACATTTGATTTTCATGGCTTCATTAACTTTAGGGATGCAAATAGGTGGTTGAAGGCAATAGAGAAAGCCTTTAACACACTTGAGCTTACAGAAGCTTAGAAGGTTAGTAATGTGTGTGGTTTATTACATGACTCCTCTAATGCATGGTTTGCTAGAGTTAAGGTGTTACATGGGGATTGGTTGACATGGGAAGTGTTTAAGGTAGAATTTTATAAAGAGTATTTGGCTGAAGCATTCAACGTAGAGAGGCAAAATGAGTTCATTGCCTTAAAATAAGGAGCTATGACAATGTAGGAGTATGTTAATAGATTTGTACAAATATGCTTATGAAATATTTCTAATAAGAGGCATCATCTTCATATAATGTCATTTCTAGTAGGTTAACTATTTTTTGTAAGAATGCTTTTGCTTTAATTGATCAGAGTGCAACTAATTCATTCATTGCACCATCTTTCACATCATGCATACCAAAAGAAAAGAGTGTGATGGATAAGGGTTTAGTTATAGATATGCCACTGGATGAATCAGTGATTTGTATACATGTTTATCAAGGTTGTGAGTTAGAGTTTGGAGGTTAGAAATTAGAAGTAGATTTAGTACCGTTACTGTTGACCATTTGCATGATCAAACTCCTAATTTTGGACTTTGACAAAAAAATTTTATACTAATAATTTCAATTAAGTGTGTAGGGAATTATATACCAAACATATACCAAGCATATACACTTTTGGATGAATAGTAACTTTTCAAGCTGATTGAACCTTTGAGATTGAAGAAGACTTTTGATATATTTAGAGCTCTTAAATGAGAAAATGAGATTCTTCACTTCTGAAGTAGACATCTTAAGCTTTCCAAATTGAGCTTTCTTGTCAAAATTCAAGTTCATTTGGGTATACAAATCTTTAGTCGAAGTCAGCATATGCAGCTTGCATTTCAACTTGCACAACTCTTAGTATTTCAGTAATATCTTGAGCTACAGATGTTCAATTGAGATAATTAAAAGTTTTATGGAAAGCTAAGAAAATTAGCTACAACTTTTATGAAGAATATATTGGCTGAATCGATCGTATTTAGTTTTTTTCACTAGAATCTTTTGAAGTGGTCACCAACTATCCTTCAATGGAGCATTTGGAGCACGTTTTTGCCAAAATATGGAAGAACCCCTCACGAGCTGATTGCTCATGACCCTGCTCGTGAGTAGAACATTGACAGTAACTAATGGGAATTTTTCAATGCAACAGATATATTTTCACCCCTCATGAGCACTGTTCACTCGTGAGCCGCCCGTGAGCGTCCTTTGAGCCGCCAAAAGTCAAAGAATTGATTCAAAATCAATTCTAAATTTTGGAGACATGATTGATACATCCAAAAACTACATTTTTAAGTGTTTTTCTATATAAACACAACTTATAATTCAATTGAAAGGTTAAGAAAACTTGTTTATCATGCATTATTTTCTTAAACATTCAATTGAGCTCTTAAACTTTCCTTTAAAAAATTCTTTGTGTATAACTCTTATGAGAGTTGGTGAGTGATTAGAATAGAAATTCTTATTCTTCTATATTCTGGGTTTAGAAAACGGGAAGTGAGATTCTATTATAAAGGAATTAGTTTAAGTGTTTAGCCATGAAAACATTTGGGAAATTGGTTTTAGTGTGAGCCTTGAAAACACTTGTAATTTGGTTTTTGAGTGAGCCTTGAAAAATCAAGTTGTAAGGTTATAAGAGTGAGCCACAAAACTCTTGTGTATTCTTAATCTTGTGAATAAGATTGTGGGTGATTAAAAACCCTAACTTGGGGATAAGTTAGGTGGAGACGTAGGATTATTGTTGAATCCGAACTCCTTAAATATTTATGTTCTTCATTCTTCCCTCTCAACTCTCACTCAATTCTTGTAAAGAATTCCTTTAATTTCCTATTTTTGTTTGATAGTCCTATTCACCCCCTCTAGGACTCTTTCATTTGGTATCAGAGCTTGAATTCTAGGTACTTCATTGCTAGAATACAAGATCATGGGGACTGAATCACAAAATATCTTTTCTCTTAGACTATTCTTTGATGGTAGTGACTATCCACATTGGAAATTCAAAATGGAATTATATCTTGATTGTGATTCCATCAAACTTTGGGATATTATCCTAAGAGGTTGGGAACCACCTACAACCATTATTGATGGTGTGACAACTACTCTTGCAAGAAGCCAATGGAGTGTTGATCAAAAGGAAGAAAATCACAAAAATAAAAAGGCTATGATTACTCTAGTCTCCTCCATGACAAAAGAAGAAGGAGGAAAACTTCAACATTGCATTTCGACTAAGGAATGGTGGGAAGCCTTGGAGAATCACTATGAAGGCAATATTCAAGTAAAAAGTAAGAAGGTTGAACTTCATATGTATGAATATGAACTCTTAAAAATGAAGCCTCAAGAATCAATCACGGAGATGACAAACCGTCTCAATGCTCTCCTCACAACCCTCAAGAAACTTGGAAAATATATCTCTAAGGAAGAGGTAAACAACAAGATTCTAAGAATCCTACCTAAGAAGGATTGGGAATCTAGTGTTACCTTAATTGAGGAAGTTCAAGACCTCTCTACTCTATCAATTGATGTGCTCATTGGTAAGCTCTTAACACATGAGCTCATCATCAAGTAAAGAGGTGAAGAACAAGAAGAGAAAGAATAAAAGAAAAAGAGCATTGCTCTAAAAGCTCTTCAAGAAGATAGTGAAGAGGAAAGCATCAAAGATTCTAATGATGAAGATGGTGACATTGCCATGCTCACTCGGAACTTCAAGAAGTTCTTAAGAAAGAAAAATTTCTCAAGAATAAGGGACTTCAACAAGAAGTTCGAAGGAGATGGGAAGAAGAAAATAAAAGAGGTTACTTGCTATGAATGCAAGAAACCGGGACACATTAGAAGTGAATGTACCAAACTCAAATTTAAGAGCAAAGGAGCAAAAGATAAGAAGAAGGCATTCAAAGCTACTTAGGATGATTCCTCTGAATCCGAAGAGGAAGAGGAACAACAAGAAGTTGCCAATCTTTGCTTCTTGGCCATTGAAAACGAAAATGACATACCATCCACTTCTTATTCTTCCTTTGATGATTGTGATGAATATTGTGATGATGATGATTATGATGAGAGCTCTATTATGAACAAATTACTTATTAAATGCAAAATTTTGTTATTTAAGAAGAAAAAATATAAACATGAGTTAGCTAGCTTAAATAAGGATTTTGAATGTTTAAAAATTTATTTTGCTAAACTTGTTGCATTAAATGAAAAATTTGTAAGTGATGCTAAATCTTCTAATTCTTTGGAAGACCAACTTAAGAAAGAAAATAATGAAAATCATAAGCTTTCTAAGGAAGTTTTAAAATTAAAAAATTCCATTGCTAAATTTAAGAGAGGAAAGAAACTTTAGATAGTCTTCTTGACTCTCAAAAATTTCATGGTGATACCCATGGAATTGGATATAAAAATGGAATGTCTTCATCATTCTCATCACATATTACTTTTGTTAAAGCTTTACATGATTCTACCCCTTCAACCTCAAATGAGATTCAAGCTAAAAAATCTCATGTGTTAAATAGCAAGGAAAAGTCTCATAAGATTAACCCTTCATTAACACAAAGAGGTAAGGCTCAAACTAGAGCACCTAAACCTAAGCATGCTTATATTTACACTAGATATAATTATAATAGGCATGCTGCACAACACAATGTACATAAACATATTGCACAAACTTATTGAAATATTCATCACCATTGCCAATGTATGTCTCACTCAATGTCACAAAACAATAAGAGATACACACAACACCAAAGGCATGATGCACATACTAGGAAAGCATTTCATTCTAGGAGAAATAAATTTGAAAATGTTGTATGTTCATATTGCATGATCAAAGGACATACCAATAATGTGTGCTTCTATAGAAAACTACACATGAATTTGCTTCCTTTGGATTATCTTGAAACTAACCAACCTAGACCAAGAAAGGTTTGGGTTCAAAAGAACATTTAAAATATTTTATGTAGGTGTGCTTGAAATCCGCAAGAACAAAAAGCAAGTGGTATCTCGATTGTGGATGTTCAAGGCACATGACAGGAGACAAAGAGCAATTCAACAAACTTGATGCTAACGATGGAGGACACGTTACCTTCGATGATAATGCAAAAGGAAAAATTATTGGCATTAGAGAAATAGGTAATCCTCAATCCTTATCTATACATCATGTGTTGTTTGTTGATGGTCTTAAACATAATTTGCTAAGTATAAGTCAATTATGTGATATGGGAAATAAGGTAACTTTCTATCCTAAAAATTACTTTGTTAGTAGTCTTGATGAAGACAAAATAATTTTTAGTGGTGAAAGAGTATATAACGTTTATGTTATTGATTTGAATAAAATTGATAACAAAGACATAAAATGCTTAATGTTAATTTCCTATGACACATGGACATGGCATAGAAGGTTAGGACATGCAAATTTTGAGCTTTTGAATGATCTTTGTAAACATGAACTTGTGATTGGTTTACCTAAGCTTGAATTCACTAAGGATAAACCTTGTGATGCTTGTCAAAAGGTAAAACAATCTAAGTCTTCATTTAAGCTAAAAAATGTAGTGTCCACTTTTAGACCACTTGAACTTATACATATGGATTTGTCTAGACCAATTAGAGTTACTAGTCTCGGTGGAATGCACTATGCTTATGTATTGGTTGATGATTACTCTAGATACACATGGGTGTGTTTTCTTGATCATAAGAATGATGCATTTAAAGCTTTTGAAAATTTTTCAAAAAGAGTTCAAAAAGAAAAAGGATTTTGTATTTCATCCATTAGAAGTGATCATGGAACCGAATTTGAAAATGAATTTTTCAAAAACTATTGTAATGAAAATGGTATTTCTCATACATTTTCATCTCCTAGAACTCCTCAACGAAATGGGGTAGTTGAAAGGAAAAAATAGAACTCTTATGGAAATAGCTAGAATGATGTTTCATGAGTATAATTTGCCCTTACATAAAATGGGATAGTTAACACATCTTGTTACATTTCAAACCGAGTTTTCAAAAGACCAATTTTAAATAAAACATCTTATGAGCTATGGAACAATAGAAAACCCAAAATCTCATATCTAAGAGTATTTGGATGCAAGTGCTTTATATTGAACACCAAGGATAATCTTGGGAAATTTGATTCCAAAGCTAATGAAGGAACTTTCCTAGGCTATTCCATCTCTAGCAAAGCATATAGGGTCTTTAATAAGAGAACTCTAGTAGTTGAAGAGTCAATGCATATGGTATTTGATGAATCAAACTCACTTGATCCTAGAATGGATGTTTGTAGAGTTGATGATCTTGTAGGTGACAATGAGATTGTGGAATCACAAAAAGAAAATGCTAGTAAGCCTTTGGAACTTAAATATCCAAGCAAAAAGGAAAATGAGAAGACACCTCAACCTACCTTGAAGGATGAACTTCCAAAGGATTGACAATTCAAGAAAGCTCACCCTTAAGACCTCATTATAGGTGACACTACAAAAGGGGTAACTACTAGATCTAAACTTAACTAAACTTAAGTCTATTATTAATTTAGCTTTCATTTCTCAAATTGAACCCAAAAATGTTGATGATGCTTTGAGTGATGAATTTTGGGTCCTTGCTATACAAGAAGAGTTAAATTAATTTGAGAGAAACAAGGTTTGGACCTTGGTTCCTAGACCTAAACATCATCCTATTATTGGCACTAAATGGGTGTTTAGAAATAAGATGAATGAACAAGGTGTCATAACTAGGAACAAAGCTACACTAGTAGCTAAAGGTTATAATCAAGAGGAAGGAATTGATTATGATGAAACCTTTACCCCCGTTGTAAGGTTAGAAGCTATTAGGATGTTACTTGCATTTGCATCATACATGGATTTTAAACTTTATTAAATGGATGTTAAAAGTGCATTTTTAAATGGTTTTATTAAAAAGGAGGTATATGTTGAACAACCTCTGAGTTTTGAAAATTTTGACTCTCCAAATCATGTTTTTAAATTATCAAAAGCATTGTATGGATTGAAACAAGCTCCAAGAGCTTGGTATAAAAGATTGAGTAACTTTTTACTAGAGAAAGGTTTCTCTAAAGGAAAGGTTGACATAACTCTTTTCATAAAGAAATCCAAGCATGATTTTTTAATTGTTCAAATTTATGTTGATGATATTATTTTCGGTGATACTAACCATTGCTTGTGTGAGGATTTTTCTAAGCTAATGCAAGGAGAATTTGAGATGAGTATGATGGGAGAACTCAAGTTCTTTCTTGGACTTCAAATCGAGCAATGTAAAGATGGGATTTTCATCAATCAAACCAAATATGCAAGGGACATTCTTAAGAATTTTGGATTGGTTGGAGCTAAATCAAGCAAAACTCCAATGAGCACCACAACCAAACTCAATAAGGATGAGAATGGCAAACCGGTTGATGAAAAGCGATTTAGAGGTATGATCGGATCCCTTCTTTATTTAACTACTAGTAGATTCGATGTTATGTTTGCTACTTGCTTGTGTGCTAGATTTCAATAAAGTCCTAGAGAGTCTCATTTGAATGCTATCAAAAGAATTTTTAAATATCTTTTTGATACAATGCATTTAGGACTTTGGTATCCTAGGAGTTCTTCCTTTAACTTGATTAGTTATTCTAATGCTGATTTTGTTGGTAGCCTACTAGATAGAAAAAGCACTTCTGGAACTTGTCAAATTTTAGGAAATTGCTTAGTTTCTTGGTTTAGTAAGAAATAAGTTTCTGTTGCCTTATCCACCGCTGAAGCAGAATATGTGGCAGCTAGTTGTTGTTGCATCCAAGTTCTATGGAAAAAACAACAACTTTTGGACTATGGCATTTATATTAATCACATTCCAATTAAGTATGATAATACAAGTGCTATAAACCTTAGTAAAAATCCCATTCAGCATTCTAGAACTAAGCATATTGATATTAGACATTATTTCTTGCGTGATCATGTGCAAAATGGTGATATTTTCCTTGATTTTGTTGACACTAATCATTAACTAGCAGACATCTTTACCAAGCTTCTTTGTGAGGAAAGATTAAATTTTATTAAGCATGAACTTGGTATGATTGATGGCTCAAGCTTGTCTTGATTACTTGTTAATTGATGGATTGATTATTAGAGTCTTATGTGATCATGTTCTTTAGAAAAATTATTTTCAGCATCACGTATATATTTTGTTTTAGAAGTATTTGGTTTAGCAAAATTTACTTCATATACATGATATATTGTATTTCCCATTTGCATGATCTTTGTATTAAATTCATTTTATTTGATTTGGATTTATATGGGTTCATTCAATTTTTTTTCAAAAGTTCTCATATTTTTTGCAAATTCATTATTGAGCTAAATTCAATTAATTAATTATTTTAATTTAGCATAAATATTCTCCTCCTCAATAAAATTTTTTTTGTATGTTTTTATGCCAGTTTCTATTTGGTTTATTTTCAATATACTTTTCGTATCTAAATTTTGAGTTGTTAAGTGTGTTTTATGACTATTTTTAGTTGGTTTATGTTCAGTTTATTTTCTGGATATAAACCATGAGCTGTTAGTTTGTTTTATGATTATTTTGTGTCAGTTTCAGTTCAGTTTATCTTCTAGATATTTTCTGGATATAAGTCATGAGCTGTTTGTTTATTTTATAATTATTTTATGATAGTTTACGCTCAGTTTATTTTCTGAATATTTTCTAGATATAAGCCATGAGCTGTTAGTTTTATGTCTTGTCTACAATTGGTATTTTAATATCATTGTAGCTTTCTTTTTTTAATGCTATTTTATTTGCATTTTGACAAGGGGGGAAAAATATTTGAGTTTGTTTAATTTTTTTTATTTACTGTGTTTATGCATGAATATTTTTTTTATTATGTTTATACATGCATAATTAATGTTTAATCTATTCATGTAGCAATTCTACTTAAGAATTATTTTGATATTTGATAATGCATGGATATTTTTTTTAAGATTTGGTCTATCTTTGCATTTTATCAAAGGAGGGAAAAATAATTAAGTTTGCATGCGTACTTAATTAATTTCTTTTAAGGAAGAGAAATTTTTTTTAAAAGATGTGTTTATGTAAGTGACATAACTATGTGATAGTGTGTCCTTAATATCAAATTTTTAAATCTATTGAAATAAGGGGAGAAAATTGTTTGAATTTATTTCACAGAAATTTTTTTTGGATGCATAGTAATAATGTAAATGTGGCTAGTTTTGTCATTATGATAAGAAGGTTTGTTTTGCTTACTTTGCTTATGTATGACATGAATTTTTTATTTATACATGACTGTTAATTGTGATTAGTCATGCAAAATTCATATTCATGTATAAATTCTTCTTGGAAATGGTTTTTATCTTTTAAAATGACATGAATTTTATAAAGATTTTGAGTATCTTTGTTTTTATTGTTTTAGTTCTTAATCTTTTATTCCCTCTAGTATTTTTGGCTCCCTTAGGTCTATTTCCCCTTATATCTCTCTCTTTTCGTTTTGTCTTTGACAAAGGGGGAGAAGAAGCTATGTGCTTAGGGGATAAATAATTGTGTTTAAGATATGCTAAGTACCACATGATTATGTATGATTGATTGACTAGTTAAACTCTACATGATCATGTGATGTTTGAATATAGCATATATACTATTTTGTGATGCATTATAGTAGCACTACATCCATAAATGTTTGAAATTATTTCCTTCATGTTGTCTAACATTTTTTAATAATCATGTTATCATCATTTGTTATGTTAGGCCATATTCTCGATAACTTTTTATGTTGTCTTTATTTTTTAACAAGAAGGATAATAAAATTTATTTTATATTTCTTATCATGTCCAAAAAGGAGGAGAAATAAAGAAATATATTTTGTTAAAGGAATATATTTGTTAAACTTTTATACATGCTATGATAATTCATTTATTTATATGCTCTAACAATGATAAACATTCATTTTATGCGCATGTTACGGGGAAGCAAAATATTTTCTCATTTTGCATCTATTTAATTTGAAAGGGGGAGCTATTTTTATTTAATATGCTTATACATGTTATTTATTTTTTACACACACACACATATATTATTTATCATCTTTTCAAATTGGTTGTCAAAGCCAAAAAGGGGGAGATTGTTGACCATTTAAATGATCAAACTCCTAATTTTGGACTTTGACAAACAATTTTTATACTAATAATTTCAACTAAGTGTGTAGGGAATTATATACCAAACATATACCAAGCATATACACTTCTGAATGAATAGTAACTTTTCGGGCTGATTGAACCTCTAAGATTGAAGAAGACTTTTGACATATTTAGAGATCTTAAATGAGAAAATGAGCTTCTTTACTTATGAATTAGACATCTTAAGCTTTCCAAATTGAGCTTTCTTATCAAAATCCAAGTTCATTTGGGAATGAAAAGCTTTAGTCGAAGTCAGCATATGCAGCTTGCATTTCAGTTTCCACATCTCTTGGTATTTCAGAAATATCTTGCGATAAAATGTCCAATTGAGGTGATTCAAAGTTTTATTGAAATATAAGACAATTATCTACAACTTTTATGAAGAATGTTTTGGCTGAATCAATCTTTTTTAGTTCCGTTCACGAGCATCTTTTGAAGTGGTCACGAGCTATCCTTCAATGGAGCATTTGGAACACGTTTTTTTCAAAATATGGCAGAACCCCTCACAAGCGCTCCTCACGAGCTGATTGCTCATGACCCTGCTCATGAACAGACCACTAACAACAACCAATGGGAATTTTTGAATGCAACGGATATATTTTCACCCTTTACGAGCACTGTTCACTTGTGAGCCGCCCGTGAGTGTCATTTAAGCTACCAAAAGTCCAAGAATTGATTCAAAATCAATTCTAAACGTTGGAGACATGATTAATACATCCAAAGACTACATTTTCAAGTGTTTGTCTATATAAACACAACTTAGAATTCAATTGAAAGGTTAATAAAACTCGTTTATCATGCATTATTTTCTTAAACATTCAATTGAGCTCTTAAACTTTCCTTTAAACAATTCTTTGTATATAACTCTTATGAGAGTTGGTGAGTGATTAGAATAGACATTCTTATTCTTCTATTTTGTGGGTTTAGAAAATAGGAAGTGAGATTCTATTCTAAAGGAATTGGTTTAATTGTTTAGCCATTAAAACACTTGGGAAATTGGTTTTAGCGTGAGCCTTGAAAACACTTGTAATTTGGTTTTTGAGTGAGCCTTGAAAACTCAAGTTGTAAGGTTATAAGAGTGAGCCATAAAACTCTTGTGTATTTTCAATCTTTTGAATAAGATTGTGGGTGATTAAAAATCCTAACTTAAGGATAAGTTAGGTGGAGACGTAGGATTATTGTTGAATCTGAACTCCTTAAATATTTGTGTTCTTCATTCTTCCCTCTCAACTCTTACTCAATTCTTGCAAATAATTCCTTTAATTTTCTATTTTTGTTCGATAGTCCTACTCACCTCCCCTCTAGGACTCTTTTAGTTACCATTATAGATGTTTGATGTGATTCTTGGTATGGATGTGCTAACTAAGTATCAATCAATAGTTAATTATTACATAAAGAAGGTAGAGTTCCAAATGTCTGCTAGCAGTGATGTTATATTTAAAAGTGAAAGGGTTCAGAACATTATATCATGGTTTTAGTACTCACAACTAGAAAGATGATGAGAAAGGATGTAAAGCATTGTAGGCATATGTTATTAACATAAAAAAGGGGCAAAAGCTTGAAAGTCTTCCTATGATTAATGAGTTTATAAATGTATTTCTAGAAGATCTTCCAGGTTTGCTACCTAATAGGGAGATTAAGTTTAGTATGTTATATTTTCTAAATAAATAAAATAGAGTCTAATCAAAATAGACTATACTATATTTTTATGAATATACTAATATTTTAGTTAGCAAAAATCATTATATTATTTATATTATAATTTAATTATATTATAGAGAAAGGGGAGCAATATAACTCAATGGTAGAGTGTCAACTTGATGTGGTGGAAGTCATCAGTTCGAGCTTAATTATCCCTAAGGAGAATAGGCCATTCGGCAAGAAGATTTTGAAATTTTAGAGGCTTGGTTTGATCAAGTTGTAGAGTATTGGAAATAAGCTATAGCACTTACTCTCGAAAATTATATTGAAGCACAGAATTGGTTGAAGATCACATGGCATTTTAAATATGATAAGTGCACTCCTTTTGTATTTTGGTATTATTATTTCATTTAGTATTTTTTTTAGTATTTGGTATATTTTAATTTCTCTTATAAAATATAATAAAATATAAATATAAAATAGAAAAAATCTATTATAATTAATTGTTTGTTATCCCTATCAATCTAATAGAATAAAAGAATTGTTTCTTTTTGAAGAACCAAGCTAAAGAATTTCATGAATTTCATTATACCCCTTCTAAGACCATCCGTTTTCATATGGTATTTTCTGGTATTTTATAGGAATAAACAATACTAAAATATAAACAGTAGAGAATGTATATTTTTTATATTTTCTTTTTTGTTATTAAAACGAATAAAAGATAGCCCAAATATAGAATATATAGAATAGATCTTGAAAAGTCTCTTAGTAATGACTAATGGCCTCTCACCAATAGAGTAATAATAATATGTTCTATTTTAAAAAATGAAAGTAAAATAGAAAATAATCTCGGCTAGAAACTTTTAATTAAGATAGGAATGTGTTAGGTTGCATGTTAGGCAATTTCCGCAAGTGCACAATTCGCAACAAATAGTAAAGTTTGAGTATCGAGTATCGTTTCTATGAGAAGATTGATACCAAGTACTAGCTGTAATTTTATCTCCATAAGCTAATAAAATAGATTTAATTGAAATAGAAAGCTATATTAACTAACAAAGATACATTCTAAATCTAAAATAAAAATTCAATAATTGAAAGATAGAGCCTGAATTCGCTTCACAGGACACTTCTTGAATTACAGGATTTAATCTTAATTCAACTTATTAATATAGTCAAGGGTAAATTACTCAAATTACCTAAAGTCTCTTTTGAGATCATTCAAGCATGTCAAAACTAATTACCACCTATTTTCATGGTCAAGTAAATTAATTAAGACTCATTAAGTTGCCTAGCAATTTAATACTCCTTTAAGGATTTATTTGCTTTTGTGATCGAGGTTCCTAAGTTTCCTAGGTCTATAAGCTAATAGATCATACAACTTTCATTTTCTACTAATCTAGCCAAGAGCATGCATTTAATCAAGCCTAAAATCAAATACAAGAACATATAAAAACAATATGTAAAATTGACTAAATATTAACTTATTGAATTAAAACTTAAAAATCCAAACAAGCAATAGTCTAGTTATATGAATCCAAACCCTAAGTAAATTAGTTCCATATAATGGAAATAATAATAATCAAAATATTCTAAACATGAGAACAATTATTCTTGAACGTGATTGACTTGAAACTCTACTTCTTCTCTGCTTAAAATATCTCTGAATGCTAATTTGAATGAATTCTCACTGCCTGAATTGATGAATTAATCCTCTTTTTATACCCATCTCTTAGCCCCAGAATTTCCAATTCTAGAATATTCTCATTCTGTAATCTTACAATTTTGAAATCTTCTAAATCCATAATCTTGAATGAAAAAGGAAGATTTTTCATGAGTCCATAGCCTAGCGCATGGTCATGCTCAAGAGTGTACACTAGGGCATGTATGCAAGTGTGTACGTTAACTTTATGTGCACACCCTAGTGCATGGCCATGCACTCGAGTGTGTACTATTCTAAATTTGTGCATGGCCTGATACATGGCCATGTGGTGGGGTGTGCATAGCTTCTTTATCGAGCTTGGCTTTGATCATGTCAGTGCACATTTCTTGCATTGTTATATGGTGAAGTGTGTAGGATTCTTGATGAGCACACAGTCATGTGCTAGCTTGTGTATGCAATTTGTGTAGAGAGACTTTCCAGACATGATTCTAGACACAATCGTGCACTAGCTTCAGTGCATAAAACTTCAATAAATAATTTAATTAGATACTATAATGCACTTAATTATTAAACAAACATGCTAATATATTCTTTAAACTTATAAAAATATATTGTCAAACAAATAAAAATGCTCCTAAAATTATATGTCTAAATGACATATAACATTGCACAAAAAAATTTTTTGCGTTAATTCAAAGCCTAGAAAGGTCTGTTGGGCACTTCGAGGCTATGTCATAATAGATTTGAACACTTGCCCTATATTGACTTCCAGATCATAATTGCTCTAGTGAATAACTATAGAAACTAGATAAGATAAATGGGAGACAGAAGAGAAAGAAACTAATTAATAATAAACAAATTTTCAAAATAAAAAAGAAATAAAATTCTATTATTTGGAGTTAACGAAGTACATGAATTCCTTCTATATGAATATGGATATAGGAAAAAAGAATAAAAAAAATAAGTATACAAAAATTTCAAACCGTCATGGGCACCCTAATATTCATGCAGAATTTATAGCCAGACAATGGGTGAATGACAGGAATTGAACCAGCGCATGGTGGATTCACAATCCATTGTCTTAATCCACTTGGCTACATCTACCCCTAAGACTTTTTCTCTTGAAATCTCTTTGTAATGATCCATATTTTTACTTATTAAATTCAATTATGGATTTTAAAGTGTTACTTATTATTTTTGTAAAATTATTCTTGAGTGAGTATTTTAGTAAATTATAATAATTATTGAGAGTATGTTTATATATATATATATATATATATATATATATATATATATATATATATATATATATATATATATATATATATATATATATATATTGCTATATGTATAATTTGGGAGAAATTTTCATTTTTAAAATATTATATGTATTTTGTATTTATATATATAAAAAACAAAAGCTCCTTTTATTTTCTTTCCTTCTTCCTCTTCCCTCCCGATTCTGACCAACCACAGTTGCCGCCTACACCAGCCGCCACCGCTGGATGCCAACAGCTCCATATGATGCTAGCAGCTCCCCTCTTTAGCTAGCCAACATTTTTCTTCCTCCTCCTTTTTTTTCAAACCAATTGAAGAGAGAAAGGGGTGCCTCTGTCAGTGCCATTGTGTTCGTCTTCCTTCGAGTAACGTTTCCCCTCCTTCAATTTGGTTGATCTACACCGATAGCCACCTCAATTAGAGATAAAATGATTTTAAGGTTGTCGGTCAATTTCTTTAAATTGAGTACGAATTAGGTTTTATGGCAGTTATAAGAAATGCAATTGGAGTTGAGATCTTTCTATTGATATATTTTTCATAATTGTTTGAATTTATTAGAATTTTTAGGTTTTAGATGCTCAGGTTACTATTTCGAGCTCAGGTGATTTTTATATTTTTAATAAATCCTATAAACTGTACAGATTAAACTTTATAAAAGAAATTTTATGAAATTACTTGTAGAATTTAAGATATAATTTTTGAAAAATTATGTTTAAAATATATTTTAGAGAAAAAAAAATATTTTCTTTTTATTCAAATTTAATATATTTTCTTTTTATTCAAATTTTAATTAAATTTAAATTTATTTGGCATGTTTAAGACTGATTTTAAAGAATAAAAGTATGAAAATAATTTTTATAAGTAAATTGTAATTTTTAGTTAATCGGTAGTAATTTGGAAATTAAATAAGTGAATTTATGAATTTCTTTGTTATTTTAAAAAGCTTAAATGAGTTCTTTTATATTCTTATTATACATATGAATTGTTTAAATAGTTATTTATAATTAGCAATAATTTTAGTTATAAAAATAAAAAATAGATTTTATTAACAAGAATTGTATCAAGGAGTAAAAAATGGATTTTCTTTATATTTTAATTATTTAGATGAATTAAATTGTAATAGTTTAAATAAATTTTATTTTATGATACATTAGTAAATTTGATAAAATTATATTATTTTTGTAATTTTAGTAGTAAAATGTCTGTTTTACTGAGGAGACTTTGCTGAATTTTCGATAAATTTTTCGTAAAATATAATATCTGTATGTGTTAATTATTGAGCTTAATTACTATAGTATCTTAGATTGAGTCTTTTCCTTAGAAATCTAGAATGTGTAAGGTTAAGATTTTAATTTTATGAATTCTATAATATATATATATATTGTTATAATCCAAATTTTTATAAATTATAAAATTAAATTAATTTATGGGATTTGCAGTGTTAATCATTATTTTATTTAAATTATGATGGTTGATTATTAGTGAAATTAAATTTGTATTTTGGTCTTGAATATTATTTTAATATTATTATTTATGTGAATTATTAATTAATTGATAGTGTATAATTAATTTTGGGATATTTAGATTTTTAAAATATTAGAATATTATTTATTAGAATAAAGTTATTATTACTTTATATTATATTAAAAAAAAGTAACCAAAACGTGCAGTACATGCCCCCTATTTCTTTTTGTTCTTGTTCTTCTTATTTCTTTTCTTTTCTTTTCTTCTTATTTTGTCTTCCCTTCCACCCGACACCATCACAGCCATCACCAGCTACTGTCCGATGTCGTTGCCACCACCCTCCCCTTCTTCCTTTCTCTTCTTTTCTCTCAGTGACCGTTTTGTCCCTAGGTTTGGCGGTGACGTTTGTTGCCACCTCAAACCGAGCTTGATAGCTCATTCTCTTTATCTTGGAGTGAGCTTCTTAAGGCCTCAATTAATTTTAGGTTTCGACTCTAGTAACTCCCTCGATTTTGTGAATTTGTGTTTAGGTTAATTTCATGTATTTTGTGAAATTGAGTTTGAATATTTAATTAGACATAGTTACTTTGATATAAATTGTAATTGAGGTTGAAATCAAGCTAATGGTGATTTTTAAATATTTTCGTGATTTGCCAATTTTTTTGTGTTCGGGTTACTGTTCGTGAACTGTTTTGCTAGGAAAATTTTATATTTTTAATAAATTCTACTGATTATTTTGAGCAAGTTTTGTGAATAAAGTTTATCAAAATTATTTGTAGAATTTTTATTATGAATTTTTGAATGTTTATGTGAAAAGTGAATTTTTGGAAAAATTAGTAATTTTTATATTTTAGTTGAAATTATTATTAATTATTGTGTTTTAGATGGTATTTGAGTAGTAAATAGTATTAAAATAATTTTTATAATTTATTTCCTATTTTTAGCTAATTATTAGTAATTTCCAGAAAAATATATGAATAATGATTTTATTTATTATTTTTAAGTCTAAATAAGTTTTTGGTTATTTTTATTATATGTTTTAGCCATTTAAATAATTAATTGTAAGTAATGCTATTTAATTTCAAATATTGGAAGAATATATTTTAATAATGGAATTTAATTACTAATTAGAATTTTATTATTTATTTTGGAAACAAATATCTTTTATACTTTCATTATGTAAATAAATTTATTTGTGGTGTTTAAATTAATTTTTATGATTTTTGTATATTGTTGGAATTTATATTATTTTATTAATTGTGAATTGTGTTGGTTCTCGGTCGGGCAATAAATGTAGATCAGGGTCCAACCCTAGATTTGCAAATTGTGGATATTTTAAAGTGTGTTTGCATGCAGGATCGACTCTACTTTTGTAGAGGGATGTCTATTTTACAAAGGAGACTCGATCGAATTTTTGGTAGATTTCTCATAAAATGTGATACTGGGTTGGTCCTAAGTTTTGAATTTTAGTTAAGTTATGTATTAGATCAAGTTATTCTTTAGAAATTCTAGATGTATAAAATGAGGAATTTAATTCTATTATTAATATTAATATTATTATTATTATTATTATTATATAGTTGCACCGAGACCGAAGCCTACAGAACCAGGCCAGTCTAGTCATTTTAGAGTGGTGCAAACCCGTGAGTTATTATTATATGTATGCATGACATATAAAAATCATTGTTAGCATCCATATTTTGATGATATGAATTTAATATATTAGTATACATCAAATTTTATTTATTTATTAATTATTATTATCATCATCATATATGCACACATATGTGATTTCATATATATATATATATATATATATATATATATATATTGTAAATGCAAACTTTATGTTCGTAATTTGGATGTTTTACATATTTAATATGATTTCATTTATTTTATTAGTTTTTATATAATATTTTGGAGAATAGTTGTAGAACGTGTCATCTAGTAGGTTACACTAGGGCTATTGCGCATTATTACGTTAAATGTACGTTATTGATTTCATATATGATTTATTTGATTATTGAGATTTGTTGTGAGAGAGTGGTGTGATTGCAGAAACTTGATTGACCTAGTGTCTCGGGGCCAATCATCCTAACAGTGAGACTATAGGAGCTCAGTTGACTTAGTGTCTTGAGGCCAGTCTACTATCCAAAATTTAGAAGAGAAATATTTTTTTGAAATTTAGTGAGTTTGTTGGCTAGTGAGGTTCAATGATTGAGGTTGCGGAATATTTTAGGGTTTTGCTCTGGTCCTCCACCTAAAAATTATTGCATTTATTTGTTTATCGAAAAATATGATTTCGAGCATCTGTATGAAATTCATGTATAAATTAAAATAATTATAAATATATAAATATTAGTATACTGATGTTTGAATATGTTCTTAGGTTGCATGCATATATATAATAATGATTCGGTTAGTGAGGTCTGACCCCCCTCAAATATTTTTTTCAAAATTCTTCTCGTCAGACCTCTAGTGATCATTCTCGTCATCGAACCCTTTCTTTCTCGGCTGATTTATGTAAATTTTGAACTATTACTCTTTGTATTACTAGATGTTGCAGTGGTAGTTTGTCTTGTTATAGTATTTTATATTGTACTCGACTATGGTTTTGTATTTGAATATTTATATGAAAATATTTTATTATGATATTTATAAGGAGATTTTATTTTTATTTAAATGTTTTATTGAGTTTTTATTTTTAAGGCTTTCTATGGGTTCAAGATTCCTGTCAATTCCCTTTCCCTAGTACCGGTCATGACTCCCAAGTTTGGGTAGTGGTAAAGTTAGTACAAGAGCCTATGTTTAGTATGGTCAAATCTAGGTTGTTAGAATTTGAGTTTTCTTTGAAACTATTACAACAAATTAGGTTCAATTATGTCTTTGAAAGTATTCCTTACTTTAGAATTTTGCGTAACCGATAATATGTCTATTTTGTCTAAATTATATTTGAGTGTTCTCTTTTAGAATGAGGAAGAAAACTTGTACTGCTCCATAGGCTGATGAGGTTGAGGGTGTAGGGTCCTTTTAGGATGAGATTCTACCTTTTGAGCTGTTAATTAGGCATAAGGGTAGAGGTAGACCTAAAGGAGCGACAAGTTATAGTAGATAGAGAGAGAGCTGTAGGATGATGGACCTGTAGGCTAGGATTTTAAGGGTGATGCTTTTGCACTAGGGGTTCAATAGGGTGCAGTGCCGATACCTTTGACAGTCTCGCAGATGCAGCTTATGTATTAGCAGGGTATGTCTGACCTAGAGGCAACCTTATTCTATGCTAGAGTCAGTAAGATAGCGTTTGATGTGACTTTAAATCCCCTAGACTTCTTACATGCGATAGAGATGAGGACTCGGACTGCTCACACCGAGTACTATAGGATCATGATTTTTGAGTTGTTTGTGTAAAGACCATCATTAGATTAGTTTGTATAAGTGATCTAGCCATAAATGACAACAATCACATGGGCTCAATTTCATAGAGATTTATAAGACATTTTTGCCCAAAGCCTATGAGGATAAGCTACAGACTCTAGCTAATGAGTACCACCAGAGGCAACAAGTTAGTAAAGGAGTACACTAGAGAGTTCCTAAAACTGAGTTGGCATGTAGAGGACTTGATGAGAGATCAGTACTTTGTTGTTACTACATATGTCACTATTTTAGATTCCATATTCATTGGGATGCCTACTGTAGGTCTGACTCTTGAGTCTATGATAGAGTTGGCCAAGGAGATAGAGCTCAGATTGATCAAGCAAAGAGTTATGCCTGATTATTATTAGTTGGGAGGTGTCCTGGTAAGAGGATCTCAAAGCACTTAGTACACTACATTTTAGATTAGCTCTAGCAGTCAACAAAAAGGATCCATTCAGCAGGGCCAGAACCTCAGTAGAGAGTCCATAAGAGTAGCAAACATGGCCATAGTGGACCACATATACCTGTTAGATTCGGTACATGCTCTACTAGTAGTAGCAGCAGCCAAAGTTCTAGTTATAACAGCAAAGGATCAGCAGCTAATGCTTATCAAATGTACGGGAGAGTCCATTAGGGACTGGGCTATATGGTTTATGGAGCATGTTTCAGATGTGAATAGATGGGACATTTTGCTAGATCATATCCTTATTCTAGTTATCATTAGTAGTTTCTGCAGCATTCTATAGCCATCATAGCTTTAGCTCCTTGTCAGCTACCACCAGCTCCTTATTAGCTATCGCCATCTCAGCATCAGAGTACTTTATAGTTTGTGGCCCAATAAGGGCGAGGTAGAGGATGCAGAGGTAATGTGAGAGACTTTTGTTAGGCATCCACCAGCCATCAAGGAGGTAGAGGATAGGCCAAATCCTTCACTCTCACTTAGCAGGATGCTCAGGCATCAAATGCAGTTGTAGCAGGTACACTCTCAATATGTTTCTTTAATGCTAGAGTTTTATTTGGTCCGGGTGCTACCCATTCATTTGTGTGTCCCTTGTTTTTACTTTGAAGTCAAGTTGGCAAGCTGCGAGGATGGCAATTCCTTTATCAGTTTCCATGCCTCTAAGTGATTTATTGGATACCAATGTCATTCTTCCTAGGTGTCCGATGTTAGTGGAAGGAAAATAATTGTCTATGGATTGGTGTTGCTTGATATTATGGATTTTGATGTGATCATTGGAATGGACTGGTTATCTTATCACTATGCAACAGTTGATTGTCAGAGTAAAGAGATGATTTTTAGAATTTTGGATGATGAAGAATTTAAGTTTGTGGGTGATAAGAATTATATACCTCAGAATCTTATCTATGCTATCACGGCTAGGAAGATATTGAGAAAAGGGTCAGGGATACTTGGCATTAGTCAGTGATACTATAGTAGAGCCAACATTTATCTCAAATGTTCATATAGCATGTGAGTTCCCATACATCTTTCCTGATGAGTTGCTAGGTTTACCACCTCATAAGGAGGTTGAATTCTGTATTGATGTGGTCCTAACCATAGCTCCTTTTGATGGTCCCAAACATAACTCCTATCTCTATGCTGCCTTATCAGATGGCTCTTATAAAGTTAAAAGGGTTAAAGGAGCAGTTGTAAGATTTAATGGATAAGGGTTTTGTTAGACCTAGTGTTTCTCTTTGCGGTGCACCAGTCTTGTTTGTGAAGAAGAAGGATGGTACACTGAGACTGTGCATTGACTATAGGTAACTAAACAATGTGACAGTTAAGAACAAGCATCCTTTTCTAAGGATAGATGATTTGTTTGATCAACTTCAGGGTGCATAGTTTTTCTAAGATTGATTTGAGGTTGAGTTATCATCAGTTACAGATTAGTGAAGTTGATGTTCCTAAAATGACATTCTATACTAGATATGGCCACTTTGAGTTTCTGGTGATGTCCTTAGGGTTAACCAATGCACCAGCTGCTTTCATGAATCTAATGAATAAGGGATTCAAACCATTTGTGGATCAGTTTGTAGTGGTTTTCATTGATGATATACTAGTGTATTCGAAGAGTATGTGTAAGCACCCAATTTCGGGATGATGGAGTATGGATGCGACAAAGGACTCTAATAATGAAAATGTTATAAATAGATCTTCAACACTTGAAGTTTGAAACCTTAAAAGCCTAAATGTGTTTTCAAAAGAACTTAATTGGTTTTTTAAGGACTTAATTGTATTTTTTTCTTTAAGGAACTAATTGAAAAGTTTAAATTCTTTCAGGAGGTTTTTTGTAATTAAAAGTTAAAAAAAAGATCAGAATTATATAATTTTGATTGGCATTACATGATTTTAATCGGAATTATATAATTCCGATCGAAATTATATAATCCTGATCATGATTAATCACGTTCCATCGATATTTATTTTTATTTTTCAATAAATAAAAAATTGTTTCCTAAATTTTAATTGGTCAAATAATGTGAAAAATTCCTTTTCTAGGATTTATTTGAATTTTTAAGGAATTAAAATTCTTATTAAACAAAAACTTTATCACTATGAATAAGATAAGTCATAGTAGGATATGTGATTGTAGCTGGGTTTTCTATATAAACCCAACCCAACTCTCTTGGAAGGGGTTTTCTTCTTCTTCTTTTCTTTTACGCAGCTTTCAACTCTTAAAAAAATAAATAATTAAATTTTCTTTTAATGTACTAATCTTTTAAGAAGAAGCAGTATACCTTTTGGGAGGAGAAAATCAAGCATTCAAAATCTATTTTAAAAAAAACAATGGTGATTTATACCACTTAAGGAATAAATCAATACTTCATCCATCCAATAATCTCTTCTTCTACCCTCTTATGCTTATTTTTGTTTTGGTTATTTTGGTTTCATTTAATTTTAATTTAATTTAATTTTATTTTATTTTGCTTAACTACTAATCATTATTTATTTTTTTCTCTATGTTTATATTTGTGATTATAGAGAGAGTTACATAATGGATTCATTGTAAAGAATAAAACCCATGAAGATCCATGGAATTCCATAGATTAAATTTTGTATTTGAATGTAGTTTTAAGGGGTTTTATTTATTTATTTGTCATTATTTTTTTGGTTGTTTTATTTTGTGTCTTTTTCATTTTACTTTTTAGGTTGTATTAATTTTAATTTTTTTATTTTCAGTAGATCATTATAATGGCCTTAATAGTAGGAATAGTGGAATCCTGTGTATGTGGTTGTGTGTTTTATTTTAATTAATTAATTAGTAAATAGGTTTATTTGGTAAAGCTTTAATTAACATTAATGGTGGTTGTAGTATATTTAAGTTGCATATAATTTAATTAGGGTTAGATATCATTCAATGCATGATTAATGTAGTTTATTTACTATATAGTTTAGTTTATTATTTTCATTTTTTTATTCTTTTGATTTATGCATCTTAATTAATTGTTTGTTTAATTATTTTATTTTTTATATTTGATTTGTTAATTTTTTTTAATTTTTATATTTTGTTTTCATTATGTTTTCTTTAAAATCATGATTTTAGGTTTTTTGGTTTAATAATTAGATTCACATGTTCTTTAATAGGTTTACTAATTTAATTAGGATTAGTTTTAGTTAATTAAAATTGATTTTAGGCCCATAATTAATTGAATTTTAGGTTAAAGATAACTTAGACCCATTTAATAAATTAGATATAGGTCCACTTTAGTTTAATTTAATTAATTTAATAGACTTAGCCCATTAAATTAAAGCCTTTTCCATAACTTGTAGATTTAAGATCACCTTAGAATTAAAACATGTAGAATTAGGCCCACTAATTTAAATACTTCATAATGTATAGATTTAGGCCCATTTTTAGAATTAAAATAAATAGATTTAGGTTCATTTAATGAAAATTAAAATAGGAATTAGGCCCACTAGTCTTTAGGGTCACTTATAAATTAAAACATGTAGATTTAACCCATTAAAAATCAATGTAGATTAAACTAATTTAGGGATTATGAACTTAAATGAATGCATTGTTTACAATTTTTTTATGACTAGTTTTCCTAGGGTTAATTGTTTAAATCAGGGTTTATATGAAATTGCATGTATAGAGAATAAGATAGTAATTCATAAAGTAATTCTAAATAAAAATGAGACTAAAAGAAGTTAATATTCCATATCCAAAATCTCCTGGCTGTGGTGCTAGAGAAATGAGTACCACCACTTTCGATTTGTCCCAGTTATTACCCTAGGTGTTGAATCCTCATCTCCATGTCATGTCTTTTGTGATAATGGTTAGTGTGTTCTCTAGAGCCCTAAGCTCAAACAGTGTCACGATTGCTAAAATCTTGGACAGATGCTAAACTCATCGTCTACAGTAGTGACTCCACTAGGGATAAGAGATACTGATTCTGCTTGTGTTCTTTAGAATTATTTTATTAAATATTATTTTATTCTTGCATTCATTTTTGCATATCCCTACTAACCGATTGCATTGGTTTATGATCCCTTGATTTCACTAGCTTCTTGGGATCATAGATTGGCTAACCATCACTCTTAGCCTTAACTCGGTTCAAGAGAGATTACCGGGCTTGGCTGACCAAAGTGTATGACCTAAGTTGTAAAGGGGGGTAGTCTTCTCTCAAGTTTGCAAAGGATGTTGGGCCCCTTTGAACTTGGCCTGTAACTCAAGTCTTAAAGAAGGGCATCTTGCTGAGGGAACCTTAACCTTTTTCATCAGACTTAGCTCATGTAGTGGCTTAGTAACTTCCCTTAGGATTACCCAAATTGCTTGTGTTTATTACCATAAGGTATTTTTATTTGTAACGGCCCAAGCCCATACTTTAGAAAGCCATAAGGACTAATAAAGAATAGGCTAAACTTTTATACTTAGAAATGTTGTTTCCATGCTTTTACTACTTTGAGAGATATGGCATGCACATTAGTTCTTAATATCCCCTATTGATATTAAGGCCAGCACCAAAAATTCTAGGAAAAGAGATTTACCATTGAATACATACATGGGAGGAATAAGGTTGGAAGGATATTGTACACTTAATTATTGCTTGCTACTTACTACTTATTGTATAACACGTGCATCATGCATACATGCATTTCAACATCATACTAACACTTTCTTTTACAACCATCATAGATTCATCTAGGTCTTCATGTATTTAGGAACAAAAAGGTGGCAGACTAGTTAGAACTGACATGAGTCTAAGATCGGTAGCTAAATAAATCCTTCAAAGTTTATAGAAGAATCCTATTAATTCACTTTACCTAGAAGCTGAATCAACTCCAACTAAGCAAACATAAATGGAATAATAAGAGTGAGGAAACTGGACCATAGAGGACATTAAAGGAGCATTGATGGATGACATAAGAGCAATGATGCAAGATGAACTAAGATAAGCTCTGGTTGGATTAGTGCCACCACCTATTGATGCACCTCTAATTATGGCCAATCCACCTATTATAGGTGCACCACCTGCTAACAATGACAATATTATGGGGCAACCTTTAAACACTGCTAGGAATGTACCTACTGTGGAAATGAAATTAGAGGATGTTGAGAACTACATGGTTGAAAAAGCAAAAAGGGAATTACTTGAGCAAGTTCAAGAGTTGCAATCCAAGTAGATGAAGGCACTAACTCAAAAGATGTCCAAAATGGATGAATTGATAAGAGGATAGGACATCAAATATTCATTTGATTTTGATGATATAATGCAATTTGAAGAATATAAGCTACCTAATAAGTTCAAAATGACACAACTATAGAATTTTGATGGTATTGGAAACCTAGGGATCCACCTTAGTCAATATAAAACTATTATGAGCACCACTAAGACTCCTTTGTATGTAGTTACCAAGTTATTTGTACTATCCTTGAAGCGTATGGCTATTAATTGGCATCATGGGTTAGAGAAATCTATCCAAACTGATTAGAGAGAATTGTGTACTGCTTTTCTAAAATAATATAACTACAATACCAGCTTGAAGTGTCTATAAGGAATTTAGAACTGACTAAACAAAAGCTAAATGAATAATTCTCAAATTTTCTCACTAGATTCATGAACAAGGCAGGATTAATGAAAAATAAGTTGGCTGAAAAGGATCAAGTTAGGATGATTGTCTGTAATGTCTCCTAATTTGGTTGAGAGGTTATAAATGATGAGCCTTAAGATATTTGTAGACCTTTATGATGATGGGTTGTAAGCTGAGGAGATTAAAAGCAAGAAAAAGAATATTGCTAAAAGCACCAGAGCAAGAAACTACCTAACTGGGGGCACGCAGCAAGGAAGCACTAGTCGAGCTGTGGAAGTGCATACTGTACAAATACTAAGGACATTCTCTAATTTTAACTAACCCTTGTCCAAAGTCCTAGACTGCTTAATGCAAAAAGGCTTGCTTTGACCCTTAACCTTTTCCAAACTACTAAACCCAATTGTCCTTAGATATGACCTAAACAGTTACTATAAATTCCACTTAGTAGTTGGACATTCCATATATACTTACACCCGCCTTAAACAAAAAATTCAAAACCTTATAGACTCTAGAAAGATTATAGACCATAAGAGTCCAAGCACTAGAAATAATCCTTTCCCAAACTACCTCCACCCTTAACCACCATGATGATCAACTTAGGAGTAAGTGAGGAAGAAGTGCTAAACTTATTTGAGAACATGAACTTACAAACCAGTGAGAAAATTCTTGATGCCCCTAGTGATGAAGGAAAAAGTATGGACTCTTTAATTCCTAAGAAACCTAAAAAAGGAGTTAAAGATTTGCTAGGCCAACCTTTAGGAAAGTTCGATTATAAAGTGTTTTATTCTAAACCACTTTCCTATGATATTCCCATTGAATCAATTACATCTGGAGGTTGGGGGTGATGAATTTAGAGTTGATGAAAAACCATTAAATAAGAAATATGAGACTCCTGAGCAGCCACAAAGAGAAGTTAAAGATTTATTAGAACAACCCTCAAGCAAGTTCAACTATAAGATGTTTTACATTGAACCACCTTCTTTTGACATACCTTCAAGTCGATTATGCCTACAAGATGGGGTGATGAGTTTGATGATGAGAAGCTACTAGACAAGAAAGAAACATGCATAGTTAAGGTATAAAAAGATGAAGTCATGGAGACAGTTGGTGAGAAGATGCAAGAATAGCCACTATATCATATATTTGAAGGACAACCACTATAAGAATTAGCATCCCTAGCATCTAAAATAGGAAATAAATTTTCTTATTATATTCTTTGAAAAAAAATTTAGTTTCTTTAGAATTTCTTTTGTTTTAGTGATCGATGATATGAATTCTAATCATGCTTACTTATGTATTGTCATCCAAATGGTACTATGCATTGTGATAGTGATCGTATATGCATATTTGACATAAATTCAATTCAATTAGATTCATTCAGCATGGGCACAAATAAAAATTCAAGGAACATTCATATATCACATGATGTAACTGTTGGGATCCGTGATGCAAACGCAGCGGAAATATTAAAATTTTGTCACGTTCCCAAGCTAGGATCCATGTAATTCGACTAATAGATTAAATCTAGGGTTTTTAATAATCTTACCAAAATGCAGAAGAGGCAAGATTCTCTGGAAGGGTGAGAGGAGGTTCACACCGGTGACACCTTACCTCGAGCTTTTTGGCTTGGTTGTTCGGATCAAGACGTCTCCAAAAGGATGCGTCCTCTATAGGTATCCACACGAACAGCCCTTCACAAAACGAATTTGAGTGTGTGTGCTAGCAACCTCTTGACTGTCTCACAAATCAAGAACAAAAGGAAAAACTCTGTCTTTGTTTTCTAAGAGGAAAGAAAACGAATTTGGAGGCAAAAACAAGTGTGTGAAACCCTAGAGAATATAACATATTTATACTCTCCAAGTTAGGGTTTCACTTACCAATAACCTTTTGGTAATTTTCCATTTATTATATTCTGATTTTGTTTAAAAATAAAACAAATAATATCTTATTTATTTATTTAAAATAACATTTATCTTAAATAAATAAACAAATAAATAAATAAATAAAACACTTTAATTATTTATTTCCACAGAGTTTATTTTGGGCTTATTAAACCCATATCCGTTTTGGGCTTGTTCTAAGTGTGTGACCCTGTAGGTTCACATAACATTGGTAGTAGGCCTAAATCTCTATTTAGGCCTACAAGTCATAAGTGGCCTCTAGCAAGACATTATGACTACCCAAGTCATGTGAAGTCAATAATCCGACATAACCTAATTACAGTGAATTTTATTGTCCCTTTATCACATGATATCTTAATTGAACATAAGGCATAGAATGTCATCCTTATATAGTTCAATATTATGACTTGATTCCAAGTAGACTGAAAATGATAACTCTTTATCAATTCATTTCAGCATGGCCATGCATTTTATTCAGTCTATCTCATCAAGGGGCCTTTAGATATCTTTCTCACATTAATGAGGGATAAATTCCTTCTAAATCACTCACATTCCTCACATAACTAATTTTATATCCAACAACATTCTTTTAATCATCCGGTTAAAGACAATGTTAGAATGTGTCAAAACATAAAATAGCTATGTAGAAATCCATGATGATTTCAAGGTCAAAGGACCGAAATAAAATTACTGTGATAAGAAATACTTATGACAATAATCTATGTAGTATTCTCATAGTGGGTCAATCCAGTACATGATCTCTCATCATGTACCTATGAGTTGACTTAATATCTCATATTTATGATTAGTAAAACATAACCATCAGTCAACATCATACTAGCCTTAATAATTTAATATTCATATAATGAATAAATGGCTAGGGATAATTAGAATAGAACTCTTATTTTAATCTAAGGGTTTTACTATCAAGTCACATACTTGATGGCCTTAGTAAGAATTAACCATTCATGTAATTATCAAATGATAATATAATACCTCTTTATTAATAAAATAAGAAAGTCAATACATAATCACAAATGATTGACCTAGTGCATATCACTAACAGTAACCTTTGAGGATAGGAAATTTGAGGGAAAGGAAAAGTGAAAATAAATAGAGAAAAAAGAAAGAAAGAAAAATGAACAATCAGGTGAAAATAAGAGAAAAATATTATGACTAATTGGTAATAGGAGTTGTATCATATGATGTAATGAATGTTCTCATTTTTGCCCTAATGAATGAGTAAAATTGAATTTGAATTCTTTTTTTCAAATATCATATATTTTTCTTTATCATACTACATAAGTATCTAAATGGAAAGATAATACATAATGAAAGCTAAATCAGAGCTATAAGATAACTATTTTAGTTATGTTTTCTTTTTTTACCAACCCTTTGTGATTTTGTTTGTAAGTCTAATATCCTCTTGTACATAAACAATTCAAGTGGCTCAATAACTTGCGTTGTAACCCATACCTTATAACTATCATCAATCATTTCATCAGCATCAATTCAAGTGCCTCATATTTTGCTCAAAAGTTCTTCAAAGTGCAAGTCCAGTTAATTTCATCATCAAGAACTCGCTTCAGTCGATATGCCCACTCCTCTACATCTTTAATGCATGAGATTGCAACTAATAAGGTTAGTAAGTCTAAGGATCAACAACAGTAGTGAATGAATTGAGTCTCTTACACACATGAAGAAAAAGACTGCTAGAATAGAATGAATTAATTTAGAATGAAACTGGGGGCAAAATGTAACTCTAGGGGCAAATTATAGAACAGTAAGTTCACATTCAGAGAGCAAAGATGGAACATTGAAGTATAAGAGTTGGTCTAATAGATCTCAAGGCAAAAACAAGTAAACTACAAGCATACAGATACATCAGTTATTATACAGTAAAAGCAGTAGCAAAAAGAAAAGTTCTATAGTGCATTAATCAAGGAGCTTCAATGTTAAGCTGTGGACCCCACTTGTTAGCCTGGTCATTAATCTAAAAAACTACATTAAAAGCTCTAACATCAAAAGTATCAATGTTGAAGGATTTAAAGCTCAAACTTATAAGTTATTGATGAAGCACCTCATTCTTACATTCCAAGATCAAAAACATAGCTCTATTCTAGAAAGAAGACCTATTAGGATCATGCATATCATATAGAACATGCATACACTTGCATACATCTTTTGTGAAATACCTGCTTTGCATAATAAAAGTCTTTGGGCCAAGTCAAAATTGTACAAATACTCTGCTACTAACATTCAAAATTAGTATTGTAAAGTGTAGGAAAGTAGTCAAAGTATTCATAAATGAAGCATTTAAAGAAGTAAAATAGGAAGAGCAACATTATCAAGGTGAACCTAGTGCTCAACAGGACTCTAGACCATAAAAACCCAATAATCATAAATCAATCCAATATAGAAATATCACTGATAGTGATACTTGAAAAAGAATCATCCTAGCAACCTCAAGGGACTAGATAGGAGTCTCAAGCTCCTCTTACTCAGTATCCATCTCTATATTCTAATTTAGATCATCATCTAGAATATCACATGGAGTCTCAATAAAAGCAAAACCTACTCCCATAAACTATAAAAGAAAAAGACAATAAATAAGATGAAGAGTAGTAAAAGACAAGCATACCTTAGATTGGTCAATAGGAATTAGCTCCAATAGATGCTCCTGACTATACCTCTAATAACAATGAGAATGCTCAAGTAAAGATAGGGCATTGAATCCTTAGAGAGCCACTATCAATTGTAGGCCAGTCAAAGTAGAACTCAACAACATCTAGACCAGTATAGGGTATGGAATATAATGATTAAAAGGTCTAGTATACCAATGATACATTCATCAGCTCTAAAAAGGGAAGGAAGCACTTCAAAAATAAAATGAATGCACTCTAAAAAATTATTTGATCATGAAATAAAACCTTTAACTCCTAAACCTTTTTTGCAAAAGATGTCAATAAGAGGAATGAAGCCCTTTATTATAGCATTAATGGAATGACAGAAATACAAACATAGCCTAAAGCCATAACTTCAATGGTGGAGTATCATGACCTTTGTGATCAGAGACATCATCACCATAATCAAAGGGAACAATTCAAAAGAATAACATTGCATTTTGACAAAATCTCCTCACTTATAAATAGACCATACTAACTTATGGTATTTTGTGTAGGGAAAAGCAAAAGAGAATGAAGAAAGGGAAAGGAACCGATACATAAATAAAAATGGGCAAGATAACAAATGCCAAACACTCATCAGAATAATAAAAGGAAGTGACAGAACTCTATCTCCTTAGATTCTATAATAAAGTAAAATCTTAAAAATAAAATCCATAAATTGAAAATAAATTTATCCACTTCATGAGATCATATGCGAAAAGCCTATCTCATAACTTTTGATCTTAGTGGCTTTCTTTTATTAGCCTTGCAGAATTCAGATGTTCAGTTAACAACTCTATGCAGAAAATTTACAAAACTCTAATTAATCTAATGCTTGCTTTGCACCTAAATTAGGGAAAAATATACAAAAATAAAATCTATGGACTTATAGTATAAATTGCTTGAATTTTAGAGTATCATTTCAGTCTTGTGAGTAATAAATGTGCATAAAATCTACTCCAATGCTTAGAAATGAGTATGAGTACAAAATCCCTTGATGGTATCCACATTGAGTAATACGAGAAAGGCGAGGGAATATTAAGAGGAGAATTAAAATAAGAGCAAGCATAATTTACTCCAATGCTAAAAAATGAGCAAGAGTATCAACATGAACCTCTAGCGATATCCATACTGAGTAATACAAGAAAGGCAGGGGAATACTAAAAGAGGATCATGCCAAAAACTATTCTATTTACTCCAATGCCTTGTAAGAGTATGAGTATCCAAAGAACCTTTCCAATAGTATCCACACTGAGTAATATGAGAAAGGTAGGGGAATACTCAAATGAGGAAGGAAAGCATAAAAATAACTTAAAGACTATTTTAGTACTTAGAATTTGATCTTTTTATGCTCAATTTTCATAAGTTTTGTTTAGCAAATTCTCATTAAAATTAAGTGTGGAAGTAAGCTATTCACTTTGTAAAAGATATGATCTCAGCATAAGACGGTTAACGATGCCTCTAACCTTTGCAAATGGCAAATAAATGACAATCATGAAAATTAAAAATAGGTTGAGTGCATGCTATCTCATGATAAAGTGATGAATTTTCTTATAAATTTTTTTAAAAAAGTACCTTTTATAACAATCATCATGTTGAACTAACTTCAACAAGTCTTCATGAATAATAAGTCTAGAAGAAGATAAACCTAATATATGGAATCAGCACTAGTGCCAATAAGTTAATCAAGGTCAGCAAGCGATAAAGGCAATTGATCAGAGTAAATTAGTAAAAAATTCAAAGACAATCAGTACAAATTCCAATCAGTAAGCACAGTTTATCAACACAAAATCTCAAAATCCTAGTCAACACGAAGTTCTAATGTGATTTCTGTATTTTGTATACACTACACTTTATCTCAGTTCTATGCTACACAATAGCTGTAACATAATTTTCAGATTCACCTTGTTATATGCTATGCAGTAGCTGTAATATATTTTTCAAATTCACTTTGTTATATGCTACACAGTAGTTATAATAAAAATTCTGAACAATCACAACTTGCTAGACACTACGCAGTAGTTATAGCATAGTATCAAAACATGATTAGCTAGACACTACACAGGAGTTATAGCACTTTTGATATAATTTGCTAGACACTACACATTAATTATAGCACATTTCAAATATTTTTGCTAGACATTACACAGGAATTATAGCACATTTTAAATCTTTTTTCTAGACACTCCACAGGACTTATAGCATACTTGTCTTTTACTATACACAAACAGTAGTTATAGCATATTTTCGATAAATGTTCCATAAGAAATATAGCGAAACTTTCAGTCACATTTATTAGATGTTCCACAAGAACTATAGTACAATTTGCTAGACACTACATAATAGTTAGAGCATATTTTTGCTAGACATCCCACAACAAATATAATAAAAATCATGACCACTAGACATCCTATAAGGAATATAGTGAAAATCACGACCACTAGACGTCCTATAAGGAATATAGTGAAAATTACAATCACTAAATGTCTCATAAGGAATATAGTGACAATCATGACCATTAGACATCCCACAGGAAATATAGTGAAAATCACAATCACTAAATGTCCCATAAGGAATATAGTGAAAATCACGACCAATAGACATCCCATAAGGACTATAGTGAAAATCATGACCACTAGACGTCCTATAAGGAATATAATGAAAATCAAGACCACTAGATGTCCCATATGGAATATTATGAAAATCACAATCACTAAACGTCCCACAGGGAATGTAGTAAAAATCACGATCACTAGATGTCCCATAGGGAATATAGTGAAAATCACAGTGACTAAACATCCCATATGGAATATATTAGAAATCATGATCGCTAGACATCCCATAACGAACATAGTGAAAATCATGGCCACTAAACTTCCTATAAGGAATATAGTGAAAATCATGACCATTAGACGTCCCACAGGGAATATAGTGAAAATCACAATCAACATTATAAGTCCGAGTATAGTATCTTTTCAAATCAGCATTATTTATTTGAGTATAGTGTATTTTCAAATCAACACTTTATGTCTGAGTATAGTGCATTTCCAAATCAACACTATAGGTCTGAGTATAGTGCAGTTTCAAATTAACACTATACATCCTAGTATAGTGCACTTTCAAATCAACATTATACGTCCGAGTATAGTGCACTTTCAAATCAACACTATATGTTCGAGTATAGTGCATTTTAAAATCAACATTATACGTCTAAGTATAGTGTAATTTCATATCAATGCTATATGTCTGATTATAGTGTCTTTTCAAATCAACACTATACTTTTGAGTATAATGTCTTTTCAAATCAATACTATACGTCCAAGTATAGTGTATTCTCAAATCAACATTATACGTCCGAGTATAGTGTACTTTTAAGTCAACATTATACATCCAAGTATAGTGTATTTTTCAATCAACACTATACGTCCAAGTATAGTGCATTTTCAAATTAATACTATATGTCCAAGTATTGCGTCATTTCATATCAACATTCTACATCTAAGTGTAGTGTCTTTTTAAATCAATACTATACATCCAAGTACAGTGCATTTTTAAATTAAGACTATACGTTCAAGTATAATTAATATTATACATTCGAGTATAGTGCATTTTTAAATCAACACTATATATCCGTGTGAGCGACCAAGATGGGTGTCTTCCTCGACCTTGATAGGTGTCTTCCTTAACCCTGATTGGTTGAGGGTGTTGTTTGTTTTCTATTTTCGAGGGACATGGCAACTTTACCAAACAAGGATAAATGATTTGTCTTGGGGGGACAAGACACTTTAATTTTCTGGAGTCGCCACCCAATTTTTAGAAAATCAGGAAAAGAAAGGGACAACATCATGTCACTCAACAAGTATTGTCCCCAGCAGAGATTTTCGAGTTTGGGAGATCACATATACTTTTTGACTATTTCTCAATATACGATATTCGATGTATAACTATCGCAACACCCTAGTTTTGGTAATGAAAGTTTATGTAGCATTCACACAGTACATCAAATAGTATAAGATAATAAAGCTAAAAATTTATTTATTACATCACTTTCCTAATAAAATACATATGAGAAGGAAAATATTACAGAAAAGTAAATATAATATTGTTGATATGCAAGAAGAATATAATCATTTACACAACTTATTTAATCAATGATAGGATGATCATGCTTACAGTGATTATTTATCTTATAATGATGTATGACAATAATATAAAGGATGCATGAGGTCATTATTGGACCAAGAGCATGATGACTCTATTTCAGGATATGAAATTTTTAGATTAATGGTATTTATGATGTGATTTCATGGTTTTGGAATTAGAGGATGCAAAATGATGATATAAAATGAACATAATAAGACATATATTATTCATATAGCATGCAAGATTGCCAGTCTTATCACGTAAACATAACAGTATTCCTACATGTTGGCGATAGTAAAATAAATGCACTACGATAAAATAAATGTGCTAAAATGATTGTGTGGTCCTTAGACTCGACTCAGCTTGTGTGAACTTTGAAGCTCTAGCTTCGAGAGATTATCAAGCTTTCCTCATTAAGAGGTTCAAAATGACAATAGAATGATGCTACATTGTATACCTTTGAATCGTGATTTGATAAATATGAGGCTAGGTTTGGTGAAAAAGGGATCTAAGAACCTAAAGGAAAGGCTATGGGAGAGCAAAACTGTATAGGAAAGGGTTTCATGTACCTTCGACCGAATTAACTCTTGAGTATGTGTGTGTCTTCACTTGCTTCCCTCCTCAAAATGGGGTGTAGAGGGGTCAATTTATAGAGAAAAATGTGTAGAATGGGGTGGTATAGGCATGGTCACGTGCGTGTAGGGGGATTTTTACATGTGGCCATGCCATGCGTGTGGTCATGTGCTTGGCGCATGGCCACGCGCGCCTATGCGCTTTTTCATACTCACTTCAATGCTTTACACGCTCTTGTCGGGTTCTATGCGGGCTATTCTAGGGTTGGTTCCTAAGGTTTTGGGCCTTCTGAATGTGTTTCCAAAGTCCGTTTTGCCAAATTTGGCTTTGATTTTAGCATATGACACCTAGGGGAGTTTATGTGTACTTCTAAGCGATATGCACTAATTTTCGAGTTGTGTTGGACTATCCGAGACCACTTTCAAAGGTTTTAAAGCCCTCTGGACATGTTTTCAAAGTCTGTTTTATTAAAATTGATTTATATTTTTTCACAAAGCTGGGTCTTGATCTAACAAAATATGCACCGCTCGATAAGTTGAATATTCTGAGAGGAGTTTTCTCAAAATAAACCTGTTATTGTTCTAATAATTTGTATTTTACAAAGTCAAAGCATAACTTAAGGGATCGGTGATCAATTTTGCACAATGGTGGGGTTAGTTGAGTGTTTTACATTTGCACATTTTAAAGGTGTTATGAACGAGTACACTCTAGTCATCTCGGGTACTTATTTCATCATTGGACCTTTTTAGGGATAGTTAAATTTGAGGTATGACAGTTGCCCCTTGCTTCACGTGTGTTGCATAGCCACCTAGTGCTACTATTAATACACGTGAAGCAAAATGCAAAGATGCAAAAAAACATTTTAGCGTGGAGAGAGGTACTTACTTATGGGTTGTCTCTGGACTTCTATTATTGTTGTTGTTCTGTGACTTGGTCATCACGCAATGTGCTATGCAAGCTTATGATTAATGCAAAGTGTAGGGTACAAATACGACTATAACCTTTTTAGGTGTCACATAAATAAAGATGCTACTAAGCAAAATGTGGATACGACTATAACCTTCTTAGGTGTTATGCAAACGACCATGCTACTAAGTAACATGCAGATACGATTATAACCTTCTTAGGTGTCACACAAATTAACATGCTACTATAACCTTCTTAGGTGTCATGCGAATGAACATGCGACTATAATTCTTAGGTGTCATATGAAATGAACACGCGACTATAACCTTCTTAGGTGTCACACTGTACACGGCGGGGTTTAGTGCGCATCCAAGATTTTAGCAACCGTGACACTGTTTGGGCTTAGGGCTCTAGAGAACACACTAACCACTATCACAAAGATATAGCGTGGAGATGAGGGGTAATAACTGGAACAAATAAAAAAGGTGGTACTCGATTTCTTAAAAGAAAGTTAGCACCACAACCAAGAGATTCTGGATACACAATACCAACTTCTTTCAATCTCGTGTTCATTTAGAATTACTTTATGAATTAGTATATTATCCTCTATTTACATGCAATTTCATATAAACCCTTATTCTAGCAATTAACTCCAAGGAAAACTAGTCATGAAAATACAAGTAAATAAATGCATTCATTCAAACATATAATCCCTAAGTTAGTCTAATATACATGGATTTTAATTATATAAGCTAAATCTACATGTTTTAATTTACAAGTGAACTAAGACTAATTCCTTTTAATTTTAATTAAATAAACCTAAGTTTATTTATTTTAATTCTAAAAATGAGCCTAAATCTACAAATTATGAAGATATTTAAATTAATGGGTCTAATTCTACATATTTTAATAATAAAATGATCTTAAATCTACAAATTATGAAAAAGGCTTAAATTAAATGAGTTAAGTCTAATTAATTAAATTAAATTGAGTGGGCCTATGTCTAATTTACTAAATGGGCCTAAGTTATGTCTAACTTAAAATCTAATTAATTATGGGCCTAAAATGCATTTTAATTAATTAAACCTAAAAACCTAAATTTATTTAAGTGGATTAAAATCTAATATGGGCTTAAGGCCCAAAACACATAAGAATAAATAAACAAGCTCAGAAATAAATAAGATATATTAAAACAATTAAATAAAAGATCAAGCAACTAATTAAATTATTTCCTTCTAAACCCTAATTTTCATTAGCATGCAACCTAAATTAATCTACTTCCTCCATTGATTTTAATTAATTATCCAATTAAAACCCTAATTTTACTAACCAATTAATCAACATAAGCATGAAATCACACATAATTCCACTATTCTCACTATTGGGGCTATTACAATAATCTATTAAAATAATAATAAATATAATTAATACATCCCTAAAAATAAATAAATAAAATAAAGCAATAAAATCAAATAATAATAAAAAAATCCTAGAAATTATATCTCTACAACGTGTTATCCATGGCATCCCACGAACCTCTTATGGATTTGATTCTCCAAGTATGATCATCATGTGTTTTCCTCCATAATCACCATAAAAAAATTAATATTATGATTAGTGAATAAATAATAAAATAATAAAACAAAATTAAAAATTAATAAAATAAAAAAATAAATCAAATAGAAGAGAACAAAGAGAAAGTGATGCTTATGGATGTTTCTCAATGAAGTGCTCCTCATATTTGTAGAATCACTATTCTTAATAGGACTTCAAATATTATTCTTAAAAAATTCTTTAAAGATCTTTTAATCAAGCAATTAAGCAAAAGAAATTTTGTAAAGAATAAGTTTCTTTTCTTTTTCTTTTCTCTCTTTTTCTCTCATTTTTTCCTCTCTTTTTCTTTTATTCGCTCCTTTTTTTATTTCCTCTGCCTTTTTCTTCTCTTCTCCCTTCATTTCTCCTCCCTTTTTTTAGAGAAATAGCCCTCCTTATATAGGGATACATCTTGAAACCCTAGTTATAAATTGATTCCTAAAAGACTTCTATTTCCTTAAAAACATTATCAAAATAATTTTAGGAGAATGTCAGACCAATTAGGACTCAATTTATCTAGAAATTTTGAGATTTATCTAGAAATTTTAAGAATTTGCGGAAGGAGTCTAATTCCGATCGGAATTGTGTAATTCCGATCAGAATTAAGGTAATTCCAATCACCTTTTTTTTATTTTTTTTACTTTTAATTACAGAAAGGCCCTTGAAAGAATTTAAGTTTTTGCAATCCAATCCCTAAAATGCATTGCAATTAAGTCCACAAATACATTAAATCCTTTCTTTGAAAAAAAATACAATTAGACCCTTGAAGTTTTAAACTTCAAATATTGAAGACCTATTCATGAAATTTTCATCATTGGAGTCTTTTGTTGCACCCATAACTCATTATCCCGAAATTGGGTGTCTACAGTTGCCCCTCTTTGTCGCTGTTTGCTTGACAAATTTCAGCAAAGTAAACTAGCACCCAATTTCTTAATTGAAAGTTAGGATACTTACTTGTGCTTCATGAAGCTTTTGCTTATGAACTTACTATACTCGGACGTACAACATTGATTTGAAATGACATATCATACTCAGTCATATGATATTGACTATACTCGGTCGTATAGCCTTGGGTGGAAGGAACTCATTGCACTTGGTCGTACAATGTCGACTATACTCGGATGTATAGTCTAAATTAAAAGGAAACATCACACCCGATCGTATGATGCCGATTATACTTGGTTGTACAATCTTGGTTGAGGATACATTGCACTCGATCGCACAATGCTGACTACACTTGGTCGTATAGTCTGTTTTGAAAAGAAACATCACACTCGGTCGTATGATGCCGATTATACTCAGTTGTATAATCTTGATTGAGGATACATTGCACTCGATCATACAATGCTGAATACACTCAGTCGTATAGTCTATTTTTGAAAAGAAACATAACAATCAGTCGTATGATGCTGATTATACTCGGTCGTATAATCTTAATTGAGGATACATTGCACTCGGTCGTATAATGGCAACTACACTTAGTCGTATAGTCTATTTTTGAAAAGAAACATCACACTTAGTTGTATGATGCTAAAAATGCATTGTACTCGATCATACAATGCCAAATACACTCGGACGTATAGTCTGTATTGAAAATACATTGTACTTAATCGTACAATGCCAACTACACTCGACCATGTAGTCTATTTTTGAAAAGAAACATTATGCTCGGTCGTATGATGTCGATTATACTCGATCGTATAATCTTGATTGAAGATACATTGCACTTGGTTCTACAATGCTGATTACACTCGGTCGTATAGTCTAAATTGTCTTATATTCATTACTCATTGATGATGTTGCAATCCATAATTGCTCACGATTAGCTGCAACCCTTTCGTTGCTCACTAATGATGTTGCAATCCATAATTGCTCGCGATTAGCTACAACCCTTTCATTGCTCACTAATAATAATGCTGTAATATATAATTGGTCGCGATTAGCTACAACCCTTTCATTGCTCACTGATGATAATGCTACAATCCCTAACTTTCATTGATTTTAATTAATTGCAACCCTCTTATTGCTCACCTTAGATGATGCTACAGTCCATAACTGCTCACAAATCGACTACAATCCTTTCATTGCTTGCCTTTTATAATGCTACAGTCCATAACTACTTGCGAATTTTATCTTTGGTTGTTTGAGTTGAATGCTTTGAATTTTTGGTGCTGACTTACTTTGAATTTTGTTGTGCTGACTGAATTTCAATTTTACTGTGTTGACCATCTCTACAAGTTGGGTGCACTTTCTTATGGATTTGCAATTCCTACAGACTCATTGAAATTAGTTATAATCATGATGAATGTACAAAAGCACATTATAGTGTTGAAAATTTATAAGAAAATTCATCACTTTTCATGAGATAACATGCACTTAGCAAATCTCAACATTTTTAATTTTTATGACTATCATTTATTTGCCATTTGTAGAAGTCAGAGGCATTATTAACCATCTTATGCTAAGAGCATGTCTTTTACCAAGTGAAAAGCTTACTTCCACACTTAATTTTAGGGGGAATTTACTAAACAACACTAATGGAAATTGAGCATAAAAAGATTGCATTCTGAGTATCAAAATAGCTTCTGAATTATTTTTTATGCTTTCCTTCTTTATTCGAGTATTCCTCTGCCTTTCTCATATTACTCAGCATGGATACCGTTGGAAAGGTCCTTTGGATACTCATATTCATATAGAGAATTGGAGTAAATAAAGCAATTTTTTTTGCATGGTCCTCTTTTAGTATTCCCCTGCCTTTCTTGTATTACTCAGCATGGATACCACCAGAGGTTTCATGTTGATACTCTTACTTATTTCTGAGCATTGGAATAAATTATGCTTGCTCTTTTTTCGATTCTTCTCATAGTATTCCCCTGCCTTTCTCGTATTACTCAATGTGGATACCGTTAAGGGATTTTGCACTCATACTCATTTATGAGCATTGTAGTAGATTATATGCACATTTATTTTTCAAAAGACTAAAATGATACTTTGAAATTCAAGCAATTTATGCTTCATGTCCACAGATTTTGTTTTTACATTGTCTTCCTTTCGTTTGGGTGCAAAGCAAGCATTAGATTGATTAGAGTTTATAAACTCTCAGCATAAAACTATTAACTACTCATCTGAATTTTATGAGGCTAATAAAAGAAAGCCATTATGATCAAAAGTCATGAGATTGGCTTTTTGCACATGATCTCATGGAGTGGATGAATTTACTTTCAATTTTTGAATTTTATGATTGAGATGGTTCTTCATTACAGAATCTAAGGAATAGAGTTCTGTTACTTCCCTTTTTATTATCTTGATGAGTGTTTTCCATGCAAGATGATACTTATGATGAATTATTAGAATTTGTAACCTTTTCCATTCTTGTCGATGTATTGGTTCCTTTCACCTTCTTCATTCTCTTTGTTCTTCCTTGCACAAAATACCATAAGTTAGTATAATCTATTCGCAAGTGAAGAAATTTTGTCAAAATGGAATGTTATTCTTTTTTGCATTCTTCCCTTTAGATTTGTCTCTGATCGTAGGGTCATGATACTCCACCATTAAAGTTATGGCTTTAGGCTGCGTTTGTATTTTCGCCATTCCATTAATGCTATGGTAGAGGACTTCAGTCCTCTTCTTGATATCTCATGCAAAAAAAAGTTTAGGAGTTAGAGATCTTATTTCTTGATTAAATAATTTTTCAGAGTGAATTCTTCCCTTTTGTAGGGTCGTTGAATGTATTGTTGGCATGTTGGACCTCCTCATCACCATATTCCATACCCTACACTGGTTTAACTATTGTGGAGAGATATTCTAGATGATGCTCCAGATGAGACTATAAAGATGGATGTTGAATCTGAGGAGCTTAAGCGTCCTATCTAGCCTCTTGAGATTGCCAAGATGAGGTTTCTTGATAATGTTGCTCTTCCTATTTTACTCTTTCAGGTGCTTCACGTGTAAATACTCTGACTACTTTCCTATACTTTCACAACACTAATTTCAAATGTTAGTAGTAAAGTATTTGCGCAATCTTGTCTAGGCTTAAAGACTTTATTATGCAAAGCAGGTATATCACAACAAATGTATACAAGTGTATGAATGCTATGTATAACATGCATGATCCTAATAGGTCTCCTATTTGGAATAGAGCTATGTTGCAGCTTGGAGTATGAGAATGAGGTGAATCATCAATAGCCTGTAGGCTTGAGTATTGAATGCTTCGCTGTTGGTGCTTATGATATTAAAGCTTCAAATACAATTCATTGGACTAATGACCAGGCTAGCAAGTAGGGTCCATGGCTTGACACTGGAGCTTGTGATTAATCAATGCACTGTTGAACTTTTCTCTTAGCCATTGCTTTTGCTGCATGATACCCGATGTATTTGTATGCTTCTTTCTGCCCTGAAATCTCTTGTACTGGCCCTTATACTTCAACATCCATTGTCGCTCTTTGAATGTGGACTCATTTTGCCCCTAGAGCTGTATTTTGCCCCCAATTTGATTCTGGATTCATTCATACTATTCTAGCTGTCTCTTTTTTTTCCATTTTTTTGTGCAAGAGACCAAGTTCGTTTGTTGCTATTGTTGATCCTTCGACTTATTAACCGTATTACTTGCAATCTCATATATTGAAGATGTAAAGGAGTGGGTGAACTGATTGAAGCGAGTTCTTGATGATGAAATCAACTGTACTTGCACTTTGAAGAACTCTTGAGCTGAATATAAGGCTTGATACTGATGCAATAATTGATGACAGTTACAAGGTATGGGTTGCAACGCAAGTTACTGAGCCACCTGAATTCTCAAGGTATAAGGGGATGCTAGGCTTACAAGGAAAATTACAAAAGGGGTGGCAAAAAAGAAAACATAACTGAAATAGTGATCTCATACCTCTAATTTAGCTTTCATTATGTATTGTCTTTCCATTCAGATACTTACGTAGTATGATATAGATGATTATGCGATATTTTAACAAAAATTTCAAATTCAATTTTAACCATTCATTAGGGCAAAAATGAGAACATTTATTACATCATATGATACAACTCCTATTATTAGTTAGTCCTAAATTTGTCTCTCTAATTTTTTTTACCTCACTATTCTTTTTTCTTTTTTTTTCTTTTTTTTCTTAATTTTCCTATCTTCAGAAGTTACATCATGTGATATATAAATGTTCTTTGAATTTGCATTTGTGCCCATGCTGAATGAATCCAATTGAATTGAATTTATGCCAAACATGTAGATGCGATCAATATCATAATGCATAGTACCATTAGGATGTCAATACATAAGTAAGCATGATCAGGATTTATATCTTCAATCACTAAAATAAAACAAGTGCTAAAGAAACTAAAATTTTATTTAAATAAGACAATAAGAAATTTTATTTCCTATTCTAAATGCTAGGGATGTTGGGTTTTATAGTGGTTGTCCCTAAGGTGGCTGACATAACAACTATTCTTGCATCTTCTTGCTAACTGTCTCCATGACTTCATCCTTCTGTATCTCTACTGTGCATGTTTCTTCCTTGTCTAGTAGCTTCTCAGCATCAAACTCATCACCCCATCCTTTAGGCACAATTAACTCGAAGGGTATGTCAAAAGAAGGTGGTTTAGTGTAAAAAAACTTATAGTCAAACTTGCCTAAAGGCTAACCCAATAATTCTTTTGTTCTTTCCACATCTTTAGGGACATTATGAGATTTCTCATTGGTTTTGAGGTATAGGTCCTTAAAGGAGCTTAGCACTTCTTCCTCACTTACTCCTGAGTTGATCATCATGGTAGTTGGGGGTGGTGCATTTCGGTAGTTTAGGAAAGGATTGTTTCTAGTGCTTGGGTTTTTGGGGTTTGTGATCTTTCCAGAGTCTATAAGGTTTTGGATTTCATGTTTGAGGTGGGTACAGTCATCCGTGGAGTGTTAGAGGTTTTAATGGAATTTGCAATGCCTATTTGGGTTATTGCCTGGGGTATTTAGGTTTGGTGGGTTTGGATTAGGTAAAGGTTGAAGTAAGCCCTTTTGCATTAGGCGCTCTAGGACTTTTGACAAAGGTTGGTTAAAATTAGAGAATCTCCTTAGTTGTTGAACAGCATGCACTTCCACAACCCGATTAGTATTTCCTTTATGTGTGCCCCCAGTTAGGTAGTTCCTTATGTCGGTGCCTTTAGAAATCCTCTTTTTCTCATTCTCAATCTCCTCAGCTTGCAACCCATCGTCATAAAGGTCTACAAATGTCTTAAGGTTCATCATTTGCAACCTCTTAACAAGATTGGGCGACACATTTCGGACTATCATCCTAACCTGATCCTTCTCAGACAGCTTATTTTTCATTAGTCCTGCTTTATTCATGAACCTGGTTAAAAAATCTAAGAATGACTCATTGGACTTCTGCTTGGTCAGTTCTAGATCCTTGATGGACACTTCGAGCCTAGTGTTATTGTCATATTATTTTAGGAAAGCGGTGCACAACTTTATCCAGTCTACACAAATAAACTTTTCCAACCCATGATACCAATTGACAGTCATGCACTCCAATGACAGTAAAAATAGCTTAGTAACCATGGACAAAGGAGCCTTAGTGGTGCTCATGGTAGTTGTGTATTAACTAAGGTGAATTTTCAGGTCCCCAGTACCATCAAACTTCTACAGCTGTGGCATCTTGAATTTGTCAAGCAATTTATCCTCCCCGAATTGCGGTATATCATCAAAATCAAATGAGCATATGATGCCTTGTCCTCTTATCAATTCCTCCATCTTGGACATTTTCTGAGTCGGTACTTTCATCTGTTTGGATTCTAACTCTTGAACTTGCTCCAGCGATTCCCTTTTCCCCTTTTCAACCATATAACTCTCAATATCCTCGAGTTTCATTTCCCCAGCATTGTCATTATTGGTAGGTGGTGTACCCATAGCAGGAAAATTGGCCGCAATAGGTGGATTGGCCACAATAGGAGGTGTCGCAGCAGTAGATGGTGGCATCAATCCAGCCAAAGCTTGTCTTAACTCATCTTGCATCATCGCTCTCATGTCATCCATTAATGCTCCTTTGACATCCTCTAGGGTCCAGTTTCCTATTTCATGTTGTTCCATTTCTTCGACTTGTTTCAGTTGTGCAGATTCTAGGTAGAGTGGATTGATGGGACTATTTTCCAGTCTGCCAAGGATCTCTTTTGTAATCGATTGTGGACTCAAATCAGTTCTCACTAGTCTGCCACCCTTTCGACTCCAAACACAGGAAGACCCGGATGAATCTATAATGGCTAAAAGATAAATGTTAGTATGATTCATGAGATGCATGTATGCATGATGCACATGCTATGCAACAGGTAGCAAGTAACAAGTTAGGTATACATACATCCTTCCAACCTTATTCCTCCCACACACGTATTCAATGGTGAGTCTCTTTTCCAAGGTTTTTTATCTTGGTCTTAATATCAATAGGGGATATTAAGGACCGACGCGCATGCCAAATCTCTCTTAAAGCAGTAAAACATAGAAATAGTATTTCTAGGTATAAAAGCATAGCCCAATCTTTATTAGTCATGATGGGCTTTTAAAGCATGGGCTTGGGCCTTTATAGATAGAAATACCTCATGGAAACATTCATAAGTAATTTGGGTAGATTCTAAGGGAAATAACTAAGCCATTATATGTGGTTAGGGTCTAGTAAAAAGGTCAAGGTTCCCTTAGCAATATGCCCTCCTTTAAGACTTGAGTCACAACATCTTTTGCAAATTCGAGAGAAAACTACCCCCCTTAAGGACTTAGGTTACAGGCTCTGGTAAGATGAGCTTGGTAATCTCTCTTGAACTGAGTTAAGGCTAAGAGTGATGGTTAGCCAATTTATAATCCCATGAAGCTAGTGGAATCATAGAACCATAAACCAATGCCATCAATTAATAAGGACATGTAGAATGAATGCAAGAATAAAATAATAATTAATAAAATAATTCTAAAGAACACAAGTAGAATTAGTATCTCTTATCCCCAGTGGAGTCGCCATTGTAGACGGCGGGGTTTAGCACATGTCTAAGATTTTAGCAACTGCGACACTGTTTGAGCTCAGGGCTCTAGAGAACACACTAACCACTATCACAAATACATGGCATGGAGATGAGGAGTCACCACCCAGGGTAATAACTGGGAAAAATCGAAAAGGTGGTACTTGATTCCCTAAAAGAAAGCTAGCACCACAACCAGGAGATTCTGGATACAGAATACCAACTTATTTCAGTCTCGTGTTTATTTAGAATTACTTTATGAATTAGTATATTATCTACTATTTACATGCAATTTCATATAAACCCTTATTCTAGCAATTAACTTCAAGGCAAACTAGTCATGAAAATACAAGTAAATAATGCATTCATTTAAGCATCTAATCCCTAAGTTAGTCTAATATACATGGATTTTAATTAAATCAGCTAAATCTACATGTTTTAATTTACAAGTGAACTAAGACTAATTCCTTTTAATTTTAATTAAATAAACCTAAGTTTATTTATTTTAATTCCAAAAATGAGCCTAAATCTACAAATTATGAAGGTATTTAAATTAATAGGTCTAATTCTACATATTTTAATAATAAAATGATCTTAAATCTATAAATTATGAAAAAGGCTTAAATTAAATGAGTTAAGTCTAATTAATTAAATTAAATTGAGTGAGCCTATATCTAATTTACTAGATGGGCCTAAGTTATGTCTAACTTAAAATCTAATTAATTATGGGCCTAAAATGCATTTTAATTAATTAAACCTAAAAACCTAAATTTATTTAAGTGGATTAAAATCTAATATGAGATTAAGGCCTAAAACACATAAGAATAAATAAACAAGTCCAAAAATAAATAAAACATATTAAAACAATTAAATAAAAGATCAAACAACTAATTAAATTATTTCCTTCTAAACCCTAATTTTCATTAGCATGCAACCTAAATTAATTTACTTCCTCCATTGATTTTAATAAATTACCCAATTAAATCCTAATTTTACTAACCAATTAATCAACATAAACATGCAATCACACATAATTCCACTATTCCCACTATTGGGGCTATTACAATAATCTATTAAAAATAAAAAAAATTATTAATACATCCCCAAAAATAAAGAAATAGAATCAAATAATAATAAAAAATATCCTAAAAATTATATCTCTATAAGGTGTTATCCATGGCATCCCATGAACCTCTTATGGATTTGATTCTCCAAGTATGATCATCATGTGTTTTCCTCCATAATCACCATAAAAAAAATAAAAATTATGATTAGTGAATAAATAATAAAATAATAAAACAAAATTAATAATTAATAAAATAAAAAAAATTAAATAAATAAATAAAATAAAAGAGAATAAAGAGAAAGTGATGCTTATGGATGTTTCTTAATGAAGTGCTCCTCAGATTTGTAAAATCACCATTCCTGATAGGACTTTGAATATGATTCTTCAAAGATCTTTTAATCAAGCAATTAAGCAAAAGAAATTTTGTAGAGAATAATTTTCTTTTCTTTTTCTTTTCTCTCTTTTTCTCTCATTTTTTCCTCTCTTTTTCTTTTCTTTGCTCCTTTTTTATTTCCTCTGTGTTTTTCTTCTCTTCTCCCTTCATTTCTCCTCCCTTTTTTCAGAGTAAAAACCCTCCTTATATAGGGATACATCTTGAAACCCTAATTATAAATTGATTCCTAAAAAGCTTCTATTTCCTTAAAAACATTATCAAAATAATTTTAGGAGAATGTCAGACCAATTAGGACTTAATTTATCCAGAAATTTTAAGATTTATCTAGAAAATTCAAGAATTTGCGGAAGGAGTCTAATTTCAATCAAAATTGTGTAATTTTAATCAGAATTAGCGTAATTCTGATCACCTTTTTTTATTTTTTTAACTTTTAATTACAGAAGGGCCCTTGAAAGAATTTAAGTTTTTGCAATCAGATCCTTAAAAAGCATTGCAATTTAGTCCACAAAAACATTAAATCCTTTCTTTGAAAAAGAATGCAATTAGACCCTTGAAGTTTCAAAGTTCAAATATTGAAGACCTATTCATGACATTTTCATCCTTGGAGTCTTTTATTGCATCCATAACTCATCATCCCGAAATTGGGTGTCTACACACGCAAATGAACATACAACTATAACCTTCTTAGGTGTCATGTGAATGAACATGTGACTATAACCTTCTTAGGTGGCATATGAATGAACATGTGACTATAACCTTCTCAGGTGTTACGCAAATGAAGATGCAATTATAACCTTTTTAGGTGTCGCGCAAATGAAGATGCTAATAAGCAATGTGGATGCTCAATGTGAGGATGCTTCTAAACAATGAAAGTGAGTGCTTCTAAGCAATGTGAGAGTGCTTCTAAGCAATGTGAGAGTGCTTCTAAGCAATGTGAGAGTGCTTCTAAGAAATGTGAGAGTGCTTCTAATCGATGTATGAATGCTTCTGAGTAAAGTGAGTGCTTCTAAGCAATGTGAGAAGATGCTTCTAAGCAGTGAAATTCTAAGCAATGTGAGTGCTTCAAAGATTGTGAGAAGATGCTTTTAAGTAGTGAAATTGCTTTTAAGTGATATGGATGCTTCTAAGCAATGAAAGTGCTTCTAACAAATATGAAAGTGCTTCTAACAAATATGAAAGTGCTTTCTAAGCAATGTGAGTGCTTTTAAGTAATTAAAGTGCTTCTAAGCAATGTGGGGGTGCTCTTAAACTATGTAAAGATGCTTCTAAGTGATGAATAAGGTAGTAATGATGATGCAGTGATGGTGCAGTAATGATGTAATAATGATGTAGTGATGATGCAATGATGATGTGGTAATGATGCAGTGATTTGTCATTTTGAGGATGTTATTTTGATGATTTTGGGTAAGATATCCTTACTGTGAATTTTCCTTGCTTTTCTTTTTTTTGTAAGATGTTGAGTTTTCTGAAGGAGTCGATGTACGCACAACGGTGTCTTTAGACAAATAGAGTCCTTATCAGTTTACTTTTATATGAGTTTGGTGCATGTCCTATGCTCAAATGGAGGTTCAAAACTATAGAAATGAGTGTGCATATGACCACAGAATAGTGTGTGGAAGGGAAAAGTGTGCGTGACTATGCATGGGGGGCTCGTGATCACATGCTTGTGCATGTGGTCACATGCTTGGCATGTGGACATGTGCTACCCCCCTTCCTTGCTTATTTAAGTGGTCATTTCAAAGGTCTTGGGAGGCTTTCTTTGGACTTCTTCGAGTGTTTTCTGACTTTTCTTGACCTTTTTTGTGTTTTGGGTGCTGGTTGTTCTATTTTTGTTTTTGTACTTCCATTTTTGTTCTGTATAAAATGAAGTTTCCTAACATTCCTGAGGGTCTGGATGACATTTTTATTGATGTCAATGTTGATCTTGAGGGTGACTTTACATAGGCTACTGAAGCTGGGATGTCTGCTACAAGGACCGGCACATCAGGTGCTCAGAGTTCTCAACCTTCTAGGCTTTCTCGGGGAGATCTGATCCCCATTGTTCATAACTTAGAGACCCACACTTGGGTGTGTCATGGTTGTGAAGTAGGTCCCTCTTTGCCCTTATTTTCTAAAGCTTGTTCATCAACTATTTTGTTGTTTATATTATTGTATAAGGTTGTCGTAGCTGTAGCTTTATAGCTCTTCCTATAGTTGTCTATTTAGCACTATTGTCTAATAGCTCTTACTTTATTTTCTTTTTTTGATTGTTTACTTGCTGCAATGCTTTCCTTTTTAGCCTTTATTGTTGTTTTGATCCTGTTTGAGTGATAGAGATAAATGTGTTAGTATTTAGTAACTATGCAAATATTTGATAGCGTACCTTTTATTTGTAGCCCATAGGTACATCATTGTGCTGCCTGGTAGTTTCAACAGGGTCAGTATGTACTATCAGGGTCTCCCGATGTACGTGAAGCAAATGGTTACTAGGAAGGGCTTTGATGGAGTGATTGCTACATTGTCTTATGACTCGTATACGTCGAGTTAGATTTCTATGTATGCATTGATAAAGTGGTGGATGGACACGATGCATACTTTTCATCTGCGTGTTGGGAAGATGGCTATTTCCCCCTTAGACTTTGCTGCCATCACGAGCTTGAGCTTTTCTGGAGAGCCCATTCCTTTTAATGATGAGGAGTGTTCCACTTCTATGGCGAGGAGGCATCTTATGAGGGATTTGCTCAAGGTAGTCACTCTTATGAAGTCTGGTTGTTCGTACATCACTGGATACACAAAGTTTGTTTCTTATGTATGGGCTTTATATGATGATGGCCTCATCTCAACAAAGCAATTGGCCTGCTGGTTTTTATTTTATTTATTAAGTGATGTTATCTTCCCGAACCCTTCGAGTATGGGTGATCTACGATTGCTACCTGTCTTAGGAGACTTGGATGGCCTGCTGAGGAATTGTTAGGGTGATGCTGCCTTTGCTCATATGTATTCTAGACTTGATGCAGCATGCCGAGGTGGTTTGAGGATCTGCGAGTGTTTATTCATGCTGGACGTGAGTAGAATTTTTGTTATCTATTCCCTTATTTTTAGTTTGCTATTCTAATTTTGACATATCTAGGTATATGAGTTCAGGATTCTCCCCCATCTATCCATCGAGCATTTCCAGGAGGATGGCTTCCCTCATTATTCTCACTAGGTCTGGAAGACTACAAATTTGATCGCGGACTGCATGGTAGCCCGGGACCATATGAGGAGGCTATCCCCTAATCAAGTATGTTTGATTCTTGTTGTGTTGGTTGTTCTTTTCTTAGGGATCATTCATTTATTATTGGCTTTTAAGTAGATCTTTCTTTACTAGTGGGTGGCGAGATCTCACTGGACAATAGAGATGTTGGCTTCATAGCAACTGATAGAAAGACAAGTGTTGTTTTATGGCCTTGTCAGTAGGGTGTGGTATTTGGGTAAGAGAGTCCATCACTGGTGGGATGGCCCATACATGAGGAGAGTTCCCATCCCTCCCCCTAAGGACATGTTCTGGGGCCATGAGCTCTGCGGTGATGATCTTATAGTTGCTATAATGGGATTCCCCACTGAGACCTTTTGGAGAGTGAGGGTATGCCTTATGCCAATGTATTAATCCCTCAGCTAATCGATGTCGTAGCTAGTTGGACATTTCCTTTACCTTCACCTTCTTAAGTGAATGTATCTCATCCCTTGGGTTCGAGGGTTAGGCCATCACATGGGTCATCGAGAGTCACTTCTTTTAATCCAATAAGCTTTGGTTCTTGTTTTAGTGCAAGCACGTAGTAAACTCTATTAGTAATAAACTATAATTAACATGAGTTGTGAAAACTTATCTGCAACAATATCGGAGGAGATCTAGATCCCTTTTTGAGGAGGATGAGGGAATGCTCTGCACTGAGGCGACTGCTCATGCCAGTGTTGTGGCTTCTAGTCGTACAGTCCTTGGGGACTTGACAGTTCAGTCATCTTTATCTTTTCTTATGGCATATATTCTTGGTAAAGTAGTGAGCTTCAATTTGCCTAGACCTGACTTTCCACAGTTGGGTGTTGCTCCTTATGTTCTTCATTTATTCTTGCCTATGCTTCATTTATTTAATTAGTGGAGGTTAATTTATTTGCTTGCTTTTATAAATTCCTATATCCTCAGGTTAGTATTGGTATACTATTATAGGGAGTGCGCAGTAGTGCTTTTTGGAGTTTGCCACTACTTAGAGGGTATGCTTTCTTTATTATACCTGTTTATTTTATGCACTTATTTTATGTATGAGTGTATGATGTGTAATATGTAATGTAGGTTGAGCACCATCTTGCTAGTTGCTAATGGGAGCAGGAGTGTGCAACTTATCATGACCGCATCAATGATCTGGAGTCATGACTATCATTCCTTACAATGAATGATGATGAGTCAGGATCATATGAGGGGGATGCTTGAGTAGGATCATTGTTCGCTTTTGATGGCAGCCACGACCGATGTAGTTATTTTAAGAGATAAGTGTAGGTCTTTTTGGTCTATAGTTTGCTTTATTGTATCATTTTTCTAAGGTTATAGACTTTGGGCATTGTATTTGGGCATTTGTCCTGCATGTTGTATGATGCTTGTACGATGGTGACTGTATGTGCTTTCTGTTGTGTATTGATGATGATATTTGCCATTACTATTGTCTACCTTTTTTCACTTTTTTTGCCTAAGGCGTCTCCTTTTGGAGCTTTTCGCACTTAGCTGTGTTTTCTTTTTCTTCCCTTTTTTGCATAGGGTGTCTCCTTTTAGAGCTTTCACACCTAGCTGGGCTTTCTTTTTCTTCCTTTCTTTGCCTAGGACATCTCCTTTTAGAGCGTTTCACACCTAACTAGGCTTTTTTTTTTCTTTTTCTATACAATAGTGCCTGATCTCAAAGAGTGAACTTAGAGAGGATGGTAAGAACCATGGTCATGTAATGAAAGACAATGCAAAGCATGCTTGATGTAATTCATGATGATAAAATCTGTTGCACTTTTCAAAGACATTTTGCATAAATTGGCAATCATTCTCATTTCATTGTACTCATTTAAGAAAGGCACAGCTGCATTCGTACAAATTTCAAAATTGAAGTTACCCCTATCCTTAACTAGCCTTCTCAGGTTTTCTAGTTTCTTTCCCTAATTTTTCTTAAAATGCCTTTTTTAGGTTTTTAACTCAGCAAGAGGTCCTTAAATTTTGCTTAAGCTGTTGTTTTTAGGTTTTTAACTCAATGGGATTTTTTTTTGCCTTAGACGTAGTATTTCTTCAGGCGGTCTGTGTTGACAGGTTCAAAGAATTTATAGCCTTCAGAATCCATTAGCTTAACTGCTCCTTTTGATAGGACATGATTGACCAGGTATGGGCCTTCCCATTTGGTATGAATTTCCCTCTAGGGTCCAAAATGTTCTATCTTGTTTGCTTTAGCTCCTAGTCTCCTGCTTTCACACTCTTATGTTTTACTTTTCTGTTGAAGGACTTGGCTAGTCGAGCCTGATACAACTGTGTGTGGTATAAAGTCTTAACCCTGCAACTGTCTAAGAGAGTGAGATTGTCATGCCTTTGTTAAGCTCACTGTACTTTGGTAATTCATATTTGATTGCTATCCGAAGAGACTTAATTTCTATTTTAATTGGAAGAACTACTTTTGATCCATACACTATTGAGAAAGGAGTTGCTCCTGTTGAAGTCCTGACTATTGTTTGGTACCCCCATAAGGTATGTGGCAATCTGTTTGCCTAGTCTTGGTAAGTCTGAGTCATTTTTGACAATATCTTTTTAATGTTCTTATCATAGCTTCGATGGCCCCATTTGCTTACAATCGGTAAGGAGAAGATATGTGATGCTCCACCTTATAAATTGTCATAGCTCTATAACTTCTCCTTGGAATTAGACATCGTTATCAGTGATGATGTGATGGAGGATCCCGTATCGGCAGAACATTTTTATTTTGATGAACTTAGCCACTTGTTTGGCTCCTATCCTTGTGAATGATTTTGCTTTAACCCATTTTCTAAAGTAGTCCACTGCCATTAAGATGAACCTCTGTCAATTTAAGGCTGTCGAGTGGATTCCCTAATTATATCTAGTCCCCATACTAAGAAGGGCCATGGAGAGGAGATAAAATGTAGTTCTATTGGGGGAAGGTGGCTGACATTCCCATGGATCTAACACTTATGGCATTTCCTTAAAAATTTGATGCAGTTTTCCATCATTGTCATCCAGAAGAACCCTTGTCTGATTAGTTTCTTAGCCATGATTGCTCCATTCATGTGTGGACCACAAACACCCTTGTGTACTTCTTCTACTACCCTTGCAGCTTTAATTTCATCTAGACATTGGAGTTATAAACCAACTAAAGTTCTCTTGTATAACACACCCTGGTGCGATGTGAATTTTAATGCTAGCTGTTGAATGATTGCTTTGTCTTTTTCATCTACTTGATTAGGATAGGCTCGTTCCTTAGATATCTATAGATGTCGTAGAACTAAGGTTTTTTAGTGGCTTCTATCTTCGTTATTCTGCAGTTTTTATGACAAGGTTATCCTGACTTGAGTAGAATTAGAGGCTTAATATGCATTTTGAATGGTCCTTCCCATACTGATACTAGGGAAGCAAGTGCATCTGCCATCTAATTATGATTCCTGGGGAGATGAATGAATCTGCATTTTTGGAAAGACATGGTGAGTAGCCCCTTAAGTAGTCTAGATAAGGCCTTAAATGCTGCTCTTTCAGTTCCCACTCTTCCATGGCATGATTGAATACTAGCATGGAATCTCCAAAGATCTTAACTTCTATGACATTTAGGGTTATCAATGCTTCTATTTGAGTGTACATGCCTCATATTTTGCTTTATTGTTTCTGACACTGAACTCAAGCTTTTTAGTAATTGGTACTACTTCACCTTCTAGAGATTGTAGTATAACACTGACTCTTACACTGAACTGATTGACTGCTCAATCAAAGTACATGTGCCATCCTTAGATCTCAATGGCCGAGCTAAGGTCATCAAGGATGTCTAATTAGATTTCTTCTGAGTCTAGAATGAGGTTGAGAGCTAGAAATTCAACCACTACTCTCCCTTTTACTGCCTTCTTAGTCAAATATTGTACATCAAATTCTATTAGCAATACAAGCCACTTAGCAAGTTTCCCCACTAGAGAGGGAGCTTCATAAAGGTACTTTATCGGGTCCATTTTAGACACAACCTAGATCTTGTGGGATTAAAAGTAGTGTCTAAGTTTCTGTATTGCCCATACCATTGCTAGGCATAAATGTTTGACTTGGCTATACTTCTCCTCATATGGTAGCATCTTTTTGCTCAAGTAGTAGACTACATGTTTTGCTTTCATTTCTCCCTCTTGGGCTAACATTGCACCAATTTCATTTCCCTTCGATAGCCAAATATAGGGTTAAAGGCATCCCTGGTTTAGGTGGTTTTAGGACCGGTGGGTTGGCTAGGTAGCTTTTGATTTTTTCAAATGCTAGCTGACACCGTTTGTTCCATTCAACTAGCTGATCTTTTCTAAGTAGCTTGAAGATCGATTCACATACTGTTATTAACTTAGCAATGAATTTGTTGATGAACTATAGTTTCCCTAAAAACCCTCTGATTTCTATCTCTAGTTTTGGCATTGGCATCTCTCTTATAGCTTTTGCTTTGTCTTGATCAATTTCAATCTTGTTCTGACTGATAACATACCCCAGCATCTTTCTTAAAGTAACCCTGAATATGCATTTCTTTGGATTTAGCCTAAGATTGTACTTTTTAACCCTTATGAGGAACTTTTTTAGATCAGAGGGGTGTCCTTCCCTAGTTCTTGACTTGACCATCATGTTGTCAATGTATACCTCCACTTCTTTATGTATCATGTCATGGAACATTGTAGTCGCCATTCTTTGGTAGGTTGCCCTTGCATTCTTTAGTCTAAAAGGCATTACTCTATAGTGGTAAGTACCCCATTATGTTATAAAGGCTATCTTTGCTTTGTTGATAATGGCCATTAGGATCTGATTGTACCCAGAGAATCCATCCATGAAGGAGTACATTTCATATATGGCATCACTATCAACTAATATGTCTATGTGAGGTAGTGGGAAATCATCCTTCGGGTAGGATTTGTTCAGATCTTTGTAGTCAACTCAAATTCTAACCCTTCCATCTTTCTTTAGTATTGGTACCACATTTTTTAACCATTCTGGATAGTCTACTACCTTCAAGAATTTTTCCTTGATCTATTTCTCGATGTCCTCTTTCACTAATTGGGCCCATTATAGTCTAAGTCTTCTTAGTTTCTGCTTTACCGATTTGCACCCTTCTTTGGTAAGAATGAAGTGTTTGAGCAATGTCTCTATCAATAGCAGGCATATCGTCGTATGTCCACACAAATACTTTTGAATATTTTATTAGTATTTTTTCAATTTCTCTCCTTTCTTCAAGGGTAACATCTTTTAAAATATGCAAAATGCTAGTTTAGATTTTGTGCCAATGTTAAATGATTCGGTGCATATGGAATGAATGTCAAATATGCTAATATTTTTATTAATGCAATGCACACTACCATCAGTAAAGACATCAAACAAGTAAGCAAAATCTAATTTCATTGGATTAACTTCAGAGTTTATTACATCATCATTTTCAAACAAAGAAAAAGTACCGAGATCATCATCAGTAGTGTCTTCAAACAATATGTCATCGATGATCGATTTGAGGATGGCAGCAGCTTGGGCAAGATTGATAGCTTCACTTTCAGATTCTATCTCTATGTTCTTTATCAGTTCACATATGTCAGTCTCAATGATCATGTCTGGTAACTGCTTCTCCTTGATGGTGTCATTGAAGATTTTAAACCCCGATTTCTTGATTCCATTGCTCATCCATTCCTCAGATTGTCCTTAGTAGACTTGGATTTCTTAGATATCTTGGATTGATTGTTCAATAAAGTTTACTGGTAGATTAGTGAAAATCATGTTAATAGTTGGTGGAGGCATGTTTTGATAGTTTAAGAGAGGATTAGTCTTAATATTGGGTCATTTTTTTAGGTCATCAATTTTTCCAAATTCGATGAGGTCTTGGATTGCATTTTTAAGAGTTCTGCATGTTCCACGCATTTAATGAAAGTGGTAGAACAAGTTTTGGTTAATTTAAGGTGGTAGTGGGTTTGAAAGAGGCCTAGGTTCTTATGGCTGTATGAGGTTCTTTTATTGAAGTCTTTAGAAAACTTTGGATAATGGGAGGCTAAAGTTTAAGAATTTTCTTAGTGGTCTGATGGTATTGATAGATGGTGGGTTGTGGGTGTTAGGTTGGATCATGTTTATTTTTGTAGTTCAAGTGAAGGTGTTTAGGGTGTTTAGTTGGGTATTGCGGTGAAAAGTGTTTTTGGCATGCTGAGGTTCCTCATCCTCAATTATGATCCCAGCCCATTGGAGAGCTCTAAAGTCAGGATAATGAGCAAAGATCATCTATTTTCTAAAGTGTGGTAGTGCCCCTTTGATTATTAGCTCTATTTGTTCATCCTCGGGAGGATAGTTTCTCAGCTTGATTGCCTTTCCTCACCATCTGGTGACATAATCAGAGAAAGCTTCACCGAGTTTCTACCTTGTAATCTTAAGGTCCCTTTGAGTGATGTCTAACTGAGTGTTGTATTCATACTACTTGATAAACCTATTAGTTAGCAATAGCCAATCATTTTTTATTTCATCTTCAAGGTCAAAGAACCATGCCCTCGATCCTTCCTCTAGTGATGTGAAGAAGAATCAAACAATCTGTGATTTTGTAAGCTTTGTGGTAGCCATGAAGGTAGTATATTGCCTTAGATGGACCTCAGATCTCCTGTTCCATCAAACTTACAAAGTTCAGTAGCCTAAAGTCATCTAGAAACTACTCATCTCTGAATAGTGGCAGGTCGGAAAAGCTTTTGGAACCATGAGTTCCCTTGTCTTTGAAGGCAAATTCCAACTGAGCCATCCTGTTGGCTAGAGGTTTGACCTCCCCTATTGATTCAGGCTTGCTAATATCAGTAATTTTTGCAGCTTTTGGTGCATTCTTGAGATATTTGTAGTAGTCATTGTCATCACTAGCTTGAATTAGAGTGTGGGGAATTCCCTTTGCCTTATTGAGCCTCAGGTGAACAAATGTAGATGCTTCATTTAATGGTGTACTAATCCCGTCTCGGGCACTTTTGGCTTTGATTTGGGCTTCGAGGATTTTAGCTATGGTGCCATCAATGAGCAGCTTTTGGATCCCCTCTTTTAGCTTGTCTTCAAACTGATGACAGGAGGTGTCTTCTTAGTCCCTCATGTTTGAATGTAGTATTCATGTACATTTATTAGGGTTAGCTAAATGAATGATACATGACCTGTGCCTGCAAAAGAAAAGGGTGAGCATGTATATATGGAGTGGATGCAAAAACCCTATAATGGGAAAAATGATTATTCCTACAAGAAACAGTGGTTAGTACGTTCTCTCTACATGTATATAATGTATGCATGATTAAAGCTTGTTAATTTTCCTGCACAGTGAACAAACCAATCACAAGCAAGCTCTCGCTTCCAACCTTATTTCTCTACAAGGTCATTTAGTTCTTTCCTAGGTGGGTTATAACCTATAGTCATCAGGGGACTATGGTTCCGCTCTCGAAACTAGGTTATTTCGATTTATGTTGGTCATAACCAAAGGTTAAGGAATGATACTCAAATGTGCTTGAAGTAATCACATGATGTCAATGTAAGGGTCAATTGTCAGGCTTCAAATGATGTCTAAAGCCCATATGTGCCTGTATGCATAAGGCCAAGGTCAATCAAAAGGAGTCCCAGTTCTTGCCCCCACATCAATATTTGATATGTTTACCTCGAGTCATAAAAGTATCATTTAATAGTATACAGTTTTGATTTTGCCAACATAAAAGTCCATAATCTAGTTGGGTTCTTAACCCATTCATTTGATCTAATAAGGATATATGGATGACACCTCATAGGTTCCGTCATTGAGGGATGTCGTTATTTGTTAATTCACATAGACTATTCAAGCTAAGGTACATAATTCTCATCATTCCTTATGCTTTGGGCTCACACAAAGTATATGAGAATTACATGGTCCTCAATATAAATTTTCTATGAAAACTGACATTAGGATGTCATTCGATGATAGACACTAGGAGGGTCATGACATTTATGAATATCAAGTCAAATGGATAGTGTTAGGACAAGGATAGCAAGCATAGCTTGGTGGAATCCTAGTGGATGTTACTACTAGTTTATCTACTTAAGCTGAGTCAGGGTGAAAGGCTAAGGGTTCCTTTAGCGAGAATGCCCCCACATGACTAGGGTTACGGACTTCGGTCAGTGAGTCTAGCAGTCTTTTAATAACTCGGTCACCCCCCTTAAGGACTTGGGTTACAGTCTCTGGTTAGATGAGTTTGGCAAATGCACAAGTAAAGACTAAAGGTGATAATACCGTATCTTCATCGTGCTGTGACTCAAGTGGAACCATGGTGGCGATGTCATTTAGTATTATCGAGGCTTTTAGGGATAAATAGTGCATGTGTAATGTCTAGTGCAAATGCAGTGGTGAAGGGCTCTATACAATCGAGTATTGCATAATGAGAAATAGTCATTTTTTGAGTTGATCCCTCTTACTTAAAAGTCCCCAGTGGAGTCACCATTGTGAGCAACCAAGATGAGTGTCTTCCTTAACCCTGACTGGTTGAGGGTGTTGTTTATTTTTCTATTTTTGAGGGTCATAGAAACTTTACAGAATGGGGATAAATGATTGGTCTCGGGGGATGAGATGCTTTGATTTTGTGGAGTCACCACCCGATTTTTTGATAATTGGGAAAAGAAAGGGACAACATCATGTCACTTAGCGAGTATTGTCCCCAGTAAAGATTTTTGATTTTGGGAGATCGTATATACTTTTTGACTATTTCTCATTATATGATATTCAATGTATAGATACTGTAACACCCTAGTTTCGGTAATGACAATTCATATAGCATTCACATAGTACATCATATAGTATAAGATAATAAAGATGAAAATTTCTTTATTACATCACTTTCCTAATCAAATGCATATGAAAAGAAAAAGATTGCAGAAAAGTAAATCTAATATTGTTGATCATTACATAGTTTATTCAATCAATGATAGGATGATCATGCTTGCAGTGATTATTTATGCTATAATGATGTATAACAATGATATAAAGGATGCATGAGCTCATCACTAGACCAAGAGCATTATGACTTTATTCTGGATATGAACTTTTCACATTATTGGTATTTACGATATGATTTCATGGTTTCAAAATAGAGGATGTAGAATGATGATATGAAATGAGCATAACAAGACATATATTATTCACATAGCATGTAAGATTTCCAGTCTCATCATGCAAGCATAACAGTATTCCCAAATGCTAGCGACAGTAAAATAAATGTAGTGCAATAAAATAAACATGCTAAAATGATTATGTGGTCCTCAAACTCGACTCAGCTTGTGTGAACTTTGAAGCTCTAGCTTTGAGAGATTATCAAGCTTTCCTCGTCGAGAGGTTTAAAATGACAATAGAATGATGCTAGATTGTATACCTTTAAAGCATACTTTGACAAAGATAAGGCTAAGTCTGGTGAAAAAGGGATCTAACAACCTAAAGGAAAGGCTATAAGAGAGCAAAAACTATATGGGAAAGGGTTTCCCATGCCTTTGACTAGATTAACTCTTGAGTGTGTGTCTTTACTTGCTTCCCCCCTTAAAATAGGGTGTATAGGGGTCAAGTTATAGAGAAAAATGTGTAGAATGGGGTGGTATAGACATGGTCACGAATGTGGGGAGGGATTTTTATGCGTGGCCACACAAAGTGCATGTGACCATACATAGGTGCACGTGGTCACGCGCTTGGCATGTGGCCACGCATTTGGCATGTGGCACATGTGCCTGTGCACTTTTTCACATGCACTTTGACACTTTATGTGCTCCTCCTGGGTTCTATGCGCGCTATTCTAGGGTTGGTTCCTAGGGTTTTTATGCCTTTTAGATGCATTTCCAGAGTCCGTTTTGCTAAATTCAGCTTCAATTTTAGTATATCACACCAAGAGGCATTTATACACACTTCTAAGCGATACACATTGACACCTGGGTTATGTTGGACTATTTCGAGACCACTTTCGGAGGTTTTAAAGCCTTCGGATGTGTTTTCAAAGTCCATTTTATTAAAATTGATTTCTATTTTTTTCACAAAGCTAGGTCCCAGTCTAACAAAATACGTACCGGCCCAATGATCTGAGTATTCTGAGAAGAGTTTTCTCAAATAAACCTCTTGTTCAGATAATTCATATTTCTCAAAGTCAGAGAATAACTTAATGGACCATTGATCGATTTTGCACACTGGTGGGGTTAGTTAGGTGTTTACGGTTGGACACTTCAAAGGTGCTACAAACGAGCATGCTCTAGTCATCTCGAGGATTTATTTCATCATTGGACCTTTTTAGGGACAGTCAAATTTGAGGTATAACAGTCCGAGTATAGTGTCTTTTCAAATGAACATTATACATTTAAGTATAGTGTATTTTCAAATCTCATCGCTAGATGTTCCATAGGAGCTATAGCGTATTCTCAAATCATTTTTTACTAGATGTCTCATAGGGATTATAGTGAAATTTGCTAAATGCTATATAGTGGCTTTAGCATTTTTCTTGGTGTTGTATAGCAACATAAGCATGCATCATGAAATGATGATCAGTTATAGGTAAGAACCTCAATATGCACATGTAAGTATCTAAACTTTTTGTTCTTAAGAAATTGTGTGCTTATTTGCTTTTGCTGCAATTTCTCAAGAAAATAATGATAAAAGGGGGCAACTGTAAGCACCCAATTTTGGGATGATGGAGTGTGGATATGACAAAGGATTCCAATGATGAAAATGTTATAAATAGATCTTTAACACTTGAAGTTTGAAACCTCAAAAACCTAAATGTGTTTTCAAAAGAACTTAATTGATTATTTAAGGACTTAATTGTAATATTTTCTTTAAGAACCTAATTGAAAAGTTTAAATTCTTTCAAAGGTCTTTTTATAATTAAAAGTTAAAAAAAAAAAGAGATCATAATTATGTTTTTCCAATTAGAATTACATAAAATCAATCAAAATTATGTAATTCCGATTGAAATTATGTAATTCCGATCAAAATTATATAATTCTGATTGGAATTATATAATCCTGATCAAGATTAATCGCATTCCATCTATATTTTTTTAATTTTTAGTAAATAAAATTTTTTTTCTAAATTTGAATTGGTGAAAGAATGTGATAAATCCCTTTTTCTAGGGTTTATCTGAATTTTTATGAAATTAAAAGTTCTTATTAAACCAAAACTTTATCACTGTGAATAGGAGAAGTCACAGTAGGATACATGACTTTAGCTGGATTTTCTATATAAACCTAGCTCAACTCTCCTAGAAAGGGACTTCTTCTTCTTTTCTTTTATATAGCTTTTAACTCTAAAAATAAATAAATAAATAAACAAATTTTCTTTTGATGTACTGCTCTTTTAAGAAGAAGCAGTAGAACT